>JAUMHE010000055.1:3065104-3084294 GCA_032359235.1 Enteromius mattozi
ATTTTAGCAAATGGCTGCAATATAACAAAGAGTGAAAAATTTAAGGGGGTCTGAATACTTTCCGTACCCACTGTATTATTGGGAGCTATAGGGTGACAGCTGATATTTATATGCACTTTATATTAGTTTGCTACACTGCTATAAAGATCTTATTGACTTACATTACAAGCTATCACAATTTCATCTTACTTTCTGTCCAGAATCTGCATCAGATTGCATATATTTGCTCAGTTTGTGCCTGTGGCTATGTTTTTTCATGTATTCCCCTGTATATGTGTCTTAAAAGCTTGTTGTATCAAATACGATTCAATAGGTTTTATAAACTGTTCCGTTCCAAAACATGGCATTTTCTGACTATAATACATCAGGCTGCATGGGTCAAACCATTGCTCTGAATACAGCTTCAAAATAATGTTTATGTAACATCTCACACGCACAACCTATTCAGCCAAAATACAATAGACTATATTTCAGAACATGTTTGTTGAAACTTTCCCTGTTTCCTCCGTGATCCAGATGGCGTTTTGTGTGTGGATTTTAAAAACAGCAGCCTGTCGGTTTGAAACGGGCCGCTGAGACAAAAAGCTGCCCGCACACTCACCGTCCAAAATGAATAGCGACAATTTGATTCGGCTTAATCTCCGTAGCCCGAACCCACACGCTCCGTCAGCAGCTCTGGAGGTGTCAGTCTTTGCAGCATCTCCTAATCCTGGCTTTTGTGCGCCGGCGGTTAGATGCTTGCATGTAGATGCTGCTGTAAGGATGCGTGTTGAGTGTATTTGGTTCTCTTTACAGTGCTTTGTAAAGGAAGGAGGGCCTCATGACAGGATGGAATTTCAGCTCTTGGCTCGTCATGTCTGAAGTGGCCAGAAATTATCTGTTTGTTTGGGGTATCGATCCGTTACTTGAGCCCGCTCGTTGGAACCATATACACGTTCGGATGGGACTTTCACCGGGGTTAATGTCGGACCTGGGAGGCCCTGCGGCTTAAGCGTGAACGACAGCCCTTATAACTTAATGACAAGTGTTTTAGAGTCCGTACGGGATGACTAATTCGACTGGATGGTCAATTTTACCACCTCTTCACTTCTCCTCTCCATGTGGGATGCTCACCCTGTCCAATTCATTAGCCACTCTGGGTGCTTGTAAAACCGTGGCCCATGATGCACCAGTGCAGAGCTTCTATTGATGGTGACAGTCCATTAAATTCTCCATCAAGAGTCGGTTCGATGCCCAGAAGTCCTCGGTTAAACATAGTACTGTCAGGCCAAAGCAACCGAGCTCTGTTTACCTTTAAACCAAACAGTGTTTTGTTAGGCTGCACTGCACCTATTTTAGAAAAACTGCTTGCGTTGCGAAAATAGCTTCTTAATATGTTTTTGAGTTAGGCTTTTTGACTTTTTGATTACACTTTAAATAACTAAAATATCCTTGTAACAAGATACAAAAGATGTTAAGATGTTTTTTTTTTAGAGAATGTAGCTGTAATGCGAGTTTATTTCGTCTTACTGAACTCGCAGATATTTGCACTTGTTTTACATATAAACAAGCAAAAAACAAACAAAACAAGCCGGTGCAATAAGATCAAATGCACTTGTGTTCAAGTTGCAATCTGAAAGCTAAGTATAAGTCTTATATTGCTTCTCAAAAATATTATTGTAATATTATTTAAATACTGTTATTGTATTTATTAAGTAATTTTTTAAATAAAGATTTTAGTATTTATTTTTATATAAAAAATATTTTATTACTTTTTTATTTCAGAAAAATATTTTAGTATTTTTAGCTGTATAGTTATATATTTTTCACTAAGATTAAAAATAAAAACATTAAAACTAAAATGAAAGTATAGAAAATTAAACTTATTTCAGCGATTTTTTTTTTTTCCTTTTCTTTTTTCTTTTCATTAATTCTTTTTTCTTTCTTTCTCTTTGTTTCTTTCTTTTTACCCTGAAGCACTAAAATAACTATACCTGAAATAAAAAAATAAAAAGAATGATTTAGGCGTTTAAGACAACAACAATGAAAACAGAAAATTAATTTAAAATATTATTAAAACTAATAATTATAATATTATTAAAATATTGATAACAACACTGCTTCTCTAATATATCTTTTTCAAAAATATTTAGATATTTTAACTGGAAAATAAGGCATTAAAAATGTTTTTGTTTTGTTTTTTAAGAAAAAAGAGATTTTATTTTATTTAAATGGATAGTTCACTCCAAAATGCAAATTCTGTCATTATTTACTTACCCTAATGACATTAAAATTTTTCATGCCATATACATTGCTCTTGCCACACAATCAGTTTTTCATGATGATGGCTTCAAAAGCACGAAAGCAAAAACAAAAAAACAAAACGCTATGAAAGTAGTCAATATAACATAATGATGGCTTTTGTTACTTCTGTTAGCAATAATGCCTGTCTTTTCTCTTAAAGCTGATGAAGGGACCGGAATCTCTCTCTGCCACTGAAATCAGACCATGTGAGTGTTCGGCTCTTATGCAAACGGTCATTATTTTTGCATTTCCATTTAGTGACGCTTCAGTATTTCCTCTTTCATCTCGCACTGCAAGTGCTCCAGTGAAGATCCCTTTGACCAGATTCAAGAAACCCTTTTTGCATCAAGCAGCAGCCGTGGAAGATTAAATTGCGCCGTGGCAGTGGCGGCACACTCAGTCTGTGGCTTCATTCATTATCTATCATCTACTTGAGGCTTAAGAAAGGTTGACATGCCACAGCCAGACATGATAATGAAATAGATACAGGATCGGTGCTGATGAGGGGTCAGCGAACAGCCCTGAATGGGCTTCATATTGATTTCACCACCAGATCCGCCTTTTCATGCAACGTCCTGCCGTCCTGATAAAGTTGATGTCGCACTTAGACCAAATGTCCAGTGCAAACAAATAAAGCTCACCATTCTTTTTTCAGTCAGATAGATGGATGGATCAGATCGTGCTACTGATGCGCAACTGGATGCTTCAACCCCACTGACATTCATATAATAGGCACGTCTAAGACATTATTCCAAAACAAATCATGGCTTGACCAGAAACCGCTCTCAGATTACTAAGCCGTTTATACAATCAAAGTAGCTGATATGTGAGCCAGTACAATACTTGACCCAGTTTCCAATGGCGCTATGAATATGCGCACAGATTTCCCTGCATGCATTGTTGCGTCTAATTGCATCAATGGAAGGTTCCGAACTATGCAAAAGGTCTGTGACCTGTTTAAAGGACTGCCATCTTTATATGCGTGTTTAAAGAAGAACCCTCCATAAATATCCAGAGCTTTAGGTAAACAGTTGTCAGAAACAATCGAGTAATTGGGCTTGAAACTTCCTTACTGGCTGATGTCATGGAGCTTTATCGTCTGTGAAGCCCTTAGAGTGGTTCATCTCGCAAGATAGAAGTGGCTTTTTTTATCTGTTGCCCACTAACAGCCTAAAAAGCTGTCTTTCTCAAACAGAAGGTTTTTCTGCAGATTTCAAAATGATTATTTTTCAATTAATGCTCTGGAATGTGGGTAGATGCTTGTTCGGTTTGGCAAGGCCTTGTTTAACTCTTTATGGTTTGATGTTGTTGCCATATGTTTTATTCATGTTCTCACTCACTATTAAGAACTAAATGGCATAATGTAAATTTTTAAAGCTTTATGTTGCCCCCCCTCCCCAAGACAAACACATGCACGCACACCCATTTTAAATTGAGAAAATATGATTGTTTCGAAAGTGCTGTGATGCATGTCTTCTTTGTAATTTTTACAGGCAGTGGCATTGATTATATTACTGCAGTTATTTATTTGGAACTGCTTATAGTAAGATGATCGTATTTGCGCATAAATGATTTTTGATTTATATTTCATATCTTCAGAAAAGGCCAGAAGACACATTGCAAAACTGATTCGAATCACGTGGGTGAGTCAGGCTTTTAGGACCATTAATTAGAATAAGTGATAATTAATAATTCAGGCGGTTTGAGTTTAAAGGAATTCCAAATTCCAAAATAGTTTTAAATTGCTAAACAAGTGTGAATTTAGATGAGAAGAGGAAATAATACTTAAAAAAAAAAAACATTAGGCTACATTATCTATCTGTTGTTCTTTCATTCTATTTATTGTTTTGTTGTTCTATATTCTATCTATTGTTAACAGTAGTTAATTTGTGCAATCCTTGTTTTATGTCAATCATTCTTTTTATATCTAACACTCTATCTATTTATCCAGTATATTTGTTTATACTTTGTATATTTTGTTCTGTCATTTGTCTGTTAATTTATGTATTTACATATTTTTTTTTAAAAGCCAGTATAAGCCGATAAGTCCATTTTAGCCACTTTCCCTTTTGACGAAATTACGAACTTGTGATGAACTTGTGATGAAATAGCTGAAACGTTTTCACGGAAAAGCAGCGCGTTACAATGGTGAGGGGAAAAGCTAATCACATCCATACAGTCAAAACATAACAGCCAAAAACATAAAAAATTCCTCTTTGCTATTTAACAAACTAATGTAAAAAAACATTTTATAAATTACCTGTACTTGTTTTAAGTTATTATTACTTAATCTAAACAACCCAACTGCAACTGCAGTTCGATTGATATTACTTGGAATGCGCAATAAAAAAAGTAATTTTCAAAAAGAGAAAAAAAAAGAAAATGGAGTTATCGTTTTTTGCGAATGAATTCGTCATATGTTCATCAAATCAATCGCGAACTCTGTATTGACCAATCAAACTCTGATTGGTCAATACAATTTTCACACCAAGCTATGCAATGGTTATATAAGTGAATAAATAAAATAAATACATAAATATATGAATAAATGGCTAGTACACATAAAGAACACATCTGTCACAAATGCATACCTTTTCTAACAACACTGACCTCAGTAAGCGTTTCTTCAGAAAGAGCTAGGATGTCTATTTTTTCTCCTCTACAGGTGTAGCATATACCTCACCAAACCAAAAATAGAAGCAGGGAAAATAGCAGGACTTCACAGTGGACTATTACCCAGCAGTCAATGCGGCAAACCGTTTTAAGGAGGATGGTAAAGGCCGATATTGGCGTTTGGGATCAGGTAGGATATCTATGAACAACTATTACTGTATATATTTGGTTTTCACATGACAGATTTACCTAAATTTATTAGAACCATTCTTGATCACTTTAGACCCTGTTTTCTGTCTAGTTAGGTATTTCATAATCATAAGCTGCGATATGGGCCACGCGTCATGTTTATACTGTATGATACTGCTCTCTCAAACTCTACCAGTGTCCGCTGTTGCCGCATTGACGTTTTGCTGTAGTGAATAAAAATGATGGAGGAGAAATATAGAGAGGGTAAACGAGAGTGGCCATTAAAAGAAGGCAATCTATGGAGTAATAGGAATCATTATAGAGTCATCATGAATAAATAATGTGTCCTGTTTCTTTCCTTTATATTCAGCTATCTCTCTCTCTCTCCCTCTCTATCTCTCAGTCAATACTCGACTCAGCAGGGTTTCCTCTCGCTAGCTTTCGGTCCATCCTGGAAACAGGGGTGAGGGTGGCGTAATTGAAATCTAATCAAGTTGATGAGTCAAGAGAGGAGAACTTGAATGAGAGAAACACTCCTTCGCATGAGAAAGAGATGGGTTTGATGGGAAAAAGGAGTGATTTTATTTTTACCGGAGTCAGTATTGAGGAGTGTGTGCGTGCGTGTGTGAATGTTTTTAAACCTAATGTACATCATTATAAAAACATCTGAATCACTGGAGAAGAAATAACCCTTGTTCTCTTAGAAAGATCTGAACCATGGCAACTAGAACCAACATCTTTAGCAACTTAGTCTGTATACTAAGAATAAATGCGAAGGACCATAATGTTTTGTTTTTCTACATTCTCTGAAGATAATGTGCACATTTAGACGAAAGAATGGAGCTGAAGTTTATGGAGGTTTAAGTTCCTAAGTTTTGTTTTAATTCTCTCTGGTTGTTGTTGTTTTTTCTAAATGATCTCGTCGAGTTGCACTCAAAGCACTTTCCATTGCTTTGCCATTAACAACGGAAATATTGCTGTCAAATGTTATTATCTGCGCAACAATCTGTAAAATATCCCAACATCCCAGAATATACATCAACTCTCACACTAGCTTATTGCATTTTGTTTATATTATAAGGCATCTTACAGTGTTCATGTTATGAGGTATCTGCCAGCATACAAGTTATTAATGCCTGTTTTTACAGATCCTCTGATCATACAGTAAATATTGAATTTTGTATGTTTTGTACCCCACCCTATGGTGCACACAATGCCGTTAGAAAGTTTGCAATAGTTACAATTACTTTGATGTCTGTGAAAGAAATCTCTACTGCTCACCAAAACTGCATTTATTTGTTTAAAACTGTAGTAAAAGTAGTAATATTGTAAAATGTTATTACAATTTAAATATAATTGCAGTTTTCTACTTAAATATATTTTAAAATGTAATTTATTCCTATGATAAAAGTCATTTTCAGAACCATTACTTCAGTCTTTCATGTCACATAATTCACAAAACTTTTCTTTTTTTTAACAAAATGAGATTTAAGACAAATTATAAATTATAATCCACACAAAAATGCTGCACACATGTAGAACGAGCAGTTTTTATATAAATTAGATTGTATAATTTCTAAATCCGAAGCAAAAATGGAATGGTCTGATTTTGTGAAATTATGCTACATAAAACATCTGCAAGAAAATAAAAGCCACAGAATGAAAATAATAATGCAAATTCACTCTGAGACAGCAGGTGGCACTTGTGAAACAGCAGCAATACAGTGTTTCTTTGGTTACCGCTGTAAAGAAAGCAGGGCTAATCTCATAAATGCTACTTTAAAGGTGTCAATGTACATGAAAGTATAAATTTCATGACAGGAAAGTAAAAAATCTCTATTAAAATTGTTTTTGTAAAAAAAAAATTAAAAGGTTTCCAAAATTTGACCTGTGATTGAGATCATAAGTTAATTTCTCCAGAGGAAGAAAGGATGACAGCTGAGATATCCACATATTGACAGTTGGAACCTGGGGTGTGGACCACTGCAACAGAATACTTTTTTTTTGCAAAAAATGAAGGGTTATAAACAAAGGCTTAGAGTCCGAGTCAAAAAGGTATTTAGGAATGTCATTCAACAAATACAGTAAAGGAGATGAAAAAAAACGTTTTCCTGTTATCTCCTGAGCTACAGAGTGAACCCCTTTCCAGAATGGTTGGATGCGATCACAGGACCAGAATACATGAAAATATGTACCCTTATATGCTTTACATTTAAAACAAAGATTGGAACAACCTGGAAACATTTTATGTAGACGGACAGGTGTAAAGTAAATTCTATGAAAAAAAAAAAACATTTTGGGAAAATGCCTTTACAAATTGTGGTCCAATCTGCTGAATTAAATGAGACCCCCAAATCCTGTTCCCACAGTGGTTTTAAAGAATCATAAGTTGAAAAGTCTGAATGCACCATTAAAGCATAAAACATGGAGATAATCCTTTTAAGAGTTTTAGTTGAAATTATGGTTTCTTCCATTTCTGATAAATTTGTTCTGCCTTAAAAGAGACTATAAAATGCCAGATTTGCAGGTATTTGAAGAAATCTTCAGGGAGAATATTAAACTCTGTTCTTAATTGTTCAAATGACTTCAAAAAGGCGAATCTGCCCGTTGTAAAGACAGCAGAGCCGTGCTGGATAAGCAAAGCCTCGATATATGTTGCGACGGGCCCTCAATTTCCCCAAGGCGTCAAACTCACGACGTTTGCGCTAAACCTCCGCAGACAGGTCAGAATAAAACCGCAAGCTAGAGCCATTGTAGAGGATATCACGCTTCTTTAAAGCTGCCTTGAGCACCTCTTCTTTCTGAGAGTACCGAAGAAACCGAACTAGGACACTTCTGGGAGGCTTGTTTGCAAGCGGGCTTGGAGCCAGAGCTCGATGAGTCAGTTGCCCGATTAGATAAGTTAGAAATAGAGAGCTCAACCGACGAAACAGATGATTTTATGTCACCCACCGTAGTTCGTAGAGGAGCGAAGTCTCAAGTATCCATCTTGCTCCGGGTCACGTGACCACGTGTTATTATATTGCCAAGTAGCAAGAAAGTTTTTATGAAGTATGATTTTACTATGGTAAGATTGTATAGTAATACACTTCAGTTTGAAACCAGCTATTTTGTACAGCTAAAAATAGCTGAAAGCGAATGAGACCAGAAGCCAGACACATTAAATTTACAGGTGGCCGTGTCTGCTCTTACAAGAAAATTAAGGTGGATAGCATCTTTTAGAATTATTTTTTTAGAATATAATATAAAATGTGTATAGACTAATTGATAGATAGATAGATTTCAATATAGGCTCATTAGTTAACAATGTTAGTTAACATGAACTAAGAATGAACAATACTTCTACAGCTTTTATTAATCTTAGTTAATGTTAATTTCATTTTTCATTTACTAATGCATTATTAAAATCACAAGCTGTGTTTGTTAACATTAGTTAATGCGCTGTGAACTGACATGAATAAACAATGAACGACTGTATTTTAATTAACTAACATTAACAAAGATATAATGTAGTGTTCATTGTTTGTTCATGTTAACAAATAACACCTTATTGTAAAGTGTTACCAATATATTTGATTGCTTATAGAATATATGAAAATACATAGAGTACAGGTTTTATGGATCTTTGGTAACTATGGTAAATTTTGTCCTTTAGCGAAGCTTCCTGTGACAAGCAAACAGTGCTTGTGTAAAGAGCCAGCTCTCGAATGAAGAGTCCCTTCAGGGAGGTAAAAATGTGACATGCAAGCGAAAGTTTATGTGTTCCCCTGCTCCCAGAGTCCTCAGTGCCGCCCATCGCTCATTCACAGCACACGATAACAGTCCCTGTAATAACATCAGCAGCAGGCCCGGCGCTTTTTATCTGCATAAAAGTGTGGACTACACACATCCATCAATTAGATTGTTTTGGAGGGCAGAGAGAAACTCTCCAGTGGCATTGCAGCAGAGATTAAACTTTTATTCAAGATGCACATTCATTGTATTGGTGCCTAAATTTATACTGCCGGTCAAACTCAGATTTGTATCTCTGTTTTAGTGCACGGATCATCATTACTAATTCTATTTACATAACATTGTATGTGGCATAATGGTTGTTGTGGGTTTATAGTTATTTTTGCTCTGAAACATATAATGCAACAGCTTCTTAATGTTACTTCTAACTATACTGAAGAAGCTCATGTTTAGACCAAGCATTTAAAGACTTATGACTGAGTCAAAACAAATTACATTTATGCATAAGTTTACTGCTTTCAAAGTTTTTTTTTTTTTTATTCAGTCACATTTTTATTCTTTTAGTCTTAATATAAATATTTGTAATAAATGAAAAAAATATAAGAGCAAAAAAAGAGAAAACATAAAAAAACCTGGAAAATAATATAATAAATGTTTGTCATACTGACCTGTCTAAAACATGTCATATTACATCTTTTCAACATACATCTGCCGTTTTATATTGCCACATTTTTATTCTTTAAGTCTTTATATAAAGAGTTGTAATAAATAGGACTGTATAAAAATGGTATGCAATTATAAAAACAATGTCATAATGTAATATATTTATTGTGTGTGTATATATGCATATTTATGCTTGTATTACTGCTATCACATGCCATTTTATTTGGTCATATTTTTATTCATTTTAATTCAGATCTATGAAACAATTTTAGTAAACAGGTTGTGAAGCAAAAACTAGATCCAGCTTTTTTCAGTTTTTGGATGCAAAACTTTTGTAGTTTTACTCAATCTGACAACTTGAACCAAAACTAAATTCTCATTCAACAACTTTCATAGATTTAGATCGAATCCTTGAGCTCAAGAAAAAAAAAAATAGCAGTTAATGTGAGAATATTTTGCAGACTGTTTATAAAAGTGGACACAATATTTTCAATAATGATTTTTGCTGTGGGCTTCTGAGTAATCTACTTGCTATGCAGCACCAGCTCAGAATGACAAATGCATAGTCAAATACAACTGTAGCTTGTTTTAAAAGACGTTCCACTAACCAGCACACTTCACTGGTATTCTTTTAAGCTGTGTTTTGCACTGGTTCTTCTTCTTGTCTCTGTTACTAATATTTATCTTGGCGACGGTGAGGACAGTCTGACTTTTATAGGGTGAGGGTTGAATGTGTATTAGTGGTAGACTTCTGCAGTTGTCGCATAAATGGATCCAGTGTTGTGCTGGTTGTCTTCCCAGAGGACTAGTAGATTTAGAAGGCTGTGCTCTGAATTTTAAGCATGCTGTCAAATGCTATCTCGACCACATTCCCGATCCCA
The DNA here is from genome assembly GCA_032359235.1 of Enteromius mattozi. NCBI lineage: Eukaryota > Metazoa > Chordata > Actinopteri > Cypriniformes > Cyprinidae > Enteromius > Enteromius mattozi. Next base: position 3,075,466 of record JAUMHE010000055.1, read on the forward strand.
TATTCAGGGCTTTTAACTGGCAAGTTGGCAGAATTTTTACCCTTTCTGAGTTGCGAGCTTTCACATTTCATTTCTCAATATATATATATATATATATATATATATATATATATATATTATAGACAGTAAACTAGATTTGAGAAATGGAGCCGAGTATTTGCTTCCCAAAGAGCAATTTTGCTCAACCTTATAACCTTATTCATGCACATCCATTAGTGATATGGATGACTGTGTATAGATATCACTAATAGTAATGTGGTTTGTGTAGTTGTTTTACCTGTTTAAAAAGGCACTTTAAAATGGCTAACAAAACATTAACAAAACATTATTATAATTATATAAAATCTGAATGTATGAATAATGCTTTTAATTTAGAATATTAATTGAAATATTCTTTATTATTTTCAAAGAATATTGCTGAAATATACAATGTTTTTATATAAATAAATGTAATATATAATATGACAGTATAAACTACTAAATCTTGCACACAAAACACTAATAATATACATATTTATCATACAGACAAATAGAAATATATTGTATATATTTTATATATTGTATATATTTGTATTATAATCATAATATATTTTATATTTATAAATAATATAATATAATTTTTATTAATATAGTAAATAGTAATATGGTTAATAGTTAATCAGATTAGTCGTTTGACAAACACGTGTATATATTTAAGAAAAATGTTATGTTTGTATATTAAATATATTTATATATAATATAAAATATAAGAATATGAATAAATAATAATAATAATATATATATATATATATATATATACAGTACACACATATATTTTTAAATATATATATGTTTGTATTTATAGACATAATAAATAAACACAGTACACAGACATTATGTATACAAAAACTTTATATATAATATATATATAAAGTACTAATATATATTTAAACCCTATATAATATTTATTGTATAGTATGTGTACTGTATATAGTGTAGTATATTTATAGTGTAGTGTGTGTATGTACTGTTTTTTGCATTATGCAACAGTTACACACATACTGTATATATGAAAAATATTAATTTTATTAACAGATTAAATATATATTCAGAGTGTATTTGTTATGCCTCATTATTTAACATTTTGCTGCACTTTCTTGCGGTGATTATGCACTGAAACATTTTACGAAGTCACCGTTCTTAAAAATCATAATGTTTATGCATGTTTCTTTTAGGGGTGAATTTTAGAAGGTTGCAAAAGGTCATCACTGTTATAATTAAATATTTAATTGCATATGCTTTGATTTTCTTGCTTTATACTTTCTTAAGGAACCTTCCCAGCTATACAGCAAGAGGCTGAAATGGATGTATTCAACCGCTACTCTGTAAAGTTTGAGGTTCCTGAACTATTCCTGCACCTCACTGACCTATAAGGTATGAAAATGCACATTTACAACACAGCACTGCACCTCTATAAAAGCTTTCCCTCTTATAAATGTTCTTATCCCTCTGCTGTGATGCATTTCAGATTGTGAGCTGCTGTAATGGGTAGTTTTTAAGACGTAGTTATTGAAAAATGGGTATTGTTTAATTGCTTTAAAAAAGTATCCTGCTATGCAGTGGGTCTCAAAGAGAAATATAAACATAACTGTATACTCAGTCATATTTATAGGTTTGATTTCAGTTGCATTCAGGTACATTTAGAGCACATTTTTGGCGTCTTACGGTATTTTGGCCTCCACTGTGGAGTGAAGTATTGCAGTAAAGTGGAGAGACCTGCAGGAAAGCTTTTTCCCCCATCTTCTTCAATCATTCATAGAAAGACTCCAGAAGCATAACGCAACGGCTCTCACTGTAATTCCAGCCTCTCCGACAATAATTCATTTCTCTGTATGGCTCAATGTTGTGTTTTTGTCGTTTCTGTTAGTAATAAATATCCTCATTGTGCAGAAGTCTACATTTCATATATTTGATGTCGTATGTGGAACATGTAAAAAGTAAGTTGCAGTGAGCCACACCTGTCTAGCTTTGAAAAGGGCATATGCATTTGTGCTTTTAATCTGAATATATGTGAAAAAAAATATATATGTTTAATGAATAAAAACATAAATGTTCATTTGGACCACTTTTTGGCATTTATGCACTGTCAGAAATAAAGGTAGCTGTCACTGGGCCAGTACCTTTTCAAAAGGTACATGTTTGTACCTAAAGGGTCCATTTTGGTACCTTAAAGGTACATGTTAGTACCTACTGTAAAGTGTGCATATTTGTACATTTGGACACTAAAAGTTTACCTTTTGAAAAGATACCACCCCAGTGACAACTTTTGTACCTTTATTTCTGAGAGTGTGGTGTGTGGTTTTTCTTAAAAGTCCCAGATTAACATTTTTTTACCTGAAATGTTCTACCTGTGAGATCAGTTTGGGAAAACATGGTGGTGAATATTTGATGACAGAATTTCATTTCTGGGTGAACTGCTCCTCTAACTTTGAGAATCTGTCAGGGTGTGACTGTAAACGCAGAGAAACTGGGTAATTAGAAAAATATACAAAACAAGCCCAATTAATATAACTTTGTTATTCATTAATATGACAGTGTGCTGAAGGCAGTAATACAGTGCAGCGAATGCATGATCAATCTGTTTCTTTTAGTTAATGCAGACTTTCGACTGTTTAGTGACGGGAAGTGGAAACTTGAGGAAGTGGAAATTAAAATCTACTCAGTAAAATACAAACAACCCTGAGGTCCTGTTTATGTAATTTCCTCCTTTTCTTTTTTTCTACCTTTCTTCTGGGTTTCCACCTCATTGCTTTCATCACACAGAAGATCTTTGTAAAATCAGTGAATTATTGATGTTTTTCTACTGATCTGCTCTTGTACTCCATGCCCTACCACTCTTCTGTTCTCTGTGTGTCTCTACGTGAAGCAAAATTTCTTCATTTAGTCTGTAATAATCTCAATCAGCTCTACATCTGAAAATATCTACATAAAAAGAAAAAGCATATTTTGCAGTTATTTGTTACTTTAAATAAGACCTCATGAAACTAGATGCACAATAACACTAATACAGCTTTCTTCTCTTTATCTTTAAACTAACCTCTTGCATTGTTGACCTGTTTTGCTCCCAGGATTCCTTTGAAGACTCCAGCTGTAACACATCCATTGATTTGAGCATCCAGGAATCAATTCTGCCATCATCTTGGCTTACTTCACTCTATTTCAGTGCGCCGGAGTTTCTTCTGTTTTTTTTCCTCTCCGTATATATGGAAACAGCAATATTTCCACAGAATCAATTGTTACGCCCTGAAAACTCCTTTAGTTCAATCCTCATAACAGATGCTATCACTGGGAATTACAGTAGCAACTGTTTCTTTGCTCAAGTAGGCTTTGGAAGTGGCCAAGAGAGCATTTCATTTTAAAGCTTGAAAGGATCGACATGCCAAAAGAGTTGGTGTGTGTAATTTTCGTGCCACTAGTGGCTCAGAGTGGAATCGCGCATCCCGTCGATCTGTCCCTAACGTGACACTTCGCTGAGAAATTTAATGCCTGCTCTATAATTGAAGCCAGACAAAGTTTATGTGCATGTGTGTACAGTATGCTATTACATTAAATGGTTAATTCCACAGGGTAGACAGGGCCGATATAAATACCGATGTAATCAAATCCCTCTATTTTAGGTGGAGCACAACAAGCCATCGGAGACCACCAGTCGCATATGTGTTGCATCCACGAGACAAGAATGGAAAGCGCAGTTGTTATAAATGCTACACAAATGAGTGTCAGGCTGCTGAATTCAGCCTTTGTCCTCATGAATAATACAGTATGTAGACTAAAGAACAGTTTGTGAATGTAAACTAGTGGTTGGCTGATATGGGTTTTCAATGGATTATGCCAATACTGATATCTAGAGATCAAGATGGCGGATGGATGGTTATATACAGTGCCTTCTCATTTATTAATATGAACATTTCCGTTTTTGCATTTTAGAATAATATTAGGTCAGCTATGAAATTATACCCATGGAAGTGTGATAACTATGTAATGACCCCCCCAAAAGCATTATACCAATGAAAACACTTTCTTCTTTGTCTAAATTCCAGCTCTACACAGTCTGAACTTTCATCAGTCAGCTAAATAAATGTAAAGCATTTTAGAAGCTTTTAGATCAGTGGTTTTCAACATGTTCTGACTTATTTAATACTTTTTTATGTATTATTTTGCTTATTATTTTATCTAATCATACAAAACAAACAAAAAAGAGTATTTCTCTATTCTATTTCTAAAATGTACACTTTTTAACAGTTTTTAGTCTATTTCTAAGGTCTTTTTTACAGTAACACCTATTAGTTGCTCATTAGCATGCATATTACTAGAATATTAGTAATTTATTAGTGCTAATTAAGCACATATTAATGCTTTAGTCTACATGAGCTTATTCTACATCCTTAACCCTGCTCAATACCTAAACTTAACAACTACCTTACTAACTATTAATAAGCAGCAAATTAATTTGTTGCGGGAAAAGTCATAGTTAATAGTTAACAAGTGTTACCTATTCTAAAACTTTTAACTACTGAATTACTTTAGAGCTTGGCCAAGAAAAAGTTTTTAAGATTATTTTGACTATTCCAAACAAAAACAAAAAGTGATTTCAACTTTTGATTTTTTTTTTAGTCGTGTCAGCTTATTTTAATACTTGTTTTATCATAGTTTTAATTATTTTAACTCATCTTAAGGCCCCCTTGGGTGTTTACTGAGGCCCCCTAGTGAGCCCGGGCCTCTTGTTTGAGAACCATTGCTTTACGTCAAAAGATGCAACACAAATGTCCACACTTTTGACTGATAATCTGCTGTATATAATACAATTTTATTATACCAAACAAGACATTTCCAACATTACTGAAATAAAATTGGACAGGTTGTGGAGTCATTAATGTAAACCTTCCAAAGCATCTCTCAAAGCTTTCTCATCTTCGTCAATGATTTTAATACCTTCTCCACCTTTAAGAAGTGTGATGGCACCCCATTGTGCTCGGAAGCAGTTGAGGAAACTGAAATGAGAATGAAATTCTCGTGCTGCTTCCACTGCCGATAGAGAGGTGGAGCAACATGAAATGATCTGTTGAAAGAAGAGAGGATGCGATGTGTCTGAATGCAGTAAGCTGCAACAAAGGGCACAAGAAGATTGTGTGATCTAGTATTGTCAGGTTGTGTGAAACCTGAGCTATTGCCTCGTTCTCTATGACCCATTGTAGGGCAGGATGCATTTGCAAGAGATATTAAGCTTTAAATGGATGTGTATAAGTGTAGAGAGAGAGAGTGAGAGAGAGAAAGAGGGTGGGGAGGTTGAGCAAGCAAATGAGAGTAAAAGAGAGAGAGAGGCAGCGCACGAATGCAACAGAGCAGTGGAGGAGAGGAGAGAGAGGCAAGGAGGACTAGGCGTTACGGTCGCTCCTTCACAAGCTGCATGCAAGATGCCAGGACTGGTGCAGAGAGACTGCCGTTTCTTTCCTTTTTCTTTCTTTCATCAGCTTTCCCTCAAATTGAACTCTTCCTCCTCTCATCTGTCTCGAAGGTAAAAAAGTCTTTAAAGATAAATCATTACTTATCGTTACTGCTGGCAACTTGCTTGACTTTTTTATGTCATTTTATTCACGACTCTCATTGATTTTGGGAGTCACTTTCAGGATGTGCGTTTAAGGAAATTTAGAAGCACCTACATTTGCATTTATACTCTCGTCTGGCGAAAAAAGAGCGAATAAGTTGGTTGTGTTGTGTTTTGCTCCAGTGCTGCATTCGCGCTAAAGTAATCCCAGAATTTACTGTTCGTCTTCTACGTGCATGTTCTTGCGCATGGTGCAGGAGGTGTGGAGTAATGCATTATTGATTTTTGATTGTGGGAGCGTGTTGTATGCATTGTGTTGGGACTGGGCTGGGTCACCTGTCCTCCGACAGGACCCTTAAGGGCAGCCCGTGTGGTTATGTGATGATACCCTAAAAAGTTTGTGTCTGTGTTAAAATCTGATTCTAGATTAGGGAGGTTCTTCATACTGAGATGCAACAGGAAGTTGCATTATCTTAGAAGTGGGGAAACACATTATTGATTGACTTTATACGTTGCATATTGATTGTTTTGAATCTGAACATTTACTTGTGCAAAGTAGTAGCGTTTTTTCTGATTGTTTTTCTGAAAGTATTTTTATTATTTATAAAGTAGTGTAACTAGATATATATTTATAAGCAGTTTATAAATGTATTTCTGTGCAATGTTTTACATACATGAATGTAATTATTTTATATATGTTAAATGCCCATGTTTTCTGTGTAGCACAAAGTGTGATTGAATGGCGTGCGAGAGCTCTCATAAACACACTGTGAAGCTTGTTTATTTTAACAGTCTCTGACGTAAAACAAGCTGGCGAAAGTAGCTACTGTGTCCCGTGTTGCTTTGAGATGTCATCTAAGGATTTGTTGTGTTGTTTCATGACAGGTGTTTGAAAGAACGGCCATACTTGGAGTCCAGGTGGCTGCGGTTCTGAAATCTCCGTCTGAAAATCTTCTCAGTCTCTTGTGAGATTGAGTAGCCACTTGAAGCTCGAAGAAAAAAAAGAAAAATTAAAGGCAAGAGTCTTGAAATTGCATAAAAAAGGAGGGAGGACGCCTTCGAAGAATGGAGGCAGTAGAGGAGAAATAGTCTTCTTGCTAGCTTCAGAAAGCCTCATCACAGACTAATAAAAATTTGAAACGGCACAGCGCAGCAACAAATCAGTATTCTCCGGCAGAGCCTGCAAGAAGTGGCCAAGAGGGTTAACCCTTTAAAAGGCTGAACTGATTCTTTGAACAGCCACAATCTGCAAACAAAAGACTTTTAATGGGTCATTTGAGAATCGTTTTTGATATATGGAGATCCTGAGATTCAAATGGCTTTGACACTCTGACAGCCCCAATTTTTTTGTAGCAGATAATGAAAACAATTGCCTACTTCCATTTACCTCACAGGATTCCTTCTTAGCTTATTACATGTACAGAAAAGTGAGGAACTAGATCCTCAGCTCGGATGATTAGTTTGGAAAGACTCTTTCTGGTCCAAAAAGGTTCAGAAAAGCTTCTCAGGACTGACTGGCATTCGCCCCTTTGGCGTATTTGATTAATTAACAACGCTTAGTCACCAAATTAAACATGGCTGCCGGAGTGGCAACATGGCTACCATTTGCCAGGGCAGCGGCCGTTGGCTGGCTTCCTCTGGCCAAGAAAACCATGCCCAAACCGCCTGTGGACAAAAAGAGTCGCAACGACGAGATCCTGTTCGTAAACGTGAGCGGGCTCCGCTTCCAGACATGGAAGAACACGCTGGACCGTTATCCTGACACTCTGCTGGGCAGCTCGGAAAAGGAGTTTTTCTACAACGAGGACACTCAGGAGTATTTCTTCGACAGGGACCCGGAGATGTTTCGCCACATTTTGAACTTCTATCGAACCGGCAAACTTCACTACCCGAGGCAGGAGTGCATTCAGGCCTTCGACGAGGAGCTGGCGTTTTACGGCATCGTGCCGGACATTATCGGCGACTGCTGCATGGAAGAGTACAGAGACCGCAAGAAAGAGAACCAGGAACGTTTGGCCGAGGACACAGAGGCCGAGATGGCGACGGATACTCCACTTCCACCGCATAGCACACATCGGGAACGCTTGTGGCGCGCCTTCGAAAACCCACACACGAGCACCATGGCTCTGGTTTTCTACTACGTCACGGGTTTCTTCATCGCCGTCTCGGTCATAGCGAACGTGGTGGAAACGGTCCCCTGCCGACCCCCCAAAGGCAGCAAGAAAGACTTGCCGTGCGGCGAGAAGTACTCGCTGGCGTTTTTCTGCATGGACACAGCCTGCGTCCTCATCTTCACGTTTGAGTACCTCATGAGGCTTTTCGCTGCGCCCAGCCGCTGCAAGTTCATGCGCTCGGTTATGAGCGTCATCGACGTGGTCGCCATCATGCCCTACTACATCGGCCTGGTCATGCCTGAGAATGAGGACGTGAGCGGTGCGTTTGTCACGTTGAGGGTGTTCCGCGTCTTCAGGATCTTCAAGTTCTCGCGACACTCTCAGGGCCTGCGGATCCTGGGTTATACTCTGAAGAGCTGTGCTTCCGAGTTGGGCTTTCTCCTGTTTTCCCTCACCATGGCCATCATCATATTTGCCACTGTCATGTTCTACGCCGAGAAAGGCACCAAGGGAACCAACTTCACCAGCATCCCAGCCTCCTTCTGGTACACCATAGTCACCATGACAACACTTGGGTGAGTCCATTCCCTTTTTATCTCCAGCTCGTGATGTTTTGAATATGCGACAGATTTTTCTATATGCAGGGATGTTTTCTATGACTGTCGACTGGCGTTTGTTTGGACTGCAGTGAAACTGGTTCCATGGTAGCATTTAAAAAGCTAAGGAAGGATTAGATGAGGTCCATTAAGAACTTTCTAGAAAATTCCCATGTGATCCAAACCACTTACAGCTTCATTGCTCATTTATGATGCTGACAGTGTTCTTATATAGGAGTTCAAATGAAACTTTTTCAGTGAAGAATTAGTCTGAATATGAAAGTATTTTGTAAGCTTTTTTCCAATTTGAATGATGAAACTGAACACTGATTTGCTTCAGGTTTTGCTTTAGTGTTGTTAATTAAGATGTCTCAAATCAACAAAAGCAGTATCATTATTATAAATATTTCTTTCAGCTTCATGAGTCAATGAGTTTTAAACAAAGAACCATAAAACACAAAACATTTAATCGAAAAACAAAGATTTCTGTCTTTAGTGTCGTTTGAGAAGCTCTAAAGTGTGATAGAGTATATCA
>JAUMHE010000055.1:3085558-3102345 GCA_032359235.1 Enteromius mattozi
TATACTCAAATGACTGAAACATCAAAATAATCAAAATAGTGTAGGATTTGCAATTCTTTATTTTCTTAATTTCAAATCCTGGCATTAAATCAAAGTTTGTAATATTATGAGTCACACCTTTGTATTGATTCATGACTTTTTATTCTTTATTAAAAAGTTTTTCAAAATGCCTTTGGAGAAAATGTATTGCAAAAATCAATTTGAAAATTGAAGCTGCTAAAAAGAGTTGTTAGTAACGGTTGGCTTAAACTCATATGTGTAATGTGTATTGTTGCATACTGCATATGGTTTCACATACTATTTTTAGTTGCAGCCAGAATACATTGGATACTTTGATGCACAGCATTGTTGTGAATTTGGTGCAACTACATTTCTGTTGCTTTCGGGCAGTGGGCGAATGATGATGGCCTGTAGCAATAGTGGACAGGTTTAGATATCAGATTCACATTAGTGTTAATGACAATCGTCTCGTGCATTATGCAAATGTAGGAAATAGCACCATATTACTCATAATATCTGAGCTTATCATGCAAATGTCAGGAGCTGCGTATTAACACTCTCAAGTAATACATCATCCTGTTTACGTGATCATCACGCACACATATATATTACCTGCTATCAGGTTTTCACCACTTTTTCATCAAATGACATGCACACTTTATACATTAATCTTTGGTAAGGCGGTGATAACTGTATCTGAGGAGAGTTATTGCGATCTAGAAGTCTACATATTTTATATAAAATTGTGTACTTATTGAACTGTGTGTATAATATGATCTCTTCCACCTAAATATATAATCTGCATTATATTATTAGATTTGCCCACTTCATGAAGAGCAGCACCCAAACATATGGTTCTCATTAATGTTAGACCCTCAGATGTTTGATCTAACAGTATTATGCTTTCAGTCTATGTGTATATATGCAGTGATGCAGACTATTACATCTTGAAGCTATCTATAATGTGCTTATTAGTTGTAATAATCACTGTTGCTATTGCTCACAGAGCTGGTTTAACACGTATTTAACCTGTGTCACACTTTTGTCATTTAATATGGTTTAAATTTTGTGATTTGTTGAAGAATGGTGTGGTATTGTGATTACATTTTATAAATCTTTTCTTCAGGCAAATGATAATACAGGTGCCTCTCACTTTGTTTCTAAAAAAGACAGAAAGGCGTAGTCTGCATGGAAGCATCTAGTTTTTAGTCTTTGTTTTTCAATTTTAATTGTATTTTTCCTTTTTAAATTAAAATATAAAACATTTCACCCTCATGCTGTTCTAAAACCTGTACGATTTTTATCAAATCACTGTTGAATATGCGGAAATGCAAATGAGATACGAGAGCTACTGGAAAGATTTGAAGCGAATTATGATGTAAAGCAAGTTTGTGTCTGGAGAATAAGTCTGTGACGCCATCCAGCAACTTTAAAACCTAAACAGTGACATTTCACCCTCAAACTAATTACTTTTACATAGACCCGGCCATGTGACCATTGTATAGTCTCCAAAGCAAATCAAATCTGGAAGCAGTCATGTTGGAACAACAAAAGTAATGTTCAGTTTTCAAATTCAGTACTTTCTGTTTGCATTTATATGTTAATATGCATGAAAAACAGAGCGACAAGAAGTATGGCATTATAAACCCTATAATCATATTTTCCAAATATAATTATGCACTTCTGTGGTTTGGAAATCACGGGCAATGAAAAGGCAAATAACTCCATCAGGTTGCATGCTTCAGCGTGCATGTTAATGAATGTCTGAATTGAATAAATGAATATATTTGTGGGGGTTCCTGAAGATGCGGTAAAGAGATCACTTGATGCATTAATGTTTTATTCTGGGTTGGGTTGACTGGCTGTGGTCTCTCTGGAGAGAGCCGGATAAACGCTCTGCTTTAGCCTTACTGTGCAAAAAGAAGTGCATGTGCGCAGATCAAAGGAGCAAGCAAAGACTCTTTAGAGACTCTTGGCGAGTGCAAGATTCGATTGGTTGGTCTATGGCAGCAGCCGAGTGGAATTCACATGACCAAGACTTAATATCCAACTTTACGCTTCCTCTCCTTTGACCTTGACAGGGCAGCGTTTGGAGCAGGAGCTGCTAAATTAAGATGTCTGCTTCGTTCCATTTGGATACTGTGTTAAATGTTTAATGCACCTTCTAAGTTATTATTTAATACAACCTGGGAGAAAGCAGGATACAGTAGCCTAGTGTAAGACATTACTGAAGCTGCTCGTAAATGAGGCGATCTTGGCAGAAGCAGTTACTTTGTTAAAAAGTGCATAAAATGTCATTTGAATGCAGAATTGCTATTTGAATTTAACGCTAATTAATTCATTTGCTTATATTGAGATTAATAACTATATGTAATATCTATTTTAGGCCTTTCAGCCTATTTGCCTTCCATTTTAAGGAAAGTGGAGTGTAGACAAAATAGGAAAATAGGGTGAGAGAAGGTGAATGGGATTGGGACATGACCCAGGTCAAACTTAAACCTGGGTCCCTGTGGGCGAGCAGCTCTTATGTCCTAACATGTGCACAGTGAACTGCACTGCAGCGCTGACTCTAACCGTTAAATTTTAGTACATTTAAACATTTACATTGGTTTTCTTATAGCTTTCAAAGGGCGTATTAGGGAAGATATGGAATTGCCTGTTTTCCAATCTGTGTATTCCAAAGAAATAATTACATATTAATTGGTTCTCAAATGAGTTACAGTCCAACACATATTGATTACTATTAGTTTAACCACAGTTTTACTACAAATACCATGGCTAAACTATGGTTAGTGTAGCAAAACCATAGTTAATTTGTGGTTACCATGGTTTAATTTTTTCTGTGTGGTAAAACCATGGTTAATTTTCATATGGGATGTTTTTGCTAACTGTTCTTTGCTTGTTTTATCATTAATTAATAACAGATGTGATGGTATGTTCAAAATCTTTCCAGTCAGGGAGTAACGTTAATCTGTCCCTTTACAAGAGGACAAAACTTGTTGTCCCAGAGCGTCGGTGTCCCTCTCTAGAGTCCACACTCACCATCTGCTGTTGGCTTATATAAGTGTCTTGTGGGAAAAGCATCGTCCTTGAACAATGCAAGACCCAAGAGACCTCACAGCAGCCGCGCTAAGCGCTAATGTCTGTGACAGAAACCACTCAACTTATCACTTCATTGAAGCTGTCAGGCTGCGTGATGGGATTGGGTCTCTTATTTTATTATTTATTTTTTTTCTTCTCAGACTGATGACCTGTCAGAATTATGTATTAGTGATGTAATGTGGTTCTGGTCTTGGTTCAGTTCACATAATTCATCTCGTGCTGGAGGCAGCTTTTTTTTTGCCGTGTAAAGGTCGGCCGTGATTGGCTGGGGGATTTGACTGTGGCATAAGAGATAATGCCGGCTGAGAACAGATTGAATTCAGGTGTGGATATGGGGCAGTTCAATGAAGGATTTATGATTTCTACTTGTTTTTACATGATGGGTCAGATGCTTTTATGAGTTTGAATCATGAACATACCATACCCTAGCAACCATCCAGAACACCTTGGAGATCACATAGCAACACACTAAAAACCAAATAATAATGATTAAAAAAACATTCAAAACACCTTATCAGCTGCATAAAACACACACACAAACATAAAGAACAGCTTAGCAAACGGGGCTTTTCATATCTGCTGTGTTTTTTCTGCATTGAGTACTATTGCCAATCACAGACATGTCTGTTAATGTTTTAATGCAACAGTCAATCCGAGGTGTTTAAGGTAGTCAGAATCCACTCCCTGCTCAGATCGCTGGAGTTTTGCGCAAGTGTAGAGTTCTGCACTCTCATTATAACAAACAGGTTGTAAACGCGATGTAAATAAGAGATTCATTGTGCAGTGTAGAACTTCACTGATTATAACGGAATGAGACTGCGATAAATTAAAATAAGAGAAAGATTTTCAGCGATTATAAAGGGAAGGGCTCTTTGTACTTTTTCTAGAATTTTAATATATTAACTCAGGCATTCATTTCCAAAACTATAACGAATGACACAGCAATAACCATTAAAGGGTTACTCCACTCTAAAATGAAAATTTTGTCATTAATTACTCCCCCCTATGTCGTTCTAAACCCGTACACACTTTGTTCGTCCTTGGAACACAATTTAAGAAATTTTGTACATTGGCAAGGTCCAGAAATCCATTACTTGGCATTCAATGAGTCGGTCACAAGCCTCCCGGTTTTTATCCAAAATATCTTAAATTGTGTTCTGAGGACGAATTAAGCTATTATAGATTTGGAGCGACATAGGGGTTAGTGATGAATGACAAAATTTTCATTTTGTTGTGGACCCTTTAATCTGCAATTGACACGACCATTGTGTAGTGTTTACTTCAGTGCCTACTTCTGCTAGCTGAGGGAAAGTGGAGCAGGTCTAATGCTGCGTTCCATTTGTAGTCAGAAGTTTTGAAATTTTGAGTTCCCAGTAGGAACTTTTAACTGGAACACCTTCCCAAGTCAGAGTTCCAATTTGGAATCTTGGAGGATCCTAAAAGCTCCAACTTTAGAATCCAATATGGCAGCTCAGTGCATTAGTGGAAGAGAAAAAGTAGTAATGTATTGTTTATTAGCACTTATGTTTGTCTGTGTCTCAATAAACTCTATGGCATTATCTGTGCAAAATCCTGCTTTTTATGTTTTTTAATCGACGGGTATTTCTAACAATTGATGCATCCATATTGGTTTTCTGACATCTTCACAAAATAACGGTTCACTTGGTTGGATACTTTAATCTCATTCACTTTTGTTTATATTTAAAGATTTGAATATTTAATTAAGAAGTATGGAACATCCAGACATGTCATGTCATGAGATTTGATATGTTCAGTGAAAGGGAAGATTTGAAGCAAATTATGACATTTGGGTTCCTTCCTCACAGAAATATGGCTTGAGAAGGCTTGGAATGTAGTGTTGCTTTTTTTAAAATATTCTGCGTTTACTTTCAGTATTTTGTTTAACATTCACTTTTGTGTTTTGCAGAAAAATCAATGAAAGGATGAGTAAATGATGACAGAATTTTCATTTTTGTCTGATCTCTACCTTTACCTTAATTACTCCAGAGATAAGTCTGTTGACCTTTTCGTTGACGGCTGGCACATTGTGTATTTTATAATTTAGTGCGATGTCACATACTGATGGATGTTTAAGTAAATTTATTTTGCCATGTAATCAAAGCAAACCAACTTCCTCCCTGCAAATGAATTTGTACTCCTCTGATCTGGAATAAAACCAATATCATCAGCTGTCTGTGGTCTTTCCATCTGTAATTATGGTTTGCCCGTCAGGTGTCTCAGGCTGTCTGACTTGTAGAGATCGCACTTAAAAGCACAAGCAATGTCTCAAATGTTCTGCCAATTCCACCACACTTCCAGGTACTGCTGAAGAAGGCATCAAGGTTAGATACTGTCAGCTTTTAATGGCAGTCTTTGTGTGATGTGCGTGGTTTCTGGATACCATAAGTGTTTGGCTGCATTGGTGTAAATATAATACAGATTATATATTTGCAAAAGCTAACAAATGCACAATTGAGTAAGTGACCAAGTCCATCTGTTTTCCAGTCACCCACCTTGACATATTTTTGCCATTTCTTATGTTGTTTAATGCTGTTTATCTGTGATTCAAGACTTTTTTTCTTACTGCCAATCAAATTTAGTCATCAAATCTGATCTTTAGGACTGTGCTGTCATTTGCAGTCAATTAAAATCAATGTAGTTAATATATTATTTTGTTTTATGTGTTATATATTCATTTAATATTTATATATTTCATTTATATTTAGTATTTTTGTTTCATTTTACGACTAATCAGATTTTATACTGAACCTCCAAAATGTAAATTTTTATGATGATGATAATAATGATTATAATTACAACAACATTTTAATTATTTATTTATATTATTATTTATTTATCTTTCTCTTCAGACTAATCCGATTTTAATTTAGCCACTCCAAAGACGATTTTTTTTTTTTCCTGCCTATTTGAACAAAGCTGAAAGGACTTGTATTGAACGCTGTAGTTCACATTCATGCTGGCTTCCTGACAGCTCTCAGGGTCCAGACAATAACAGGCAATTCATAATCTTACAGGGAAAAGAGATCACACCTGGATTGGCTGCAGATAAAGGGATTTGTTGAGGTCTAGAGAGTCATATGGTGGCGTATGATGGATTAGAGTAAAAAAGCCTCTCAGCAGTATGCCGTGGTGATTATTCGTCATTTCATTCAGATGTTTAAAATGATAAACAACTTTGCAGCATAAGGAATAATGATTCAAATAAATTTAGAGGTCTGATTTTCTTTGCCTATGAGGTTGCAGGTTATCACATACATGAGAACAGAAAATTAAATGTCAAAAGGTCACGTGTAAATATTGTATTTATTGTTCGGAGACAGGAGAGGTGATGACACAAATGCAAATATCCTTGGCGGTAAGGTGCTGAGCATGTATTATCCCTGTAGTTTAGTAAATCATAGGATAAGGGTCAGTGGTCAGGAAGAGGGAGATATTTTAAATCCATTTGACAGTGATAATAATAGCGGGCCCAGGACAGAGCCATGAGGCACTTCCATCAGAACTAGCTCTGTGTCGCAATACCGGGATTGAACGAAAGCTTAAATACAGGTTCCCATTGCCTTTCACATGTTTCATGAAGGACAAGTGATGATGGACAACTTTCTGAGTCAAAGATTTATAGCTAACACATCAATCATAAGGTTAAGTCACGGTCAGGAAATCCAGCTCTTTGATCCAGCTCTTTTGATTATCTTTTTTTCCAATGCATGTAATTCTCATCAGACACATCTATGAATTTGGAGGTTCCTTATGGTTACAGTGACCCAGATTAATCATCACGAGTATATAAACCATTCAAACTGTCATACTGAGAGGCATTGCTTAATCAAAGTGTTCGTAAGTAATGATAGCTCTGTGCACAATTCATCTCCATGGTGCCGTTGCAAAAACGCACCCTCCCATTCTCCAGCGCTCCTGACATGATTTGGCCAACTTACACCTCCCTCCTATCCAAAAATAATCGTAGCTGCTCAGTCAGGTGGCCCCTGGCTGTGGTCCTTCTGTGTGCATGAGCCTGACCCATTTACCGCCTTTGTGGAGAAAAATGACAAAGCTGACATCATTTCCTCTCTTGCTTGTGCCTCTTGGCGAGGTCCACACCTTTCCCACAGGAGCTTGAGAGAAAGGGAAGACTGCGGCACTAGACTGATGTGCAGGCACTGTGGAAGAATGCTAGTGCAGAATGCTGCCTTGATAGCACTTTGCATGTGCATCATAGAGTCTGTTGTCATGTTTGGTTCTTAATGAGCTGCTTACCTTCCAAGCAGGACTTAATGTGTCATTGTGCTGACAGATATGTATTACTAATGACAAACTTTCACTAAAAGGGGTCATGTCATATATAATCAAATTTTAGTTTGGTGTACTTTGAAACAGCTTTCAGCAATTAAAAATTCCTCTTTGGTCTAAAAAGAGCAGTTATTTTTACCAAGCTGAAAAACCACTCATTCTGATTTGGTTTTATTTCAGGTTTAATTTATAAATAAAACAGTGCTGTCACATGATTATAACATAATATACACAGTTTTATTACACAGTAGACACTTTTATTTTGAATGGGATTAATTGTGATTAATCATTTGAATTAAAAAAATAACACTTAGCACTACTATTAAAAACAAATTTATTAATAATAATAATATTGTATAATTAAAAGAAAAAAAATAAAGTAATTTTAAAAAATTGGTTTTATTGTTCGTTTATTATTAAAAAAATGTGATTTACTATGAAATATTTTACAGTAGAAATACAGTTATTTTTAGAAAATTATGGTGGCAAATCTATGCCATTAATAAGCAAGCGCACCACTGATGCTGGTGTGCGCGGTAAATCATTTCCGCGAGAAGAAAACAGATCTACATGCGAAGAACTGGAGCCCGCAAGCTCATTTCAAACCCTTGCGATCATTCCAGTGCTCTATCTTCTCTCACCTGCTAGCGCAAACACTTTTATTTTTGTCAGTTGTGGGGCGGGGCTTGCTGTTTTAGTTCTCAAATGCCATTGGTTATTCCCATTTCCGGAAGTCAGTATTGGATGCCTGTTATTAGATGATTTATTGACTTGACTTGAGACATGGCATTGGACCATATGTTAGTTATTGTTTCATTAGCTTGTTTTATTTATTTATTTCTTATTGATTTTGTCTTTATTTAATGTAATTTTAACGTATTGTTCATAGAGTAGATCTTGTAGATACATTGCTCGCTTGTTAATGGCATAGATTTGTCACTATTTAAAATAGCGTTTATCTAAAACATTTATTAAAACCAATTTGCAAAAATCTCTTGTTTTGATTTCAAATTATTTAATATGGATCTAATAAGACTAATAAAAAATATTATTATTATTTAAATTGAATTATTATTTACATTTAAAATAATTAAATAGATCTAATAACAATAATAAAATCAAACAACAGTATTAAAATTATTATTATTATTATTATTATTTCTGTTATTATTGTCACGTACATGTATGGTGAAGCACTGAGACCGACTCGAAGTACACAAAATAACAATCCTTTAATATTCCAAAGGCAGGGAAACAGACAGGCAGGGTAATCCACACGAACATAACCTTTTTATTACCGAATACAACTTAACACTGAACTCAAGAGAACTTATAAAGGGAAGGCAATAAAGGCAAATGAACAAGACACACCTGAACATAATTACACAATTAACGGAAGACAGAAAACTGGGTCAAAAGGAGACAGAGCACATGGGGAATGAAAACAATAACAAATAGTCCAGGGGCGTTACAATTATGATGAGGACGATGATGATTAAATAGTAATAATACAACAGAAGAATAACAAATAATTTAAATATATTTTTATATTATGAATTAATAATAATTTAGTTGTTTTTATTATTATTTTAAAAAATGAATATGATTTAAAAAATGAATATGACCAATTTAGAACCTGACTGTATGCCTATGTTCTGCAATGATCACAAGATATTGAGAACTAATTAGAATGTAGATGTTTATAAATAAAAAGTAGTTTTTTATCATTTGTTGGTGAGGTGAGGAGACTGTGAGTGTTCCTCAAGTCATGTTTTTGAATCACTGAGCATATTTGCATAAAGGGAAGCTCTTGCACTCAGATGTGCTGGAAGGGAATCAATCGCCCTTGCACCGTGCCGCACGCAAACCTGTGGGACCCTGAAAGTACAAATCCATTTACACACTGAGAGCTGCATGTGCGCCATGTGAAGGTGTGTATCCGCTTCGGCCCTGCGTGCTCAGGTTTGAAAATGTGGTGTGACAGTTTCCCTACTATGAAGTTCAGCTGAGAGCACTTGACAGAATATATGACGGATAATTGTCTCACTGAGAGATACAGATGACTTCCTGTGTTTTTCTGTAGAAGATTGTTTTTGAAAAGTACCCAAGCAACATTGCTCAAAAAGTTGCCCAGTTCACCCCAAAATGTATTTATTTTTTTAAATATTTTTTAAAAATTTTTTTTGAGTGTGAACTATCCCTTTAACGTTTTAACAACTAAAATCCTATATGTATCATGTTTAAAGTTGTTCATTTCCTGGGAGCAAGAATGAATGATCACCATTGTGCCCTTGAGGAAGGCACTTAACCCCAGGTTACTCCGAGGGGATTGTCCTTTTTATAGGGGGATGTCAAATTCATTTTAGGTCAAGAGCTGGATTGGAAAAAAATTATCACTTTATGTGGGCCAATTTTTTAGGACTAAAAAATTACGTTTTGAAAGACATTTTAAGACCCTGTTCTGATCTGTTCTGTTCGTTTCTATTCAATACTACTCTATTCTATTCTACTCTACTCTGCTATATTCTATTGTGGTCTATTCTGTTCTACCCTATTCTATTCTAGTACAGTATTTTTATAAAGTGCAGTCTAGTCTAGTCTGGTCTGGTCTATTAGCATGCCCAGTGTTCATCTGCCCCTCCTGTTTCTGTTCCTACTCTTTCTCTCATTATTAACTCTTTAGCGCTTATATACACAGTCATTCATTTTCTCTCTGATAGTTAATCACTTTAATCATCTAGAGAACTGTTCATTGTTCATTGTGCTATGATTTATAGCCCACTAAACGTCCAGATCTGAAGGGAAAACTCAGACCTCAATGTCACCTATAAGAGAGATACCTTTACATTGACTTACATTGAATATGTTTTTTAATGTTCGTTTGGCCATTTCAGTAACATGTAATGGTAGAAAACAGTATAATTTTATTTTATTTTAAACTATTTTTTATTTTATTGTATACAGTATGGGGTTGTCACATGGGCCTTATCAGGAAGGTTTTGGCTGAAAATATTTTTTTATAAAGAATATGTCTGGGCAAGTGCATGTTTATCTTTTATGTGTTGTAATTAGAATTATTAAATTTTTGCTGACCAAAAGATTTTGGTGTTTTAGAAAATGTCACATTTTTGCTGTTTCGTTGGTTTTCAGGTTTGCTGTTTAATTGCTTTCACTGAAGAAAAGACACCTTTAACTTAAAAATTCAGCTTTTGCCATACATTTTTACATTCAATTAAATGACATCAGACTTAAAGGGGTCATACGGTGGTACATGCACTTTTTCAAGCTGTTTGGAATGAAATGTGTGTTCGGAGTGTGTGTACACAACCACCCTACAATGATAAAGATCCACAAGTATTTTTATTAAATTAAAAGAAGAATAAGTTGCCCCTTCTGAAATCAAGCCACTCTCAAATGTCTGTCGGTGTGGCGTCACACAATAGTTGATTGACAGCAGTGTGTCACACACACTGAACTGGTGTCTTACCTCAGACCAAAAAAAAGTGCGCCCTGAGTGAGCCGTCATCAGTCCGAGATGCAGAGACAAGCAAGACTCCTAAGCGATTGAGGTGTTTTGTTATTGAATGTATCAATGAACATAGCAGTAGTCATTTACCCCCGACGTCTGAGAGACTGAAGACGCAGAGGATTAATGTTACGTTTGGTTCTGAAGGGAAACGCGCCCTTGATCAACCGAAATGTGTTTATGTTCGCGCGAATCATTCATGATCCAGCCTCACCTACAGAAGCAGTGAGTATAATGTCTTTTAATGAACCTTTGCAAATCGCCTTTCCTAATAATGTGCTAATTAGCAAGTTTCACTATGAATACGGCTAAAAAAGATCCTCCGAGAGTGCCTCGGAAAAGAGGGGTGGGGTCAGCGGAGCTCGTGAAGATTTAAAGGGGAAGTACACAGAACAGAGTGATTTTAAAAGAGCTGTTTTTAACAGGGTAAAATGGGCGTTTTTTACACTATCTTTGAGAAATTTTAAAACAAACTATATTACAAACTTTCCATTAGGACCCTAAAGAATCATATTAGCTTGTGGAAAATTGGCTTTGTATGACCCCTTTAAAAAAAAAAAAAAACTAGTTAAATCATGTATTAAAAAAAAAAGTTGAAATGACTGAACTGATGTGATTAGTCATGTCATTTTTACAGTTTTGTTTTATACAGTAACTATTGTATTATTTAATTTAGCTAAAAACGTGATGTTTTGACATGATGTTTAATGACAGCTAACCCCATTGAGTGAAGAACAAAATCTGGGTATCAAATGAACTGTAAATTAAACTGGAATAACTTTTTGTAATAAAAAAGACTTTGAAAAATTACCCCACACTGAGATATGTAAAAGTGTGACAACCAGAAGAGGTCTTCTCTATATCATAACACCAACAGCCATAATTTCGGAGACAAAGTTCTTAGTGTTGACCTGATTATGCAACAATGTGCTATGAATTTAAATATACCTTGAGACATTTATATATTTGCTATATTTAGGTCTCTTGAGCTACAGGGTATTAGAAAAGAGACAAAGTGCTTCTACATGTTCACTTCATCAGCTTTAAAACGGGGTGCACTTCATCATTTTATCCCAAGAGCTCTCATTGTGTTCCAGAAAGAGCAGACATCATGATTTTTTTTTTTTCAATCTTTGCATAGGAACATGGATTATCTGAGTTTAAACTGTTCATTTTCAGAGGTCTAACATGCTAATAATACTTAAGAGCTGAGTCTAACGGGCACATTGAGCTCTGGTCGCATGTGTGCAGTCCACAGATCTTTAATTAGACATTTCTACAGCTTCCAATGTGGAGTCAAATTAAGTCCCTGCCATTTCCCCTCATCCCAGAGACCATTATCACCTTTCTGCATGATTGGAAAAGACTTTCATTTACAGCCTCAGCTCTATCTGACAGTAATCATGATGAATGGCAGCCGTGCAACCTTTCTTATTTTGAGCACGCTTGTATAGCTGGACTGTGTTCCTGTGATCCTGGCCAGCCATTGCAGCTTTAATTTAAAGCATTAATGCATGTGCTGGACTATCTGCACATAACCAACATGTGAGCACAACAGCCTTTTTCAATTTGGCTTATATGCTCGCTCACTGTACAGTAGCTTTCTGTGTCTGAAAACAGCTGTATTGTACATTTTAAGCGTTTTTCCCCAGATATAATTTCCTTTTTATTTACTGCCTCTTAAGCTCAAGGGAATAGTTCACCCAAAAATGAACATTTGCTAAAAACTTACTCTCCCTCAAGCCATCCAGGATTTGAAGTTAAAAATCTTAATGACGGATATGTCAACACAGTCTCACTCCAACTCGTCACATTTTGACGCTTGGTCAAAACCCTTTTGCGTCACATTTTGAAGCTCAAGGTACCCCTTTTTAGTCACTTTTCGACGTTAAGGGTTTTCTGAATGAGATGACAGCGCGTTAACGGAGCGGGATCATTTTAAGTGATTAAAACCTTGTTTAGACACCTTTTACTGTCTTCTTTGCGTAAAGACTTCATACGACTTGTTTGTAATGTATTTATACTGCTTGTTTATGATTAGTATGTGCAATAAATACCTGTTTTATATTGTTCAGAGGTGGGTAGGTTTAGGGTAGGTGTGGGGTTCGGTGCTCCAATAAAAGTAAAAAATTATATAATAAATTTATACATGCATGCAAACCATTACATTAAGCAAAACAACTAAAAGCAATGGAGGACCCTTAACATCGAAAAGCGAAAAGGGGTACCTTGAGAATCTAAAAAGCGACGCAAAAGGGTCTTGACCAAGCGTCAAAATGTGACGAGTTGGAGTGAGACTGTGTTGGATTTGTTTATTACATACAGTTTTTTGGCTCTTATTCTGACGGCACACATTTACTCCAATGTTGAGCAAGTGATATAATGCAAAATTCCTCTAAATTTGTTAGGGATGCACCAAAATGAAAAGTCTTGGCTGAAGCCGAACAAAATGAAACACTGGACTAAAGGCCGAACATGGTTATTCGCATTTTCCCCATATATTTTCCCCCCGATTGCATAAATTAAATAGCAAAAATTTGCTTTTTACTGTTTTGTCTGGCATTTAATTTTTTTTTTTAAATAATAATAATAATCTATTACAAAACAATAATTTAATAATATTTACTTAACACTAAACATTTCCTAAATATACCAACAAAGCACAATTTAACTCAAAATTAATAAGCTAGAAAAATAATATTTTTTGCCCATTTTCATGTATTTTTTACTGTACAAATAAATGCAGCCTTGCTAAGCAGAAGAGAATTTTTTCAAAACATTAGAAAATATTACAGATTGCAATTGGAACACTATGTATGAGTGTTATAATAAATGTAGCCTATTAATAGAGCTGTTGTAATTATTATTATCATTATTACAGCTAAATGTTTCAGTGCAGATTTGGACTTTGAACCCTGGCTAACAAGCAGATATACCGTGAGCTCATTCTGTGCTGCTGTTTGAATACATGTAACTCCTGCATGTATTAAAAAACATAACGGTTTACTGCAGTTTATTTACTAATCATTCGTAATTTCGTGAATTCAGTCATCACAGAGTAACCAGAAACAGCCACCCTTCCTCTTCTCATTGGAGACTTGAGAAACAGTGCTAAACGGTCTCTAAACTAAACTGTCGGTGCTTGTAATGATTGTAGCGTCTTTTTTTTTGGACACTTTAAAATGCCTTTACCCTGCCGACATGTTTGCTACATTAGCGCGCGCCTATATTTGATCATATCACGTCATTATTTGGCATAATTTATTCTGTCTTTTCGGATATTCAGCTGAACACCGAACAAGCTTTTTTTGCTATTTTTGGCCAAACAATTTCGGTTGCCGAACATTCAGTGCATTTGTTCTCATGAAGAAACAAACTGATCTACATCCCAATTACCAGAGTTGGGAGATGCATCTTTTCAAAGCTTCAAAGCTTTTAAACAAAACAACTTAGCAAACCTACTTTATATTTGTACCTTTTAAAATCTTATTACATTTTTATTGTTTTATAATCTGTAAATTCCTATTGTGATGATTTTTTATTAAGATCCCTTGTGGGCAATACAAATATATGAATAAAATACAGTAAATTTCCTTGACAAATTTAACAGCTGAATTGCACAGAGAACAAAAGAATATTTCTATTGGTTATGTTTCATCTTTGGTAGTATATACCGGGAACCTGAAAGAAGTATAAAGAAGTCTGGATACAGAAAATGGTCTCTGTCCAGCACAGATTGGAACCGACTCAAAACATTTTTATTAAACAAAAATAAGTTTAATGTGGTTTCCATAAATGAGAATAGACTGAGATTTTGTGCTATACTGTATATGTGTTTTTATGTAGAAACATAAGTGTCAAACATGAGATTTATATACCAGTATCTGAATAAATAAGCTTTCCACTGATGTATGTTTTGTTATGATAGGACAATATTTGACAGAGATACAACTATTTGAAAATTTGAAATCTGAGGGTGCAAAAAAATCTAAATACTGAGGAAAATCACCTTTACATTTGTCCAAATGAAGTTCTTAGCAATGCATATTATTAATCATATTATTAAAATAAGTTTACAAAATATCTTCATGGAACACAATCTTTACTTAATATCCTAATGATTTTGACATAAAAAGAAAAATCGATCAATTTAACCCATACAATGTATTTTTGTCTATTGCTACAAATATACACCTTAAGACTGGTTTTGTGGTTCAGGGTCACAAATTTTGTTGTATGTACATCTCAAACTATCCAAATTTAAGGGTAAATGTGGAATAGATCACTTTGTAATCACATCACAGTCTGTTCTGTCTAAATTAAGGTCTTGTACACTAAATTGAATCATAAACATGTTCCTCTTGACCTGTACTCCTGGCCTTCTCTTTGCATACCAGATGGTCAGAACTGGAAACAGATTTGCAGAAATGAAACTTTGGATATGAAACTTTGATACTTTTCTCCTGTTTGAGCTCTTGGCTCATAAACTGAAGCACTGAGATTAGACTCAAGCGCAGCATATGGATCATACAGATGCTGTAACTGATCTTGGGTTTGTGCAGCTTTTATTGGGCGGGTGGTGTAAACAATCAACTATCAGGGGCTGAAGGAGGAACATGATTTCCCAACCCATTCTCTTGCAATTTTTATGTACTTGCCATTAATAAGTCATTACAAAATATTTCATGTACTTGATGAGGTAATGCTAAAAGCCGAGAGAGAGCTTTGCATTTGATGAGTTTCATCTACCATCTACCACTGTTCATATGTGTGTTGCTGAAATCATTGATCATTTCTGTCTTATCATTTCTAAGCAATGTCTATCTGTTCTATCTAGTTTGCATGACCAGTGGTAGATGGGTTAGGTTTTTAGCACATTTATTTTTATTTATAGTAACTATATGTAAAAACATGTTGTCAGTTGTAGTAAATTTTTTTGTTTTAAAGCAAAATGAACAATATACATTTATCTCCCATTACCTTACATCATTTATATATGAAATGAATAGTTCACCCAAAAATGAAAATTCTGTCATCATTTGCTCACCCTCAAGTAGTTCCAAATCTGTATGAATGTCTTTGTTCTGCCGAACACAAAGTTTGTAACCAGGCTGTTTTGGGTCACCATTGACTTCCATAGTAGGAAAAAAAAAAACCTATGGAAGTCAATGGTGAGAGAATTTTCATTTTTGGGTGAACTATTCCTTTAAAGAGCAGCATTTATTTAAAATAAAAATCTTTTGTAACATTACACTACCATTCAATGGCTTGAGGTCAGTAAAGTTATTTAGTGTTTCTCTTTGAAAGAGATGAATACATTTATTCAGCATGGAAGTGTTAGTAAAAAAGTGATATATAGAAAAGTCAAAAGAACAGCAGTCTTTACTATGTACAGTATGTGAGTCAAAGATGTTAAGATGTCCACATCAACAGAAATTCACAAAATTGATTTTATGTCCAAAGAAAGCACATTAAATGTACAGTAAGTAAAGTGTCTACTTTTAAGGTTTCTAATAGGTTTTTGGAGAATAAAATGTCAACATTTAGTTGTAATTGTCATTCAATGTAAGACAATATTTATGTAAAAATTCGAACAACATGTTTATTCTGTGTTGTACTAAATATATATATATATATATTAAAATATATAAAAGGAAGCATATTACATTTTATTGTGTTTTAAAAAAGTAAAAAAGTCTTAAGGCGGGCGTACACGGTGCGATTTTTGAGGTCGTACGAGCTCGCATGCGTTTTTTTTTGGTTATCTGAGGAAATCGTCTCTTCTCGTATGGTCGGGGCTCGTACGTGTGTGAGAAATTACGAGACGAGCAGAGTGCCTTACGAGCAC
>JAUMHE010000055.1:3106049-3154055 GCA_032359235.1 Enteromius mattozi
TAAACTGATATTTCCAACTGACACGCTACCACAAAAGATAGAAATAACCCACTTAAAACCATTTTTTGTTGGTGAAATACTAGTGGCCTAAGACTTTTGCACAATACTGTAGTTCTCGAATTTAAGATATGAAGTTCCAGGTAAAAACATTAAAGTTAATTGTAAGATTAAGTTTTAAAATATAAAATAGTAAATAATTAAACCAGATATTAATTAGAAATAAACTCATTTATAAAGTGACTTTACCTAAGATAAAGATGTGATTTGTGAGCTGTAAAGTTAGAAGAAATAAGATTTGATCTTAGTTATGAGATGTGAGTTCCAGTTAAGCAATGAAGATTAAGTTTTAAATGATGACATAAATTATAGTCACACTGTTTGAGATTGTTTCATATAATGGCAATATCATAACATAAAAAGTGACCATTATGGAAAATTAAGTTAAAATTGTGAAATTAAATGCCATATTGAGTTATAAAGTAACATTATGTGAGATAATAGTGCAACTGCAAGATATTGAATCACAAGGAGAATTTGTAATTTTGAGAAATTAAGTCATTTCGAGTTAAGTCGCATTGTAAGATTAATAAATGTTTAATATTATATATTAAAATAAATATATGTAATATTTAACAATATTTTATATATATATATATATATATATACACATATGTATATGTGTATATATATATATATATATGTATATGTGTATATATATATAAATTTATATTAACATTATAAGAGTAATAAAGTTAATTCTGGGATTGTGAGATATTGAAGTCACACTGTGTTGGGAATGGGCTGTTTAAATTACCGTTTAAAAAGCATCCTAATTAAGCTAGTTCACATTTTTGAATGGCAGTGTATGTGTTTACATAATATTCATTATTCATGATGCAATAATCCAGTTAATATCCACGACTGGTTCTAACTCTAGACTGAGTTCCAAAAATATCATTTCTTTTCTTCGAAGTATATGTACCGAAGCGGTTTCACGGCTTAAATAATCATACAGACAATAGCTACATGATCTAGCACTGAACACTCGATCATCTCAGGTTTATCCAAAGGTAATGGCGATCTGTCCCAGCGGTGAATGATACACGGGCTCTATGAGCGTTTAGCATGCTTACGGTGACCAGGTGTTGCTAAGCAGAGATGATTAATGATATTAGCACACTGTGTGGAAACTTCAACACCTCATTTAATTTTCAGCACGCGCTGACAGTTGCCCATTCATAATTGAATCAGTAATTATTTAAATGTGATTAAATCTGAGCGGGAAGGATTTGAGAGATCGGCTTTTGAACGGGAAACGTTTGGCATGTCAAGTGGCAATTTTGGACATGTCAGTCGCTTATCGAGAGCGTGTCAGCTGCAGAAGACTTGTGCTCGATAATCGGGACTGTCAGGCGTAATCGCTGGCCGAGTCAAAACACATTCATTTCTGTTTTGCTCGGTTTAGCTGTCAGGCCCGACAGCTGATGTGTTCAGTCGTGAAGTGAACTAAATGAAGTGTTATGTTTAATCAGAGAGTGTTTCAGAGTTTACGGTACACGCGCATCCTGCTAACACAGAGTTTGTAATTGTAGGCGGACTCCTCATGAATATTTGATGTACATTTAAAATGTCTGTGTCAGGCTAACATGGTCTGTGCTTTGTCAACACGGCCGTTATCTTGCTGAGCGAAACTTGTGTAGTTGCCATCATATTCATTACTTGATGTTTATGTATTGCATAGGCAATCAAAACTTCAAAGATGCATTAAAGTTGACTTGTCATGCCTGTAAGACTTGACTGAAATCTTTAAGACTGGGTTCCATTGATTAAGAAAACAGTAAAAGTCATTTTTTTTCCTAAGTAATATTTTTATAGCAAATACAGAATACAATTTAAAAGTGTTTTTTTAAGAATATAATAATTTAATTCTGCAAGAGTGTATTAAATTAATCAAAAGAAGCATTTGTGATAGTAAAGACATTTAAATTGTTACAAAAGGTTTATATTTTGAGTAAATGCGGGTCTTTTAAACTTTGTTAATAAAAAAAAAATCCAGTTTTTTTTCATAATAGTTTTCACAAAAATATAAAGCTGTTTTCAACACTGATAATAAAAAAAAAAGTTTATTGAGCCCAAATCAGCATTAGAAGGATTTTTGTATGATGAGTAATGAGTAATGATGCTGAAAATTCATGTTTGTAATCACAGAAAAAATTATATCATTAAATATATCTGCATTTAAAAAAAAAAAAACAGCCTTTGTTGAGCATCAGTCTTACCAACCCCAAACTTGTGAACGCTATTTGTTTTTATTTGTTTGTTTTTTGGTATATTTATCTGTAAAGTAGAATTTTGAATTTTATTCCAGTATTATTTTTCTAAGCGTACTTTCTCTAAAATGACTTAAAAATAAATACAAGAATGTTCATTTATTGACAGCCATTCAAAATATTGTTATGCATTCATATTTTAAAATTTTTTTAAGTAAAAATATGGTGAAACATATACATTGCATAATTAAAACAGTATTCAGAAGCACATATATTTTTATGTATAATGGTAGTGTTTTGGAGAGACTTCAAATCTTATCTCAGACTTATATTTTTCTCTGTTACCTGTATGTGGGAAAACTCTTATGCAATGACAGCAAAATTCAAATCAGATAGTTTCAGGACTGCATGTACAAGCCATTGAGATAAATGGAAATGTGGAAAACTCTCCATTTATTATAGAACTTCTTGGTTGGTGTTTTATGATGAGCTCGGACCCCCTCCCCTCCTCTATTTTCAATTTATCTAAATTCATACTTTTTGCTATGTATTTAACAATAGCTGACACTTTAATTAAGAATTAAGTAGAAAACGCAACATGGACACTGTTAGCTTTGCCTGAGTTTGAAGCTTTGCATGTCTGCTGTCGGAGAATTTGCATACTGTCAGGATGTTGATTCCATCAGTAGCACAGCTGTAAATGCAATCAGAGGTGTGTATTTGTATTGAGACTTGTGTGTGGACACACAATATCTATGGAGGAGATGTGAAGACAGGGCTAGATGAGAGTTTTAAAAAAAAAATACGGTGATTGATGGCTAGTGAAATGTAAAAAAAAAAAAACTAAATGGCACGGCTGAAATCCATGAAGCGGTATTTCCACATGTAATCTGTGCTGGAGCCTCCTCGATTTCCACCAGCAGATGAAAACCACCCATTCACCGGTTAACCCTTGACCTCCCACTTCTGGTCAGGTATATGTTTGTGCGTGTTCAGGGTACCGTACCATTCTACTGTGTATAGCAGGCAAATGTTTGGTTTCTTTGAATATATACTACATTTGGAATATAGTACACTACATGTGGAGCACAGAGTAAAACCCCCTTGTGATTTCTTTTTTTTTTTTACTTGAACAACAGAGGTTGTTATCGACATTAAACAGCATTAAACATCATTGGTTTAAAGATGTTCAACATTTTTTGCTCGTGTTATATTTTACTGGTAGTTGTCATGGATACGACACCTGGTGTTAATGCAGCACCACGCAAAAACAAACTTTGAGTTAGAGATGCCATTGCAGAAATGCGTGATTTGCTAATTGCAATCATGATTAAAGGGTTACTCCACCCTAAAATTAAGATTTTGTCATTTATTACTCACCCTCATGTCATTCCAAACATGCAATTTAAGTTATTTTTGATGCATTCTGATGTATTTTGAGAGCTCCTGATCCTCCTTAGACAGCAGTGGAATTAGCATGATCAAGGTCCAGAAACATAGCAGGGAGATCGATAAAATAATCCTTAATTTACGAAGTTATAAGAATACTACTAGTAATTTTTTATCACAATTTTTTTTGAAAGTATCCACTGAATGCAAATAGCATGAGCTGTTCAGAATTATTAAGCGCACCTTCAGCATTGTACACAAGCTCTTAAAAATAAAACACCCAAAAGGGGATTTTCGCAGCTATATCCCCGAAGAACCATTTTGTTTAATTTTTTCCACTCCAAGTATCTTTTGTCCGATGGAAAAGTTCTTTGGATGTTAAAGGTTCTTCATGGAATCATCAATACCAATAAAGAACCTTTGTCTTTAAGAGTGTAGAAGAACCATTTGTGGATTCTACGAAGAACCTTTATGTGAACAGTTTTTAGAAGAACATTATTTTCATAAAGGGTTGCTCCACCCCAAAATGAAAATTTTGTCATTAATCACTTACCTCCATGTCGTTCCAAACCAGTAAAAGCTTTGTTCGTCTTCTGAACACAATTTAAGATATTTTACTAAGATACTTTCCAAAAACGTGAGACTTTTGACTGTCCCATTCACTGCCAAACAATTACGACTGTCAAGGTGCAGAAAGGTATGAAAGACGTCATCTGAATGCTCCATCTGCCAGTGGTTCAACTGTAACATTATGAAGCAATGAGAATACTCTTTGTGTATGAAAAGAAAACATAAATATCGACTTTATTCAAAGATTCGGTACCGTAACATCACCGCAGTGTCATTTTGGGCAGCATAAGGTGTACGTAATCAATGTACGCAGTTCTGTGTTAGACCCAATGAAAACATACTCTATTTGTACAAGACATATCTTTCCATTGCATCAATGAACTGCGTATGTTGATTGCATACACTGGAAGTACAAATACTTTTTCCATACAGTTGAACCACTGATGGCAGATGGAGCATTCAGACAACGTCTTTTGTACTTTTCCGCACCTTGACAGTGGTAATTGTTTGGCAGTCAATGCCATATTTCTTAGTCTAAAGAACATTTTAATAATCTAAAGATCTTTTTTTCAACTTAAAGAACGTTGTGTCCAGTGCAAAGGTTACATGGAAGTTAAAGCTTCTTTATGGAACTTTTGATGCCAATAAAGAACTGTTTTTATTTTGAATAGCATGAATGAAGCATGCGGTATATAGCTACAGTGCCATGCCGCAAGCTGTCATTTCTGCATGTTGACCTTGTGTGTTACACCTTGATGGTGTACACGTCATGCTGTGAAGGACTTTAGGATGACATGCTTCTAATTGCGATCATACAACCGCTGCTATTCATAGCCGAGTTTTGCTGAGTTTAAAGTGATGTCATGTTTCAAGGCCGGGGAAACAGGATTGTATCAGATTTGCAGGGCAAAAATAGGCATGTTTGAGGAAGCTGTATTTTGGGCTCTCTAAATTCTGTCCTCCTGTACCTAATCGTCCTTTTTATCTCCAACAAGATTTCCGCGAGAGAGAGAGAGAAAGTGGTGGCGTCCCAGCGCTGGGCGCCTCAGGAGGGGAGGAAAAACTCTGCATCAGCAGAAGTGAAAACAACTGTTTGCTGTTTTCACTCTGATCTGTTCCATGCTGTCGCCGTTTAATCTTCTGTCCCGTTTCTGCTCAATGTTCTCCGTGAACTTCTGGCAAACCTCCTTGACCCCTTTCCAGACCGGCATCTAGGCCAGGCAGCCTCGTTCTTGCCCAGGGGACGTCTGTCTAAGACTTTCTATTACGGGAAAATTAAAGGGATAGTGAGCTATCCTGGATAATGACTGAACGATATGCACAAATTTATGCTGCGTTGTTAAAAAAAAAATATATGATGCTGCCCTGTTACATTACCTGTCCTTTCCAGAGCAACTTTTACTGTTTATGTAGCAGTTTTACTGTTTCATGTTTCAAAGTTATCAGTTTCCACCTCATGTACAGTAGGTAATGAGGCTTTTGCTCTTGCGAATGTTTTTTTTTCCTTTCTCCTCACTAAATGCTGCTCTCTGCTTTATAGCTGAATAACAATAGTAAACAACAGAATGAATGTTCAGAGATCAAGAAAATGAAGAACCATTGGAGAGATAATAAGCATTGTCATCGTACAAATCTATATCTGCTTCTTGCCCTCTTTGTGCACCCTAGGCCATCTGCTGATGCCAAAATTTGGACGTTTACCAGTTGGAAACAAGATTAGGGGCCGGTCCGATGTGGATTAGTCCTGGGAGCACGGTGTGTCCTGAGAGCCTGACAAATGAGGAATGCTGGAAAGGGTTTGTGGGTAGAGAGTGTGTGGGTGTGTTTGAGTCTCTCATCTGATCAGGCCCTTATAAGAAAACTCATATCAGTCTGATGTGTCAATAAAACATAATAGAGAGCCCTCGTCTGATTTATGGTTTTCTGAGGAAAATTTCTTGTTCCTGATCTCATGTTCACACGGGTGTGGCATATGATTACTGCTGTTTGGAGGGAGGATTTATTTTTTAATAGCACTTAAAGAGCAGTTAAAGAGATAAAAAATACAAATTCTGCCATGATTTAATGACTCTTATGTCATTTGACTTTGTATTGTTTTTGTTCTTTTGTGAAGGAAATATTTTGGTCTTAAAATTCAATGGTTTATACAACAAAAGACACATGAGAACTGATGTCCTTTGGCTATTTTTGAATTTAACGCAAGCATGAGAGAAGTGTTTGTTTCTCTATATTTAGTCAACTGAATTTTGTTTTATTTTTTAATTATTCATTTACAATTTAGCATATTTCACTAGTTCGTGCATAGTAATAATAATAAGCATGTTTGGCGTGCTGTCGGGAGCCCTAGTAGCGAGAGCCCTAATGTGGGCGTGGCTCGGAGTCCGGCTCGAACCCTGCGTGCCCCCCATGGAAGGAGCGAACGGTGGAGAAGGGGAGGCGGAGGGAATGCAAGAACGAGATGCGGAAGGGAAGGAAACTGGATTATTTATAGTGGTAAGATAAGGATCGGATTGGCTTATGATGAAGGCGAGACTAATTAGTAAACGGTGCCAGCTGTGTCTAGCAATCGTCAGCCGTTCCTCCCGAAATTAGTTTGCAACTTCATTTATACAGAGCCCTTAAAGAGACATGATGATAGAAAAATAAAAGAAAATGGGAAATAAAGAACATATTTAAATTCTTTAATTTCTCTCACAGATATTTTGCGTCCCCCAAGAAACTTTGATTTTGCAAAGAACTCAACAGTACTACAAAAAAGATCAACATTTCTCTGGAAAATGCAAGCATTTTGTTTCCCAGGGAAACGTTACATTTCATATTTCTTACCCATCACCTTGTCCCTTTAATGTCTTTGTATTTTATTTTTTATTTTTTTATAATACTGTTTATAATTAGTTTACTGACAAACCTGTGTGAGAAAAATTCAGTAATTTCAGTAAACTCTTTTTCCTGTCATTCAAATCTAGTGGGCGTGGCCAGTTTAAATTCCCATGCATTAAACTGACGGGAATCAATTCTTAAATTCAGAATTGTACCTGATTCTGCTGACCACAAATCTTACAATTGTCAAATTTCTATAATGAACAGCCTTGAGTGGCTTATATAGCATTCTTGTAGCTCAAACAGTATCATGGTGCTAGCAACATCAAGATCATGGGTTTGATTCCCAGGGAAAGCTTGAACTGATAAAATATATAGGCTAGTTTAAATGCAATGCACTCAACCAAAAAAAAAAAAAAAACTTTGAGTGTAGTGCAAGTCACTTCGGGTTCGGCTAAAAGTCTTATTTATGTCACTACTACAGAAAAATATATCTGAGTTTTGAAGGAAAGTGTTCAGACAGTTTCGGTCTGGTGATGCTGTAGACAGGATGTAAGTGCAGAACATCAACATCGCTGTAAAAACAAATATTGGTTTAATTTACGCCACCTGCAGATCGGTCTCCTGTGAAAGGATGGGACATGATGTGAATATGAATGTGGCGTATGATGGTTGCGTTCTCTATCTCTCTTTTTCTCTTTTGTTGTGTTGTCAGTGACCGATCCAGAATGCAGAGTGCACCTCAGAGAAATGTTTATCGCACCAGGAACCTTTCAGAAACATCAGAAAATGGCATTTCAAAAGTGTGGCTGTCTGTGTAAAGCTCTGAATAATTGTGCTTTGGCTGTTTCATGCCTCACCATCCAAACTATATGTACTGCAGCTATGGATGTTATTGGTGTAGTGGGCTGCATTTTTTGCATATTTTTCTTGCTTGTTTGATGATTGATGCACCTGCTATGAAACATAAAGTTTACTTGTAGCTTCCAAAGCTCAGAACTTACTTAGTCCAGAATGAGTATTTATTGAATGAGTTGATTTGATTTTAACTTGTTAAATTTCAGCTGTATTACTGAAAATGAGATGCCTAAATTAAGTGGTTTAATTATAAGTCATGCATGACTAAGTAAAAAATAAGTTATTAGGAAGAAGGTCTGGCTGAAGTTTATTCAAAAAAGTAATTAATTTATTTGGAGAGAAAAAAAATACAGTTTTAATGTAGTATGAGAAGCAGTAGGATTTATTTTTGAGGTTAGGTTTTTAATTTTTTATTTTATGTAGCACATCCTGTAAATGACACAATTTGTTATATATGCATGCATGTCTAAGAAATAATTTAGTTATTTTATTTTAAGTCATTAATTGAAAGGCATGGTTCAAATTTATTTTGTAAATATTTTGTAATAAATATTGCAAATATTTCGATAAAATAATTTCATAATGTTTATAATATATTTTCCCATTAAAATATTATTTGTAATATTTTAGTAAATAATAATTACTAAAATATTATTATATATTACTTGTATATAAATATATTTGATTACACTTTGGTAATGTTCTAATGAATTATGTTGAAATGAAAGTCTTTACTTGATCATTAAATTAAAACTGTATACACACACACATATGTATTTGAAAAGTGTGCTCTGACTGTAAACTGTATACCTTTGCAAATGTCATCCAGCTATTGCATGCATATAGAAAATGTGCATATTGTGCACAGTATGCATGCTGTAAAAAACCATATGAGTAATATCATACTACGCCATTCCAAACATACTTATAGTGTTTTCACTCAGAGATTTATGAGTTACATCTTAACCATGACCACCTTTGTAAATGAGTTAACCCTCATGCGGTTAGTAGGAGGACAGCCCTGATTATGGCTGCTGCAGTGCTGTGGTGTGTGTGTGAGTGTTTATGAGAAGCACATCACCTTAATAGCATTCTGCAATTCTATCATGGTATATTCTGCTATTAAACATGGGTAATGGGTTGTGTTAGGGGTCTTTTAGAGATGAGCTTTGGAGCCTTGTGAATTGAAATACGCATGCACTTATCCAAACTAATTTGCACAATTACATTAAATGCAACTGCAAAATAGATTCTGAGCAAGCATTGGTCATTAAATAAGCATAATCATATTCACCCAAATTGTCATTCTCTTGTACACACACACACACACACACATATAGGGTTGTTAAGAGTTTAAGTGACATTGGTGTTTGTTGCAGGTATGGAGACATGGTTCCAAACACCATCGCTGGAAAGATCTTTGGCTCTATCTGCTCTCTCAGTGGTGTGCTGGTTATCGCTCTTCCTGTACCTGTCATCGTGTCCAACTTCAGCCGAATCTACCATCAGAACCAGAGAGCAGACAAGATGAGAGCCCAGCAGGTACAACAGAACCACTAGATTTGTTCTGGATATAGAACTGCAGTAGTTCAGCCACAAATAAGTCTTTGCAAAATAAGTTTTTCTCATAGAAATAAATGAGATGATATATGATATAGAGTTGGGTATTATGCCAAATCAAGAATAACTTGATTGCATGTTTTATTTTAAGTTGTTAACATTTTTAATTTTAGGGTTGAGACACTTTGTGGAATGTTTTTGTCCAAGGAAGATTTTAGTAATATAGTTTACGTAGTTTAATGTTTCATTCATTTACAAGGGGTTGATTTATTTATTTATTTATTTACACTACCAGTCAGAAGTTTTGGAACATGTTTTCTTTGAAGATGTTTTTATATAATTCTCTTCTGCTCACCAAGCCTGCATTCAACTGATCTGACAAAATCACAGGAATAAATAACATTTTAAAATATATTCAAATAGAAATGTGTTATTAAATAGTATGTGGTAAAAAATATTTCACAATATTACTGTTTTTGCTGTATTTTGGATCAAATTAATGCAGACTTGGTGAGCAGAATAGAATTCTTTAAAAACAAAAAATCTTACTATTCAAATCTTACTATTCCATTGGTATTTATTTTATTTCATTTCATTGTATTTGGTGTGTGTGTGTAAAAAAAACCCTTTACGTTTAAGATAAAATACTTGAATAATAATATTTTCACACATAAAATATATATATAAATAAATAAAATAAATATATATATATGAACAATTTATTTGCAAAAACAGATTTAAATTTTAATTTATTCAAAAATAACTCAACTGTAGTTTGATTTAGAATTGCAATGAAAAGTGGAATGCACAATGAAAAAAACACTATTTCTGAGAATTGTTAAATTATTCTTTCTCCTGCTGAACAGAAATGAAGATATTTTGAAGAATGTTGGTAATTCATATAGTTAACGGTAGCCATTGACTTTTTTACTATGGAAGTCCATATGGCTACCGTCAACTCCTTGGTTACCAACATTCTTTAAAATATCTATTTTTGTGCTTGAAAGAAGAAAGACACTCATGCAAGTTTGGAACAACTTGAGGATGAGTAAATTCTAATAGAATTTCATTTTGTTGTGCGAACTATGTCTTTAAGTATACCTTCTCTCTGCTGTCTTTGCAGTAAAGTAGCCAAAAGGCCAAAAATAGCATTAAACAAACCATGATGTAACTAAACGGTCTCACTGGCATCATTACTACTCTGAGTCGCTGGAGTTGTGTGTGAAACAAGTGCTGACACGGTCGATTCAGATAAATTCTCTTCTGCTTTACAGAAAGTCCGACTTGCCAGAATTCGCTTGGCCAAGAAGGGAACCACCAACGCCTTCCTACAATACAAAGAAGAAGGAGGATTTCAGGTGAGAGTTTTTTTCATGAGTATTCTAAAAACAGTGTGACCATGCACTCACCTCCATGTTGCTCCAGACCGGTATGACTGTCTTGCTTCAAAATATAAGAGGAAATTTTGAGGGCAGCTGTGATCAGGAGAGGCCAAAAAACACAGTAAAAGTGCTACCCAAGTGAAGTGAGCACAATAAAAAATTTGTGTGTATGCAGACTTCATGCACACTATCATTCAAAAGCTTGGGTCGGTAAGATTATCTGAGGCTTCTAAAGGTCTCCAATGCTTGCAACTGCTCTCTTTTGCTGCATTTATTTGATCAAAAATACAGTAAAATAGCAGCAATATTGTGAAATAGTTTTACAATTTAAAATAACTCTTTTCTATTTAAATATATTTTAAAGTCAAATTTATTCCTGTGATGGCAAACTGAATTTTCAGCATCATTACTCCAGTCACACAATCCTTCAGAAATCATTGTAATATGTGGAATTGACTTGTGATGCTTGATATTTCTGATGAAAGGAAAGTTCAAAAGAGCATTTATTTCAAAAATAAATCTTTAACATTATAAATGTCACTTTTGATTAGTTCAATGCATCCTTGCTGAATGAAACAATGAAATTAATTTTTAAAAGATCCTACTCACTCCAAACTTTTATTTTCATCAAAGCATGCTTGTAAAATAAACAAAGTTTGAATAAAGTTTCAGTCTGTTCCTAACACAAAGTTATCCTATAACTTGAGCAGACTTCAATTATAGCACACAAATCATGCAGATTACTTTTATGGTGTTTTTTATGCTTTTTCATCCTTTTGGGAGCTCACAAGCACCCATTTCTAGTTAAAATTCTTCCGAGTGTCTCTTTTATGTTCCTTGTAAGAAAGGAAGTCATACAAATTTGGTACAATATGAGGGTGACTAAATGATGACAGAACTTTGCTTTTGCTGTGAACTGTGTAATGATCTGAAGAACAATAGTCCGTGTCAATCTCTCAGGCTTCCTCACTGAGCACATCCAAGAAGGACTAGTTGAGGATTTGACAACGTTTGCCTGACATCAAATCTTTAAAAGATACACAGAGTTTTGTAGCATAAGCGGGGGAGTCTTTTAGCACAGACATTAAACATCTGACTGTATGGGTCTAGGGAGATGTAGATGGTAATATTTTTGTGTGTATTCTGGGAAGTCGTTTTGTTGAAAAGGAATCGTTAAGTGTTCTCTGAACTACAGTTAGTATTGTGTCTGTT
Source organism: Enteromius mattozi (assembly GCA_032359235.1). Lineage (NCBI taxonomy): Eukaryota > Metazoa > Chordata > Actinopteri > Cypriniformes > Cyprinidae > Enteromius > Enteromius mattozi. The sequence continues at coordinate 3,118,111 of JAUMHE010000055.1, forward strand.
TACACAGAGTGTAATAGATGCTGCAATGATTCTCCAGCAGAAATGTTTGATATTGGATCTTCCATAATAAGATGGCTTTCTGTTTAGAGGCTAACAGGAGCATCTTGCCTGACAGCAAATTTAAGAATGAAAAATCTCACAACAATTCACGCACATTACTGGCCAAGCTGGTGGTGTTTTCTTCTTAATTGCGTACATTTTGCTCAGTAGATACTCAAAGGGACAGTTCACCTGAAGATGATAATTTTTCATTATTTACTCACACTCATGTTGATCTAAACATGAATTTCTTTCTTTTCTTTCTTTTCATTTCTGGCCAAGTTGAAGGTTTTTTGTTTTCTTGAATACATACATAGAGTCCAGTTTTGATGCATAGCAAATTTTCACATCTTTTTATTTATTTATTTATTTTTTCCTACATAAAAATGAAGTCATGTAGGTTTGGAGTGAGAAGAGGATAAATTAATTAAAATGTTTGGGAGAAAAAAAAATACATTTGAGTTGTTGGAATTAAAATTTGTCAGAGGTCACAATGGCATAATTAAAACTAAAATATTAAACAAAATGCAAAAGAATTGCATAAGAAATCTAAATTGACAAATTTTAGATATTGTCATTGTTCACTCACCTTCATTTTGATTCAAACTTGAATGAAAAAAAAAATATATATATTTTTTTTTTGTTGTTTTGTTTAGTTTTTTTCACTTATTTATTTACTTATTTTCCATCAATACAACGGAAGTGAATGGAAGTTGTTTACGTCCCAAATATCTCCAGATTTTTTCTGGAAAAATACAGAAAAACAAAGTCCTACAGATTTGGAAAGCATTTGTTTTCATTCTGTTTAAAAATTGCCAAAGCTCCACCATCTTTAAAATATTAATCAAAATGTCTTTGTCTATTAATAATGTGAAACTTTCACTGCTCAGAACTGCATCACAAATCTAATTCCTCGGCTTTTAAAAGCATAAAACTATAAAAGTTTAATACAACGCATTAAATCACAGTGGAACCCAGCAACAAGAGAATCTCAGCTCCAGCATCAAAGTATTCATATTCACAGCATGACATGAAGGGTCATTATAGCGTAGCACACCAGCTCGTAAAAAGTACAGTATATTATTCGGCTGCCAGCATGCTGCTAAGCACAGAACAGATTTCTGAGATATTAACGATCATACGGTCTTTCTGATCTCATCAAACAGTGTTACAGTATGTGTAAAGGTCAGTCATTTGGCCTCTGAGAATGCGTCAGTCCCTCAAGTGCTTTGTAATAACAGCTTTTTCATATGGCCGCTGACATTCAGAGGCAGCTAAACATGGTTTGAGGGCCGTGCCCGGGGCGCCGCGTCCTTGCTGTGAGGAAATAGCAATTAACAACAGGGAATGAAAGGCAGGTGATGCTGGACAGGTGGGATGCATGGCAGTAATTACAGAGACCCTTTAAGGCGAGTCGGTTCACTTGTTAAAAACCCCCGGGCGACTTTTTTTCAAGGGGTCAGGTTCAGGTTAGCACGGTTCGGTTAGCCTCCTGCTGGTAGATGCCGTAACTGCACCATCTGTAGGCCTGTGAGAATTGGAGTTCTAGGAAAATGTAGTTTTGACCTGGTTCTCCTTCCTGGGTCGTTTTATGAGGCGCTTTACCTCATGAAGTCATTTATCACAGTATGATTCAGCAGTTTGCAAAGTATTTCAACTGGTTTTCTTTCTGCTTCCAGCAAGTGAGTGTGCTACAAGAAAATGAAAACTCTGTCATCAGTTACCCACCCTCATGTCATTGAGAGAACTTTATGACTTTCTTTCTTCTGCTGAACACTAAGGAATTTATTTTGAGGAAAGTTGAATAACCGTTTCAGTTCTCATTGACTTCCATACAGCGAACCAAAAAGTGTTTCCGACATTCTGCAGAATATCTTCTTTTGTGTTCATGTATGCATTTATATTCTTCTGCTGAATACAGAAGAGGATATTTTGAAGAATGTTGATAATCATTGTCATATTGTCAGTTTTGGTTCCCATTGACTTCATTCGACCACATGTTTTATTTTGTATGATTTGTTTAAATGCTGAACACAAAAGAAAATATTTTGAAGAATATCAGTAGCCACACAGTTTTGGTTCTCATTGACCTCCATTGTATTTTTTTTTTCATACAATAAAAGTTAATGGGAACCAAAACTGTTTAGTAACCAACATTCTTCAGAATATCTTATTTTGTGTTCCTGTGTGCGTTTCTTTTTTTCTGCTGAAAACAGAAGAGGATATTTTGAAGAATGTTGATGATAAAAAAGTTTTGGTTCCCATTGACGTCCATAGTATTTTCTTTCCATGCAATGGAAGTCACTGAGGATGTTTTGTTATCAACATTTTTGTAATGTCTTGAACACAAAAAAATAATATTTTGACGTATGTTGATAACCAAACAATTTCTGATGACTTAGTATATTATAGTGTACCAAGTATACATATTCTTAGTCAATAAAATGCAACTCAAAAGTTGGTAATCAAACAATTTGGTTTTCTTTTCCATAGTATTTTTCAAAGGAAGTCAATGGGAGCTGAAACTCGTAGGGGTGTCCTCGAATAGTCGACGATTCAGTGCTTTGATAGGAGGAGCCTGATTCGACTCCCAATATCTCAATCGATTATTCGTGGGGTGTTAAGATTATACCATTTGACTATATGGGGGGTGCTCAATGTCTGATTTCACATAGAACTACCGTTTTTCTCCCAATAAGTTAATATACAGCCTATTAAAATAATGCTGTAAATAAGAATCTGAAAAGAAAGAAGCTTTAAATAAATATTTTAACCTGCGTAAATAAATCCAACCACCCCTATAGATTTAAGTTTATTTTCATTTTCTATAATCCGTGACTGACAGAGGTGCATCTTTAAATCTTTAACGAGACTCGAATTGAGGAAGAGTGAAAGACTAGATTTTTTCGATCAGATAAGGTACAAATGATTTCAAAACATTTCAGCTAGTTTATATATATATATAGTGTATATTATTTATGTCATATAAGATTTGGTAGAGTTACGCTGCAGTAAAGTCCTTATCTCTTCCGTGCGTACCGCGAGCAGGACAAACAATGCAGAATAGTAATAACTATGACTGGGACTGCCATATACATAACATTATAACGTGAGCACTATTATAATAAAATGCTATGAATTTTTAGTTTAGCTGTTGTGTTTCTGCAGGTTGTTGTGTGAAGAACACGTCAACAAAGGAGTTCATTCCGAGCCGCACAGACATGTTCACTTCTGCATTCAGGGCATTTTGATAGGCTACAAGTTGTAATACTAAGGTTATTTTGTATAAATAATGAAGCGTATTCTATATGGCATACATGAAATCTCACTGACTAAAATCCTGCTATCATGCTTCATTCTACTGATCATCTTCAGCGCGCGCAGCTCAAAGCAGAAAAGCAGAACATTAATAACTATTGTCATATTCATAACATTATAATGAGAGCACTACTGTAAAAAAAGAAATGTTCTTAGGGTTAAATTCTTAGGGTTTCAATGTCGTTTAATGTTAACAGTGGAAACATGAAACATTATTTACTCCGTTTGTATGTGCAAGGCATCTGTTACACATTTTCCCTGTGCGTTAACATCAGTAATTATGACTGTCCAATGACTGACATGACTCTTATTTTGCCCCGCCCCCAAACATATGATTTGACTATCAGTCGACTATTGGCAAGATTAAAAAATTCTGATTCAGCTGTGAAAATCCTTAGTGGGGACTACTCTGTAGTTACCAACATTCTTCAAAATATCTTCTTTTATGTTCCACAAAAGAAAGAAAAATATTCTCTTTCTTTTGTGGAACACAAGGTTTGGAGGGACATGAGTGTGAGTAAATGATGGCAGAATTTTCATTTTAGTGGTGAACTGTCCCCTTAAAATTCTCAAATAGTATTTTCTCCTCTGCATTAAGTGATATTAAGTGCAATGTTTATTCCAATAGAAACAATCTCTTGCCCTTTTCTAATCACTGCCTTTATGAGGAAGCCCTGGTTATCATTATTCTGCGGTAATTGCCATCCCAGTGAAAACAAACCTGTTTAAGTATCTGTGTCTCTCTGTGGTTTTATGTAATTATTGCACTCGTTGCAGTTCCTCTTGCTCCGGGGTATGTTTACTGTGCTTGTCGTTGATCGTGTTGCTTTTGTAATACATTCTGAATATAGAGTCTACTTCATGGTTAAGGGTGGAAAATGAAGATATACAGTGTAAATAACAGCGTATGGATTTTCCCATTTGTTTAACATAAATTCAAAGTTACTTAAAGACTAAGAAAGAATAGAAGCAATACTGATTATTATGCTATCTGAAGAAAATATGGTGATTGATCAAGTTGTTCCCTTTCACTCAGTCACTATGACGTTACGTCATTGACTGACGTCATGGGATCCCGCCAGGGAGAATTGGCCAGTGGTTTTTCTCATTTCGCCCCCGCGGGAAGTGGGGCCCATCTCACCTTGCTTCCGGGCCTCTCTCCTCCTGGCTGCCCCACCGTGGATACATCGTTGACTGCTCTGTTGATCCCGCTTGTTCGCAGACAGAGGGCCTGGCTAGCGCTCCCCAGTTCGACCCACTGGTTGATCAGGACTGGCTAGGCATGCAAAAACCACTGGCCAATTCTCATTGGCTTTTCCTCCAAAGATCAGAGTCGATTGGCCTCCCAGGCGGGATCCCATGACGTCAATCAATGACGTAATGTCTCCGTTCCCTCCTTCAGGGAACGAGGGTTACATACATAACTGAGACGTTGTGGGTGGTTGCTAAGATGTTCTGGGCTGTTGCTAGGGTGTTGTTAGGCAGGTTTCTACATGACCGGCTCAAGTCATTTAATGGAAGTGTGTGGGATTTTTTTGTTTTTCACTGCAAAAATGTTTCCTTGCTTTGTATTTTATCTTGTTTTCCAATACAAAATATAAACATTCTGAAATGAAGACAATATTTACGTGAGAAGCAAAATAATTTAACATTCAAAAAATGTACTTTAATTTATGCTTGACCAAAAAAAGAAATGAGAAAAAGTCTGAAAATAGAGTAAAAAAAAGGGGGGGAAGAATAAACAAATTTAAAAGGCAAAACCATATATCTTCTTTGAAGTTTAATGAGCATTTCTTGGGTTTTGTTCTTTAAAGGGATAGTTAACCCAAAAAAGAAAGTTCTGTAATTATTTAGTTACCCTTATTTTGTTCCAAATATGGCTTTATTTCTTGTATGATTGTCCAAACTTCTTTTCAATAAAAGGAAAGTGAATGTTGACCAATGCTGTCAGATAACTAAGCTAGATAACTTCTTTTATGTTCTTCTGTTTGTTGAAAGCAGGATTTTTTGTGAAGTGTGTTGTGGTGTGTCGGTCTTGAAATTTTATCTGCCGCAGACTCGTGGCCTGTCAGTTTATCAGATCATAACTGCAGGGATTAAAGCAGAGCTCTATTCCATCAACACACCTTTTCCCACTGCTGAAATCCATCTTCACCACGCAAGAAAAGTAGTTGTATTCAAAGCAAGAGAGAGACTCAATTCGCGTCTTTACTAATGCGGCAGGTAGAGTTCTCCAGAATCTTCTCAGGTTGTGAAACCCACAATAATCCAATATTTACAATCCCCGAGTGAGGGGGTATTTTTTTTCAGTGTGGATCTATAAACCCATTACTAACAGGCCTGCAGTGCTATTTATAAACCAGACGAGGGCTTTTTTCAACTCTTCAGCTTGTTCTGGCTTTGAATTTCTACTTAGGTCTTACTTTTGTCTCTGCACAATGTTATTCAGCACTCAAGAGTCTGTGCGGGTCTTGACCTTTGATGAAAGGTCATTAGGAAATGTTTATGGGATTTATGTATATATTATAACTTAGTATTGCCTTAGTTTAGCATTAATAATAATAATAATGCACTGACTGAAATATTCAAAGGAATTTAAAATAAAATTATAAATCGAAATAACTCTATGTGAAATATCCACAACTAAATAAAACTCTCTTATTTAGCTGAGCTTCATGATAATAATAATAACAATGATTATTATTATTTTAAACAATTAATATAACATTTTTAATTAAATACATGTTATATAATAGTAACAACAACAATAATTATAAGTACAATTTATTTTAGTATTTGTATTAATCTAAATTGTACTTGTAAGCACCACTAAATAATACTAATAATTTTCAAAATAACTCTTAATGCAAAATACAGTATTTTATTAGTTGTGCTTAATAACAATAATTATTATTATCAATAATAATATCAATTAATAAATACATAATAGTAAAAACAACAATAATATTTTAAGTAAAATATACTTGACTTAGTAATTACCACTAAATATAATGCTGTAAATTATTCTATAATAATATTATTAATAATAATACAATATATTATATATACATATACAATATATACAATATATTTTTATTGTATTTTTGTTCATCATGATTGCACTTGCATTAGTAAGCACCACAAAATATAGTATATTTTCTTTATTAATAATAATAATAATAATAATAATAATATTAGTACATCTTAAAAAGTATTAAACTTAATCCTGTATTTATGTAACTCATCAGACTTTAACCACTAAGCAACCACTTATGAACACAAAGCCACCAAGAAAACATTTCAGCATTGTCATCATCATTAAAAGCATATTTTTTAAACGTTTGTGTTACGGTATGATTTACAAAGGCCAGTGACCTTCTAGATTTCTTTGTCTTATCTAACCTTGGAAGTTTTAAAATGCTGCATCATTTTGATGTTTTTTGTTTGTTTTTTGTTTTTTTTTACACGGGTACAGTCTGCATAGATGCTAATCACGGGTAGTTCTGTCATCCAATGGCTGTATCTCTTGTCTCCACTGAGAAAATTGTGATGTCCCTATCAGCGTTTTTTTAACAATGGAATTGTCAGTGATTGATGGTTTAATACCCTCTGAGGTTCCTCCGCAGGGAGGCAAATCTCTTCTCCTGATGGAGTGTTCAGGAAGAGAGTATTGCTGTCTGTGGATTTGACTGAAATGTATTTATTTGGGATTTATTGCTGGCGTACCTGTGATTGGGTGGCAGAGAAATTCACTTTGGGTTCCTCGGTCAAACAGGAAATAGATTAAGACAAATTGAGATTCTTTAATTTTCTCATTTTGCAGCGCACCGAAGGACATATCGCATTTTTGCGAGTCAAGATAACGTAGTGGATCCCTTATTGAAACAGCTCTCTGGAAATTGTTTGCTCGCACACTCTGGGCTTTGGGGCATTTTTAAATGTAGTTCCTGTGTTGAATTATATGGGAGTGAAATGCTTTGTATTAAGTACCTGGTTGTCTTAGTTCCGTTGGGCCACAAAAGGATTGAGAAGTTTAAAGCTGCAGTCCATAACATTTTTGGGTTAAAAATTATTTAAAAAAAATCTATATTTGTAATAAAGTCAGTATAACTACATAACCAGCCAGTGTTCAAAACTATCACCTTACTTTAGCCCGATTCACAACAGTTATCTTGTAATAATGTTTATTAATTTGAGTGGTACGGGTAGGTTTTCGTGGGAAACTTGAGCATGGCACTGTGTCATTATGTCACGTCTGTAAACATAAACAAGTTGTCCAGGCTACTACGCTATATCATGAGGTTCCTGCAGGAGGCACATTGTTTAATTAGAGCCTATTCTCACAGCAGCTGGAATAATTAAATGTCCAAAAATTATTTTGATGGCGGATTGTAATCCAGAAAGGATTATATGCAACACATGTGAATGAAATTAAATTATATTCCAGTTTTAAATGTGCTTCTTATTACAGATAGCTAGGGATTACACAAGATTTGTATTTTAAAGAAAACCAGTTCAAAGGGAGCATATAGTTTGCTTTTTGGGTTAAAATAATTTCTTTTGAACGATGTGACAATTAGAGATTAGACTGTATATAAATTGAAATATACATGCTATACTCATAGTCACGCAGTGCTGATGTTTTTAACATAAATAATTTGAGAATAAAGTATAACAATAATAATAATAATCTAAATTTAATATAAATAAAATAATTTGCAGGGTTTGATGTGTTTTGAGCTAATCAATCCTTTTTTCCTCAGCTGATCGGAACAAAGCGATGCAGACTTGTTACGCACTTGTTCAGATGATAATATCAATTGAAAATTCTTATTTGTGTCATATGTTCCAAGCCGTAGGTTAGAATCTGTGATTACTAAGTACAGGATTCACTCTGGTGCAGTGACTGACAGCTGCACACTCGCCTCAAAACATTCAGGAGTATAACCCACACATGGAATATTTTTCTGCAGGGAACTGCAATTCCAGGTTAACAAAGATAGATGGCGACAAAGAGGCAAAATTTACGGACTGCAGCTTTAAAGGGATAGTTCACCCAAAAATTAAAATTTGTTGTTTATCTGCTTATCCCCAGGGCATCCAAGATGTAGGTGACTTTGTTTCTTCAGTAGAACACAAACAAAGATTTTTAACTCAAACCGTTGCAGTCTGTCAGTCATATAATGCAAGTCAATGGGCACACAATCTTTGAGGGTAAAAAAACACACAGAGACAAATCCAAATTAAAGCCTGCGACTCGTGATGATACATTGATGTCATAAGACACAAAACAATTGGTTTGTGCAAGAAACTGAACAATATTTATATCAGTTTTTACCTCTGATACAACATAGTGTCTAACTCATTCACAACATCCAGGTCAACGCGCTCTGGCACATAGATATCTATACATAGATGTTTATGTAGATGCTTACGTATCACTGCCCATAGAAACAGTCACTAATGAGAAATCTATGTATGTATGTATGTGTGTATATATATGTCACGCGCCGAATGTTGTGAATGAGTTCAGGAAAACCAGACATAGTGGTGTATTAGAGGTAAAAAATTCTATAAATACTGCTTAGTTTTGTGTCTTACAGTAGGACATCAGTGGATCGTCACGAGCCGCAGGGTTTAATTTGGATTTCTCTGTGTATGGTTTTTTTCACTCTCAAAGATTGTGTGTCCATTGACTTTCTATAACTGACAGCAACGGTTTAAGTTAAAAATCTTCGTTTGTGTTCTACTTTAGAAACAAAGTCACCTACAGCTTGGATGCCCTGGGGGTAAGCAGATAAACATCACATTTTAATTTTTGGGTGAACTATCCCTGTAAGTTTTTCCTTCTGAGAAGAGGAATTGCTTTCTGCTCCCACACACGTCGTACATGATCAAACTTTCTCCAATGTTTTCGCCAGCGTAGCTACATCATGCCAATATACTTGGGACTTTTAGTTTAGCAAAAACAAACCTAATTGTGCTTAGGTCCAGTTATTGGTGATCTTATCTGCCCCGAATCCCTCAGTCATCCTTGGTTTCGGCTGACAGGGCATTTCCTGTGACAGAGTCGTCCGTGCTCCTTCCTGGCTGTCAGAGCCGCTCCGAACGGCCCGTCCTCTGTTTTCTCGATAAGATCGGCTGCTTTAAAGGCCTCCGATGAGCTGAATCTAGACGACGGCCGGAATGGCGATAAACCACCTTGACTTGAGCTACAAAGAGCTCGGGGGGCAGATGGTATCGGGAGGCATAAAAGGGACTGTTTTCTTGAGAGACTTGTTCTTCAGGACACAACATCCTCGCATGTGATCGTTTTACAACCAGAGGTTAAAGGGGTTACTGGATACATGTACGTGGCTTCAGGGACAGCAGTCTGTCTCGAGAGGTAGTGTGTGGTGAAGCAAGGTCAAATCACAGGTGACAGGAGGGTAATGACGCTTTTAACCCTCAGTCAGCCAGTGACGTGTTCAAAACAGTTAAATCATGTGGTTTTTAAGTAATTGGGATAAAGGTACACAAAACAGCGGCTCATATTCTGAAATGTATCATAGCAACAAGTTTGGCAGGAACAGAAATTGAATCTCCCAGCATGCCAAAGTCACACAACATGGTCACTGCCTACTCACTACATTGCTGACTGTTTTGGATCATATTTAGCCATCTTTCATGTACATATTTGACTGTAGTTAGAGAAAAATGGCAACTCTTTTTCCTCAATGATATTGTGTGGTCGTTTCACATCTAGTTTTTATAAAACACTCAAATGGGGAATTAGAGAGAGAGAAACGTTATATCTGTGCCAATTTAAAGATAAAAAGACAGTAAATACAGTAAGAATAATACTGAAGATTGCTTTCTGTAAAATAAATGTTCCTTTGAACTTATATTAAAATACATATTTAAATAGAATACTATAAAACTAATTTAAAAAGTCATTATCGTTTTTATTGTACTTATTATACTTATTATAATACTTGCCTTAGTAAGTAAAATAAAATACTGTATTCTTTCTCTCTCTTTCTCTCTCTCTAAAAAAAATCTAAATATAAATCAATATATAAAACATCTTTTGAACATTTATATTTAGAGTATGCGGAATGTATTATTATTATTATAGAAAATACTGTATTTTATTTTATTTTATTAACTGATTACTAATAATTATACATTTATAATTTATTATAATACTTGTAACATATTTTAACATTTATATTTATGCAGAATTTATCGTTGTTATTATAGAACATACAGTATTTTATTTTATTTTTTACTATTTGGGTAAAAATTTAACACATTGGGAGTTATGACTTAAGAGTCCATAATGACAATAACAAGAATCCACAATAATAAGGCAAAATGTTAACCAAAAGGTTGAACTTTGCTCTCAAGACAAACATGTTTTGTGGAAATAACTGATAACAATACCTCTGATGGTTTTATATATATATGCATAAAGTGTATCCAGCCATTCTACATTGGAGATGACAGTGAACAAAATGTTTAGTGATCTTTTGTTCTTTAACAAAAATAAACCTGAAGTCATGCTGATGCTAAGATCCTCTGAAGGCTGTAAATAGTCATGCTCTCTTTAAATAGATTTGTGACCACTTTAGATTGATGTTTTAAGGTGAGTTGCCGGTATCTAAAGACATGGTTTTTATGGATCGTCCTAAATAAACTCTTGTGGTGTTTTTATCTCTCAGGGTCGAGACAGTGACAGTGCTTTGTGTCTGAAGAACAGATCTTCCTTTGAGCACCAACACCATCACCTGCTGCATTGTCTGGAAAAGACAACAGTGAGTACAGCTCAGTCTGTTACTGGACACAAATTATGACACATTTCCTGTTCAGAATATCCTAAATGAAGCATTTCATGAAGCTTTTCCTCCTGTAATGTTCAACAGAGCCATGAGTTCACAGACGAACTGACATTCAGTGAGATGTGTATGACTGAATCTGTGGGCTATCGCACCAGCCGCAGCACTTCCATCTCCAGCCAGCAGGGGGTGTCAACGTCCTGCTGCCCCCGCAGGGCTAAGAGAAGAGCCATCCGCCTCGCCAACTCCACCGTCTCTGTCAGCCGGGGCAGTGTACAGGAGCTGGACACTCTGCAAGTGCACAAAACCTCAGCTGGACCCCAAAGGTACCACATCACACACACATAAAGAAAAGGAAAATCTTATTAGAACCTTTATGAATTTTTGCATTATTACAATTAGAAAAAGTTCTTATTAGAACATGACATTTAGAAATTAACCAATCCAGATGGAAATTATTAATGCTGCCATCATTTATACTTACAATAATTTATAGTGATTTATCCTTTATTGTGAATTATATAAATACATAATTATGGAGTTATAAAATTTAATTGTTTACTATTTCGTAATTAAATCATTATTTTATTGATCATCTGTATATCTAGACAACTGCCATAATGTATTCTACAATTGTTACTTTACATTTAATTTATATAGTTAAATTGTAAATAAATTAATATGATATAAAAATAATTATTGTAATTATTATGTATTACTATTATTTGAAATATATAATTATTTCCTAAAATGTATAATAAACACAACTATAAAGTAGTTATATATATATATAATTAGAAATATCTAATAATTTCCTGAAAATGTGTACACACACTTTCTAATTATTAAAAATTACTAATTATTAAAAATACATGCATTTCTTAAAAATGTATATACAGACAAACACACACAATTATGAAGTATCTGTAAAATCATTTATATTCATTTATCAATTATATATGATTTAGGGGAATAATTTATACATAGTTAATTGTTAATATTAAAATAATTGTAATATTTGTAATAAAACATAATTGCATATTTTAAAGAATTATAAATAAATAGTTTATTTTCATTTTTATTCATACAGTAATAAACAAACGTGCAATTTGTTTTAAATTCATATTTCTAAGCGAAATAGCTAATTCTTTTCTTATTATGATTTTAATAATATTTCTTAACATTTTTCGTAAGACTTCTAAAACTTGTAAAGATGACAAATTATTCTCTTTTTTTCCCCCTTTTTGTAATAGAACAATTTAAATAATGATGAAGTTGGCAATATTTAATACAAAATTAACAATACATTCTAAAGAAAATATTTGGAGTAAAGCTTGGTAGACTGATATCCCAGTTTCATTTTTTAATTTTTTTATTATATTTTTGTATATATGACTATAACTAAAATTCTGATTGAACAATAACTGCTGTAACAATTTAGATGATATCATCTAACCTATAACTCATCCTTGTGTATGTGTGTGTGTGCGCGCGTGTGCATCCAAACAGCCGCTCTAGTCTCAACGCCCGGACAGAAGACCTGAAGCTAAACTGTGATGATCGGGATTTTACAGCGGCTATAATCAGTATACCCACCCCACCCGCCAACACCCCTGACGAGAGTCTGCCGCCCTCTCCTGCCATTCCCGGAATCTTGCGCAACTCTCGCTCTACTTGCTTCACCCATGAGACAGTGAAGATCTCCTCCTTATAACTGCCACAAGCACACAAGCATCCCCTACTGCACAAACGGAAAGGAAGTGATGGGGGCTTCTCCCAGGAAAGATCGCAAACGCCACAGAAAAGACAAAGTGCATCTCGTAACAAATCTGCTTCATTCCAAAATCGACAATTCGACGTGGACTCGCATGAGCTGGCGTGCTTTCTGTGACCCCGGACAATTGACGCAAGACTGACGGGACGTGTTCGGGGGAGCTCGAAAAGACAAACTCAATTGCATTTTACGATAAATCAGCAGTTGTAGTGGCACAGAAGGCCTTTTACTTTTAAAGATATGCAATGTTTCAACAAGCAGGAATTATGCCTATATACGTCCACTATGTAATACAGTTGCAGGAGAGATTACGAAAGGCGGAAATTATCGTAAAGTACATCGATATATCGAACACGTAGATGTTTGCAGGGAAAAATACGACGGCCGAGGTAAAGGAGGTGGTGTATATGTATCAATATTTGTATCATACCTCTTTAGATCACATGCATCTTCAAAACCCCACAAAAAAAAACTAAAAAGATGAGGAGATTTCTGACCCAAACATGCATGTTGTTGTATAGTAGATACCTTGGCAGAGAATGGAGCCGCCAACATGCTACTCTCACATACTTTTGCATGGTACTTCTACTTTTACCTCCGTTTCGTTTGTCCTGTTTTCTTTCTTGACATTGATGAAAAAAGATGATATTTACAGAGTATTAATGATCAAACGTGTTGCACCAGATGTGCACGTTAGAAAAAAAAGAACGATAAACATTAAAAAAAATCATTCAGGCATGTTCTTTGCAAAAATCTGAGGTCGGCAATGAGTGTGTGTGTGTAAGTGTGTGTGTGTGTGATGGGTGACTGGGAAGGACTGATCACAGATATGCATGGATACCGTTGTAGGTATTTTTGTGTGTTTTCTCCCATTGGAAAATGAAAGGTTTCTATAACATTTTAAAGTGAATGGAGGGCGTTTACCACTGTCATCGAGTTTTACCGCAGTAATTAGAGTCACTTCAACTTATTTTTCATTTGGCTTGGTAATTAAGTGTAACCTTTAAAACCTGGCTAGCTATTTTTATACAATAGCTTCTGCATCGAACACGGCTATGTAACGGTCCAGTGAAGCATTTCTCTAATTTGTTTTAAAGCTCATCTGTCAATGTTTATTTAAAAATCATAAGCAGCAATGAGACAGGCAATAATAGTGTACTTATTTTTTACTACAGAACAGAAGCGAAAGATACAATTATATATGGAAATTAGTGCAGAAAAGGAGGAATGCAAATTTGCACTTGACTGTGATGAAAATATATTTGTTACTCTGTTTACAAGCATTGTTCCTAAGTTATTTTTTACGTTCGTTTTGGTTCTGTCTGTTTCTCTCTCTCTCTCTCTCTCTCTCCAGCTTCATAAAGCAGTGTGAAGTGGTAAATTTAGTAATTGGTCAGGCACCTGCTCATTTTCGGCAGGGGGTGTTGGATGAAACAGCTCACGGTAGGAGATTAAAGAGTTAGATATCAAAAGCACAGAGGTGTAAAGTCTATTCCACAAATAAAGTGAACAGAACTCAGAAAACATAATGTGTGTCGGATCTCAATTACATTTAAACATACGCATCAGTTATTTTGTTTGAAATGTGTCATTATTGTGCATCAACAGTGGCCCCAAAAAAGTCTGAATGTCAATGGTTATGGTCTTTTCTTCAGATTTGCTGACACCATATACTGCTAATCTTCAATGTGATGATTCAGATGTTCTCTTAAAAGTCTCATGGCTAATTGTTTTCTGGTTTTCTCCTGAGGGAGCACTGTGTAATTGGCTATCAATTTGCATAATGTGAGAATTTGCCATTAAATCATAATAATTTAGCTGAGCGTAATTACCCACACTGCAGCCAGTGATTTACTGTTAAGTCAACATGAAATGGCATTTAAAACCCATTTAACTTCTAAAATGTGATATTTCAGAGAGGAACAGAATGCTAAAAATATGTAGGGCGGGGCTTGGTGTTGTCTTCAGAATTATGAATGTGGTGAGGAAATGGAAGATGTTTTTATTTTGATCTTTACTCCATATTGTGATGTATGTCCAAGTGTAATGAAACGATGGGGACTTGATTTTTTGCATCAGTTGTTGATTGGATTTTGAGATATAGGCTTTGCATAAAATGGAGGCAGAAGAACATGACTTCGCAGGGGCAGGATTTAAATGTAAAAAATTATTTTAAAAATACTTGCAGTAAAAAAAATTATTCATTTTAATGGTTAAAAAATATATTTCAAATGTACATGCAATCCATTGAAAGAGAAAGAAAAAAAAACTTGCTAACATTGCTAAAAACTGATGGTAAATTTGTTCTCTTCGCTGACTGAGACTTTATCAGTTGTAAAGACACATAGATTTCTGTTAAATGAGCAAATGGGAATGTAAAAGTTATATTTTAAGTAGGCTAGTCTGCCATTCGCCATTGTACAAACTATGACAACTTCCTCTTCTGAGAAACCCAGAAATGTGAAAAGGGTCTATTAGAAAGGGCCAATCATCTCAATGTCCAATGTATTTAGCCATTGTATGTATTTGACAGTATTTAGGTTTTTAGGTTGGTCTGCCTCAGCGATTTAATATCGATGACATCACTGACAAAATGATTGAGATGACCAATCAACTCAAAAGATGAAAGTAGTAAAACATTTAGTATTTGACTACTGTTGATAGAAATGTTAAAATACCATTCATGCAAGCTACTAGATTATTTTTCTCAAATATGGCACTTCTGAATTAAAAATGCTATCATTTTCGTGATTGGTGTAACGTTAGGCTAATTCCTAACTGAATGTGACAGGAAGAGAAACTTTATGCGTTAAGGCCCGTTCACACCAAGCACGATAACGATAACTTTATTTGCGTCCACACCAGCTAACGATATTGTCTGTTTACTATAAACACGTCTTTTTTAAAATTACGTTTAATGCCGTAAGATTATCTTTTCCTTCACCATTTTGGGAAACGTTTAAGATAACTAATTATCGTTTCATCTTAAGCTTTAGTGAACAACCCACAGATCTGCATCTACAGAGAGAAGCCAAATCTCAGAATCTCTGTATATCTTTCCTCTCTCTCACGTTTTTGCCTCTCATTTTCTCTCAAGACTGCTTGCAAGAATATACATACTCTAAAATAGTACAAAATAATCGCTGGTTTTCTTCATCTTCATTAGCTATGAATGTGTCCGGCCTGTAAAGGACTGGAAATGTTTACGCAACACTGACCTCTAGCCGCAGATACGGTCATTGCAGCGCGAGCGCAAGTGAACAGGATGCCTCATGATGTTAACCCAAAAGATTCAAATTTGTCATTAACTATCTACACGTATGTAAACTTATGAGAACCAGTGCAATTATGCTTTTTTTAAGGCAAGACACATCAGGTGAGTAGGATAGAAAGCTTGCCTAACTAATAAATATACTTCCCCAGTTGATTGATTACATTAAGAGTTGCACAAATTTGTTGTATCATGAGTTTTCTAAAATGTTATGGTAAGATAGATAAGCAAATGAGGCTTTATCTAATTGCAATTCTTATCTAAATGCATTTCTAATACAAAAATCTGAACGCTGGATGAAGCCATGTTCAAAATTCATGTTGTTGCTGACTTATTAGAGTCAAAGGTTTCGACAAAGGGTATTTTGGATATCTCTTTATCACTCAATAAATCTGAAAATGCTGTAAAAACAACCAGGAAAATAATAAATAGTAATAATATATATATATTGTACTGTATATATAGGATACAGATAGGAATAAAACTGTAATGTTTGGTATGTAAACTGAATTCCACAGATGCAAACAGATAAAGTGAAGAAACACTTAAAACTATATTTTGGTGGATTTCTTTCTACTAGTTTGATTAAATAAAAAATAAAATAACAAAAAAAGCCTGAAATCTCAAAATGGACAGGTGTATGAAAAAACTGTTTTTGCTAGTAGTGTCTCACCTTATATCTGGATGTGAATAAAACAAGATTATCAACAAATAATTGCTTAAATTAAACACAAAGCTAATTTTTATCAAGTGAAATGTGGATTAATGGCCTCAGGTAAAGAAAGTGAGCAGTAGTTTGAAAAAAAAGAATGATGTAACATCACAGAGTCCTTAAAAGCAGGTACAACATGTGCCCTGTCTCTTTCCTCCGTCCTCCTCTCTGCGATCATGTGGTTCCTGCTCCTGTATTTGCAAATATCAGCTATTCAAGGCAAGTGTACTTAATTATTAAAACAAATCCCATATTATTTACATGCATTGTGTTCCATTCTGCTTTTAATTGGGCATTAGGTGGAATCAATTTATTTTTCATGTGTGTTTAATGTGGGACCAAAAGTAATCTGAGACAGCTAATTTAAATGCTTATATTTTGCATTATTTTGTAATTCAGTGCAACATTTTTCATTATGTATCATAAAATAATATATATTGTCAAAAAATATATGCAGTATATTTGAACGAAAAGAGGAAAAGTATAGCATGTGAAGGCAGGTGAAGCTGATATTATTTAAAACATGATGATGATGAAATTCTCCAGCTTGATTTAAGATTTTTAAGAGAGCATCTTGTGTATCAAAGTAATCAGAAATAAATAAATATGACCATCTGCATAATCAATGTGATAAAATGGCCAGTTAGTCACCTATACAACCATTGTATTAACATTGCAACTTTATTTAGAGGAAATCAAATATACTACTGTACACTTTTACTTTATATATATATATATATATATATATATATATATATATATGATTAATCTATAGCTAATAAAACTTGGCAAAAAAATCCCCATTAAATATCAGAATATTTATAACTACACTTAAAAATAAAAATGCTTTAGTTATTAAAAAAAAAAAACAACTAAAGCACACAGAGAAATTAACTAACAAATTAGCTGTAAAACTACAGCCTCCTTATTAGTATTTTTGTTATTAATTTTATGTATGTTTATTGTATGTTATATAGTTTAGATCTTATCAGTTCTATGGGTTGACAATATTTTTGTAATGAATATAATGATTTTTAATAATTTTATTATTTATTATCTTCATGTGTATAACCATACACACTTATTTATTTTATTTTACTTTATGTAATTGTTTGATTATCTAAGTAGAGCGCTTCTATCAAATACTTGAGAACAATTTGAATGTGTCACATTCAAGAAGAAATGAGTGAACAAATGAATGCATAAATAAATAAATAAAAAAAATTTCTAGTATCTCTTAATTTAGAATTAATTTGCTAATAAATAAATAAAAAACTGGATAAAATTAGTTTTGGTTATACACACTATACCATAAAAATACATCTATCGTCTCATTTTTTTATTGTTGCTAAGTATATATATGTATATATATGTATATAAGCATATATGAACAAATGTAATGCATTTCATTCTAAATGAAAACAGCTTCAGTGATTACTATATATCAGTGAATAATAATGCATCTTTGTGATATTTACTCATTTATTCAATCTAACTGGTGGAATGAAAATGGTAAGAATAGATAAATATTTATACACATTACATGAGTAATGAGTCCCATCTTCAGATGTAGATGATCACTGATAAGGCTGCACAATTAATCACATTTCTAATCGCAACTACAATTACGGATGCCACTATTACATAGTTGTTTAAAGCGGCAATTAATTGTTCAAAATCCACTTATATTACTTTTGTGCTTAAGATGTGCTCTTTTCATTCGACATGTTATCTTAAGGGTTTTTGCATTGTTTTAATTTTAGTTTTGTATGCCATTATAATACTATGTATATTTTTACTTTTTTATTTAAAGACGAAACCAATCCAATGTATAGTTCTCATCTGAGGTTTAATACTACAGAAAAGCAATTCATTTTTCAGTTGCTTTTAACTTGTTTATTTTCATCTAAAAATATGGCAGGCGGTTTCTTCTCTCTCAGAAATAAAGGCACAAAAGCTGTAACTGGGGCGGTACCTTTTCAAAAGGTACATGTTTGTACCTAAAGGGTCCATTTTGGTATTAGTACTTAAAGTGTAAATATTTGAACCTAGGTATAAAAGTGTACCTTTTGAAAAGGTACCGCCCCAGTGACAGCTTTTTTAAAAAAAAAATTTCTGAGAGTGTTTATGCAATGATTTAAACATTATTGAATGTAAATTGTAATGAATGCAATTCAGTGGTGGCGCTAGGACACTTCAGAAACTTCCTTAGGCCTAAATGATTTTCCTGTTTTTTTTTAACTGTCTGTATCACTCTCACTAGCATTAAAAAATTCATTATAGAGAAAGTGAAAATAAGAGATAGTGAAAAACATGTCTTAAACAGGTTTTTGAAAATTATTGCCTGATATAAAGCTGCTCTGAATTTTCATTGATGACTGCAATGTTAATCATTTTAATTATAGGCTTATAATTCACTGTATAAATAAATAGACCTGTTTTTAAAAATCATCTTAAAAACATTCAATAAAGACTAATCTAACAGCCTATTTTATATATGAAATTATTGAGGGGCAATTATTTAATATATTTTATTATTAAAAGTTATCTAATAATAATAATAGGCCTAATAATAACAAGAATGTCACAGGCCATAACTGGAAATGCTAAATCCTCTTAATGCCAGTGTTTGATGCTTATATCTGGTTATCATCGACACATGATACCATGCAAATTAGAACGGGTAAGTTATCACTGGCATGTGTGTCCTTGTGGAAATAGTTTTCTGAATTATAAAAAAATTAAATATTGTAGTTTTTATTGAATTGGAAAAAGAAAAAATCCCAACTTTCTCTCTTTACTATATTAGTTAATAAATGATATTACTTTGTAAGTGTCATATTTGGCAGATGGCATTAGTATTACTGATAACAGTGGTATGTGAGAAGTTTAATACCACAGAGAAAAAAGTAAAAGCTGCTTTTAATTAATATTTTAATTAACGTTCTAGACATGAAGAGACCAAAACCAAGATCATGCTGTGGTTTGTGTGTCAAGCGTATGTTCTTCATAACCCTGTTTGGAAAGGCACGGTTATACCTGTGGTTAACTTACTCATGCTTATGTGAAGAGGGTTTATCTCAGAATCTGCATATACATGCAACTTGCCAGAGTTTCAGAGCTGAAAACCACAGGCAGATAAGAGACCGCAGCAGTTTCTGCAGAGTATGTGGCTCATCTGTTCTCAGAACTCAGAGCCACATTTTTCCAATGACCATATAAGGTTGAAAGAGGCACCTTGACCCTCATAATAATTATGTTATAACTTTCTGGTCTTTTTCATATGATTTCGTTTATGGAAATGTGAATTCAAGATGTCTGATAAAAGCAATGATGTACTGTACTCATTCTGCATTCAAAAATGCATAGCTATTTCGAAAGAAATAATTTTTGCTGGAAAAAAGATTTTAAAATTTAATATACATTTATGTTTATTTCAGGTCCCAAAGTGATTTTACGTGGATCCAACAGTACTTGTACAGGCCGGCTGGAGGTCTATCATGAAAACAAGTGGGGCTTGGTGTGTCATTACGGGTGGAAAAATGAAAATGGAGAGGTTGTGTGTAAATCATTAGGGTGTGGGAATCATACGCACTCCGGTATTGAACAAACCCTCTACAAAGATCCACCTCCACCACAACGATATTGGATGGATCAAGTGAAATGCACATCTAAAGAAGAGAGCCTTTGGACATGCAAACATGTTAGGGGAGCAAATCAAAAGTGTGATGACGGTAGTTTTGTTGCTGTTAAATGCGATGGTAGGTAGTATTCCTTTAAACAAACAAACAAAATAAGTTTATATTTGTATTCCTGTCATCAAGTGTATAGATGTGAATCAGTACAAATTGTTGATGCCAAGCTTTTCACCATAGGAGAAGTTAAACTGCGTTTGAATCTGAATGGACACTATGATTTATGTGCTGGTGTGGTGGAGTTCTCAACATCCGAAGGCATCTTTGGGGTCTGTAATGATAAGTGGGGTAGGTGGACAAAAACAAGAAGTTCATTTTATTTGACCAAAATATGAGAGAATATTTTTCACATTACTTTTGAGTTTGTTAACACTACCGGGTAGGTTTATGTTTAGGTTTGGTGTAGGAGATATTTCCAACATGATAGAGCATTAATCTTTAGCAACACTCACCGGATATTTGAATTCTGAATGGCTGTACAATGTACCTCAAGTGGCGTAATAAAAGCACTGCAATATGTACTGGTACCAACGTAATAAAAACGCTCCACGGTCACATATTAAATGTGTTTTTAGCGCCACTCTCTAAACATTTGCCTTTAAAACTGCTGTGAAATGTGTGGTAAGGTACATAATTACAGGGTTGCAGAAATGTATATAGAGGCACGTATTTCCAATCAGCCTGGATTGCCTTTGAAATAACAGCAGTTTTCAGAGCAATTTTTGCAATGACTTTTCATCAGATGGTCATTTAGTGGATTGAAGATGCATTAAGAATTGGTCAGTACTGCTAATTAAAATATATATTTAAATCACAACACACTTTTTCTGTGAAATCAATTAGGATTATTTATTTGTTGATATTCATATCAACAAATCTGCAGTTTAATATGCAATTTAATAAGCAGTTTAAAAAGGTGATTAAACATTTTATTTAGGGGACAGAAATCAGTTCTCCTCAAGTTCACAAAACTTTTTCCCTAAGCTTCCAAACAATTTTCAACTATCACAGTGATGCTGAAAATTTAGTCATTTTATTGTTTTTATGTGTTTTTGTTTTTTCATCTTGGCCAGGTATAGATAACGCAGACAAGGTATGTAAGGAGCTTGACTGTGGAGCTCATTATAGCATTACCAAGGCTGGATGGTTCAAAGAACAGAGCAAACAAAATGTATTGCTTACTTGTACTGGCAATGAGCAGTTCTCTTGGCAGTGTATGGAGAGGAAGAATGCAAAATGCCAGAAGCTAGCAAGTGTGATCTGCACCAGTAAGTGTTTATTATTATTAAACAGCCCTATGGAGTACTTTGCTTAGACTGGGGTAAATGAAATGGTGCTGAAACCCCTTCTGAATGATGCAACACTTCCTAGTATTTTCATGGTTTGTGTGAGAGTCAAAATTCACATTTACATAGAAACACTTGTATCACACAGATCACAGGAGGTTCCGTCTACGAGATGACAGCAATGCTTGCTCTGGTTTGGTGGAACAGTACATTGTTGAACAAAACTCATGGAAGCCCCTTCAGCAGACAAAAGAGAGGCCTGAAGTCATCTGTACGCAACTGAACTGTGGTTCCACTGGAAACTTTACAACCGCTATCGGAACTAACAGACTGACGTGCTCAGGTGATGCAGAGTTTCTTGCTTTGAATAATATTCCATCAATACAATAAATATAAGAAATCATTATTTATAGCTTTCATATATTAATAATAAATTAAAAAGTAATTGTAAATAAACAAATGTTGCATTAATACAAGTTAAGAATTTTTTAAAGAAGTTTTTTTGTACAATGGTTAAGTGTTAATAAATGTGGGTTGAAACATTTTATTCCGATAGTCCACTTTGGACATTCTAGTAATAGTAAGGATCTTTGCAACTACATGTCAACTAGCAGTCATTAGAGTATTAGTAGGCTGTCTGCTTGATATCTTCTAACACTTTGTTTTGATGGGTCCACAACATACATTATATTGGCTATCAGAAACTTTGCAAGTATATGTCAACTTATTCTACTAACCCTAAACCTGCCCTAACAGTCTACTCGGAGAGTTACTAGATGTTTAGTTGCAATTGAATGAGAATAAGTTCACATGTAGTTGACATGTAGTTACAAAGTTACTTATAGTTAGTAGAATGTCTTAAGTGGATTATCAAAATAAAGTGTAACCAAATTCAATAAATTATATAAGATCATTATTATTATTATTATAGTATTATGATTGAGTTTGTGTGTTAACATTACATAAGTTAAACCAATGTGAATATAATTCTTCTATTTTAATATAGTTATTTTATTTATGTACATATAGGTTGGTATAGACCATTAATAGACTATTTAACAAATATGTTTACAAATATAAAACTTTTTAATATTGCATCACATGACAAAAATCTAAAAAAAAAAATTTATTCGTAGATAGATCATAAAGACAACTTTATTTGAAAATGTTTTTTTTTTTTTCAATTTTCTAATTTTGCAAGAAGCGCAAAACAGTGGTAGAAATAGGGCAAAATAGGGTCAAAATTCTAGTCTTAAGAAACTTTTAATTTTAACTACAAATATTTTTATTATAGTGTATTGGAATTTTGTCTGTGTTTATTAAGCATTGTAACAATTACGTTTGCGTGTTTCACAGACAGCGTGAAACTCAGCAACTTCACAACAAAGTGTTTTGGAGATGTTTCCATTAATGTGAATGGTACTAACTATGGAGTGTGCTACAGTGATTCGATGCAGTCCCGTAAAAATATGGGGGCGGTGGTCTGTCGAGAGCTTGGCTGTGGCAACATGGTGCATATGCAAAAAGGCTCTGATACTTCTGATGGTTTTCTGAGTAATGTTGAGTGTCAGGGTGATGAGCTGTCACTGTGGCATTGCCTGGCAATTCGTGAGAAAACACAATGCAAGGGAACCAAAGTTATATGTTCAGGTAACTAAGATATCTTTGGAGGTAATTATAATGAAGTCGAAATCTAGGACAACCAGAATCACCCATAACTGATAAATATTTTTTTTCTTTGTTTTAAATAAACGGCAGACAGCTTGGATGTACATTTGAGTGACGGTCTGGGTCGCTGTTCTGGACGTTTAGAGGTGAAATGGGAAGGCTCATGGTGGCCTGTTGGCTCTGAAGAGAACAATGTGAATTTAGACATGATGTGTGGACATCTCAACTGTGGTACATCTAGTCAAATAAACAGAGAGCTTTTCATTGAAGGAAAACAGCAACCATGGCTATGGAATGTGAGGTGTAAAAGCTCTTCAGCAAAGCTCCATGAGTGTTTCGAAAGTATTGATTTGAGGCGACCACGTGAAAACGAGAAATACATCGAAGTCATTTGCACAAGTAAGATAAAATAATATGCACCAGGCATACTGGTCAAAAGTTTGAAATACTTGCAATGTTATGTTTTTTAAAGAAGTCTCTTATTAAAGGAATGGTTCACCCAAAAATGAAAATTCAGAATTTTTGTTTTTGGGTATTTGATACAGTAAAATGAGTAATATTGTGAAATATAATCACAATTTAAAATAAGTATTTTCTATTTGAATACATTTTAAAATGTAATTTGTTTCTGTAATAGCAAAGCTGAATTTTTAACATCATTGCTCCAGTCTTCAGTGTCACATGATCTTTCAGAGATCATTTTAATCTGCTAAATTTCTGCTCAAGTAACATTTCTTTTCGTTCTTATTATTATTCATCTTAAAAACATTTGTTCTTCTTATTTCTTTTTATAATAATCTTTTTATATTCTAATCATTCTTTTATAATGAATGCTTTTATTCATCAAGGACACATTAAATTATCAAATGTTTCAGTAAAAACATTTATAACCTTACATAAAATTTATAAGACTTATAAAATTTGTAAAACTTACATAAGATTTATATATTTATTTTTCTTTTTTTACTTTGTATCAATCAAATCGCATCCTAGAATTTGTCACTGAAGCACAAAAAAAGCAAAACCAATGATAGCTGAGCACCATAACTATAGGATCATGTGACACTGAAAACTAGAGTAATTGCTGATACCAGTAATGTAATATATAATACCAATCATGTTTTGTTATGTTTGATGTTAAACTTTTTTGTGTACATAATTTTTGCACGCTTTGCATGATCCCACTAGTTTTTAGTTTTGTAAATAAGGTGTTACTTTGACTATATTGCCTGTGCAACATGCAGTAAACACACATCTGTTTTATTTGTTCTCAGAGGAAGAACTGAAGTTCTTTGAAGGCAATTCTTCCTGCAAGGGAAAAGTGTACATTGAGCAATTTAACAGATTACGTACGACTAAATATCTGCCTGAAAAACCAGTGGAAGAGAATAAGAAAAAAGCCAATGACACATGCAAGGCAATGTATTGTGGATCCCTGGACTCTTTTGAAACAGAAGCTTATGTCACATGTTCAGGTAAGTACATATGGCACCACAATGCCTTGATTTTTTTGACCTACATGTTTTAAGCTACAAAAAAAAGGAATTATTTTAAATTATATGAACTAAATAACATGAATTTAAGTTTTCTTGACATACCTTACTGGGTAGTGGATCTTTAATTTCCAGCATGCTTTGCAAGGGACTGGAATAGAAGAGTAAATGTTTAATGTTCAGTAATGTTCATTTAGAAACGTTTCTGTGATGTTTTTGAATTTTGTGGTTATCATTGTGCGACTCAGTGAGTAATCACAATTCTATGGTCAGTACTTGTCTTTTCTATTTAGTGTTTAAACAATGGCTTATTTAAACATAAGAAAATTAAATAAACCTCAGTAAATGAATATATAAAAATTATTAATATAATACAAAAAAATAATACAATATAAAAATTATTTTGACAAAACTAAACTACTTTACTCAACTAAATACATTTATTGTGAATGAACTGAATTCAATTTTGTGTATAAACATTCTTCAATGGCACTCTAAAAAATGCTGGGTGAAATATGGACAGAACCAGCAATTGGGTTGTTTTGACCCAGCAGTTCTGAAATTTCCTTGACAGTAACCCAACCGTGTGGTCAAAACAACCCAGTTGCTGGTTCTGTCCATATTTTACCCATTGAAAGATTGTTATTTGTCTGTTACATGAAAGTGTTCCTCAGATGCAATCAACTTTGTTTGATGTATTCACATGTAATTGTGCCTTCAGTCTTTTAGCTGTGACATGAAACATCTCCTTAGATGCAAATCAGCGCTTCTTGATCTTTCTTATGTATTAAGGGCCCTAAAATGGGAGGTCCTGACTTTTGTGTAACCAGGTATATAGTGTAACAGAAGTTAGTTAAGGTTTGTGGAAGATACTAAAATCATCACAGAGGAATGGCTACACTACAAGCTTCAATAAATTCATCTCTCTACAAGAACTCTGGTCCAGCTTACTTATTTTATGTATTAGAGAAATGTAATACATTGGCGAGCCACCCAAACTTCTGCTCAGTTAAAAGACTGCAAAATCTAACACCATGTAGTACTGGGTTGTCTGTGAAAGCACTCTAAGTGTATATAACTGCAATTTCTTATCTTCTGCAAGATGCATGCAGTTTTCTAGAGGGCCAAAAGTTAGTGTCGCTTTAACAGTTCTGTGTGTAAAATGCTTGTATTCTTACTGATGTCACATGTAGGGTCAAAGAGAGTGGAGCCTCGAGTGGCACTTCAAAACCTGCTTGGAGAAAAATGCTGGGGAGAGGTGAAGGTCTGCGGAGATGAGTGTGGAGGGGTTTGCAGCAAAACTTGGAGAGAAGTTGAAGACTCCAAAATGATCTGTGAGAACCTGGGCTGTGGAAAACCAATTCAGACCCAGTTAACGTCTAAGACAGATCTACATGTTACTTACCATAGTGTGTACTGCTCAGAAAAAGTACAAAACATGACTATGTGCAATTTTGTTTCCAACCAAAAGTCCAGCTGCAAAACCCCAGCCAAAGTGATATGCACAGGTAATGTAAAGCAGCTGCTCTATTCAGAACCAAAACTTTACATTAACTCCTGCTTTATTTGTCAGAACTTTGGAGGAGAGTCTTGCTGCAGCTTCAACATCCAGGGGGCGTGGATGGATAAAGATCCAACCACTCCCTCCTTAATATACCTAAACCTACCCCTAATCCCTAAACATACCATTCTCCACCTCCTAGATGTGGATCCAACAACGCCTCCTGGATGTTGTGGTATGCAGCGAGCCCTATTGGAACTTTGGGCTTGTCGCAGTCAAAATTGTTGAGTTCTGTTGGATGTTTTACACATACTTTAGTCTGGGTTTGTAATCAATCCCAGGTATTCAGCTGCCTTTTACATAAAAGAAGTTTACCAAATAAGACAGGCTTATTTTAGTTAGTCTGACTTACTGTCAGTTTTCATCACTTATTGTCAATACCATAGTTAGTATTGACTTACTGAAATAAGTCTGGCTTGCTTGATTTTACCCTACAGAATATGTTTGAGGGGAAAAAATTGTAATTCTAAAAATATTAATATATTTTTATTACAAAACAAGTACTACCTATCTACAAACTACAGACATCTGTTGTTTAGCTTAAGACTAAAGATGTCAAAAGATGCTCTTTAACCTTTCTGCAGAATTACAAGTGTGAAATATTGTCAAACCCATGACTAAAATGAGTCTTAAGGGAATAATTCCCACAAAAATTAAAATTTACTCACTTTCAGGCCATCAACGATATAGATGAGTTTGTTTCTTCATGGAAACAAATCTGTAGAAATGTACCATTATTACGTCACTTGCTCAGAATGAGAGCCCATAAAAAAACATTCACTGCAGAAAATCCATTGGTGATGTAATGTAAAATTTCTCCAGATCTGTTCCCATGAAGAAACTATTCCTTTATTACACTACCTAGGTGAAAAAAAGAGTATACTTTTGTACAGTTATTCTCAACTCCAGTCTTTGGGGCCCACAGTTTAAATTAAATTGTTTTTATTTAACATATAGTAGTAATGTAATAGTTTTAAGTTTTTTTCAGCTGTACTACTTGAGTTACTGCTTAAATTACTTTGTATAAATAAACTTTTTGTATAAGTGGTAAGTAAATATGTATATATATATATATATATATGAATGACGGTCCTATCGGGTGCACACGCCTGGACCTAAGTTAACTTCCGGTCTATGTTTGTTTATCGGTCTGGTTAGTGACGGTTAAAGCACCTCCTGCTGGCAGAGAATGAGTTTGCAATTTTAATAAATCCGTCTGATTTACGCAGCGAACATATTTTGCTTGTTATAATCTACTCTAAAAGGTTTTAGCTGTTGTTATTGATTCTATTTTGATGGCTACCGGAAGTTAAGTTAGGGCCACAAAAGCACGCATGCGCAGTAACGTTTGTTTATGTTGTCGTTGAAACCGTCTAAATACATATATTACAGGGAAAGTATGTTAAAAGCACATTTTAGTTCATATTCATGGTGTCCCAAAATAGCACAGTTCAGTACATTTAGATGTTCTTAATCTTTAATATCTTCTTAGAATATTTAAAGAAGTACTAAAGAATCATTTTTAGTATGTTGAGTACAAAATTAGTGTGTGAAAATAGAGCATTTTAAGTGCACTATGGAAGTGTACTATGTGCACTTAAAGTGTATTTTACTGAACTTTTTTTTCACCTGGGTATGTATAAAGTATAACATTGGGATAAATGTTCAACTCTCCATTTAGATTCCATTAATGTTCTGGGTCAATATTAAGACAAATGTTAGCGTGTAAAACATATATTTAGTTCATCCACATTTTAGATGGCCTGAGGGTGAGTAAATTCTTAACAAATATTCATTTTGGGGTGAACTATTCCTTAAACACAATGTAAAATGCCATTTACTGAACGTTTATTTTAAATGCTCTTCACAGACAGCGTCAAAGCTAAACTGCAGGATCCAAGAGACAAATGTGCTGGAACAGTGTCACTGTTTTACGCTGGGGAGTGGACACCCATCTGCCAAGACAGTCTTAATACAAACCTTAAAAATACAATCTGTGAGGAACTACTTTGTGGGAAGAGTGTAAATGACCAACATGATAGGACTTCCCATGAAGAGTCTAAATCCACAGGACTATCAAGAATTACATGTCAGGATAGTGACAATTCTGTTTCCAAATGTGACCTCAGTCAGGTTTTAAAGAAACAATGTAGTGCTGGCTATCTGAAATGCACAGGTACTCCCTTTTTTTTATCTTTGTACAGACATTTCAATTTTTGTGATCTCAACTAAGTTTTCTTTTTCTTGCAGTCTGATTTGTATCCTTTTGCATACAAAAACACTTTAACCAAAGTTAGTTAGCGTGTTGCCATGACAGATGCATATGGCCAAGGTGACTAGATGTCTATCTGAATGTAATAATCAGATTTACTTTGCCTATGGGTTTTCCTGAATTGCACATGAAGAACCTATTATGTTAGAGATAACTGATGTAATGATGTCATCTTTGCCAAGAAAGCTTGGTTCTCCAATGCGGTCAGACAAGTCACCTGACGATAATTGAACTTTTTAAGGTTTGCCACGTGCATAGAATTTCTACTATACTCTTTAGCTGATGTATGTAGTTTCTGGAACTGACCTTTGACCTCTGCTCCTGCACATGTGAAACAAGATCTTTGATATTTCTGCCCTTCGTGTAACAGGTTGGGAGCGATTGCTCCTCTATAAGGAAGGTGAATGCAGTGGTCCAGTATATTGTCTGAAGGGTGGAACAACACAGCAAGTCAGTGGAATTGGATGGAGCAGAGAGGAAGGACAAAATCTTTGCGAGTATCTACAGTGTGGAAATTACAGATCACACTCCCCTGTGTTCAACAACGCTAAAGAGCAGAGGATGAAAACCTATAATTTCTCAGGGAACAATAAAATTTGGGAATGCAGGAGCCAATATCAGACCATCCAGAATCAGCAGCAGTTAAACATCCAATGTGACCGTAAGAATTATATCTTTCTTACTTTTGTTAGCATCCCTAACACTGTAAATTCTCAATTAAAGTAGATGAACAGAACAGATGTATAGATTAAAAAGGCATTGCCAGTTTAATTCTGAATCATTAAGATACAGTTTTTATTAATCTTTTGAATTAGTTGTTGTTTTTATACAGTATTTTTCTTTATATTTCATAAAATTTTCAATTGTTTTACAGTTACTAAGACAACATTTCTCATTTTCATTTAGTGTAACTTGTGCTGTACTGAAACTACTAAAACATTATTAGAAATAAAACTAACAAATATGCAATGAAACTAAAATCATACATATAATTTAATAACAACAAGCCAGCTTTTATGGACCACAACACTTATTTATTTATTACAAATTAATTATACATTTATATGGAGGTATTTCAAGAAATTTTACCATTTTGTGAAAGTAACATAATAAAACAATAAGAAATATATGTGAATAAAATAAAATAATAATCATATAAATAAATATTTTAATTTAATAAATTAACTCTAATTAATTATTATTACAGAAACATTAATAGAAGAACACATCTTTTCTCAGAATGTTCTCAAAGTGTTTAAAATGGATCCTATAACACCATAACAGCATTTTGGCCATTTACTTGAATATCTTTGGTTCCAGTTCTGTCATTCCCATTTAAGACCCTGTAGGCCTGCTAAACTGAACTGAAACAAACAGCAGTCAGTTTTTAAATGCTGTATTTAAAGAAATATCTGATTGTCTGATTTCCCTCCTCCCCAGGTAAACCTACAAACATTACACTCACAAACAAATGCAGAGGAACGGTGCGCATAGATAATGAGCATGTTTGTGTATCCCAGTGGGATGATGGGATGTCCGACAAGTTATGTGACAGCCTGAATTGTGGTAAGGCCCTCTCCAGCTGGTCCACAGACTCTACTACAAAAAAATTGCAAACAAATTGCTTGCATTTCGGCTGTACTGGCAAGGAGACACTGGTGTGGCAGTGTGGCTTTAAAAATGGCAGCTGTGATAAAATCCTTAATGTGGCCTGTAAAGGTGAGTCATACACATATTGTTGGACTGTAATTAGGACTTTTACTGTAGTTGAATAATGAACTGATGTTAAAAAGTAGCTCAGTTTCCTTTTTTGTGTTTTGTTGCTGTTTAATTCATGTTTGCAGAATATACAAAAATATTAAAAAGATTAGTCATATGCTTAGATTATACTAAGTTGTGCTATACTTCCAGTGACAGAAGTTATATTTGTAATGCAGATAGTGTTGAATTCAGAACTACTGAGAAGTGTGGTGGGAAACTTGGGATCAGGTATAAAGAGAAATGGGAATATGTTTGTGGAAAACTGAAAAAGGAGGAAATTGAGAAGTTTTGTGATGTGCTCAAGTGCAACGAAAGTCAACAACTGCTGGATGAACAGGAAATAGCAAAGGAAATAAATGTGAACATTGATTGCCCAGAAAACCATTACGAGATTTCTCACTGCATGCAACGTTTCAACACAGAAAACTGCAGAGTTGGTCCTGCTGAAATCATATGTAAAGGTAAACACAGATGCCATACACTTTAAAGTGCCCCTATTATGCATTTTTGAAAATGAGTGAATGAAAGCATGCCAAGTTTAAAATCTGAAAGTGCACTGTGTATAAAGTTATTGTCTCTCAAAAGAAAGAGTTGACTCTGAGTCAAAGCTGTAAAAATGTCGGTTTCCATGATAACGCTGTACACAAAGCAGCACTAAACGCTGCTTTTTCAGGCATTACAGGCATGATGAAATGAAAATAAGATCAATCGACCAATCACCGCAGATTAGCATCACTTAAAGGTTTAAAAAATTAATCGTTTCGGAGTCGTTGAGCAAGTAATGAAAAAATTAGTGCAGTAAGGTTAATGATTAATGCAAGTTTACATCATGTATGTATGTGAATTGAGTATATTTATTGTGTATAAAAATAAAAACAGGTATATACAGTGTATGTTTTGAAAATATTTGCATGTTTATATATTCTTATGTTGCATATATTATAAATATTATGTATTGGAAATATATTTAATATATAAACGTAAAAAAAATTCTTAAATATATACATGCATGTGTTTGTATATATACTTAATAGTATACACACGGTACACTCATATATTATGTAAACAAAAACTTTTATTTTGGATGCGATTATTGGCGATTGATCGTTTGACAGCACTATAAAAATAAATGCATATTATAAGACATGCATGCTTGTCAACCTGTTGTTAGGGAATCCCAAAACCCCGTAATAGGGGCACTATAATATAGGAAAATTAATTTTTTTGTTCAGGATTTATTTTGCTGCTGCTTGCCTTCTTGCATGAAGCTGTGAATTTACTTGAATAAAGGGTAACAAACATTCTAACATGTAAAACTGTTTTATTAATACTGTAGGTTATATTCCAAAAGATGAAAGTTCTTCAGTGGGCCTGATATTGGGTCTGTTAGGAGGCGTGCTGGGGTTGCTGATTTTAATTTTAATATGGACAAATCGGCAACGCCTACTTTTAGCCTGTGAGTATCACTTACACCATTCAGAAAGATATCATTCTGATTTGCATCATTTTTACATGGTGAAGTTACACAGTGATAATTGAAAGGCCTTCATATTTTTAACCTGTTGGGGGCAGTGTTTCTCACTACTTGTCTCACTATGCGTCAAACAATGGCCAATAGAAGCAATAGAAAGCATACTTTTCTACCTGTTTCTGTTTTTGCAGTTAGACATTACAGAAATAAGAATCGTAAAGAAGTCAAACCAGATGTGAATGAAATGGATAAGATGGATACAAAGAACGAAGGTATACTGTATCATTTAATTATTATTACTTTGAACATTGTGAATATCAACACATAAAAAAAGCCTATGCTTTCCCTATAATGCAAAATGTACATTACTATATATTTTGATTATATACATGTATATGTAAATAATGTATAATTAAAATAATTGTAATTATTCATATTTTAATTGCAAAATATTTACTTAAGCAAATATTATTTATTTATTTATTTTACTTTTTTAGATGTGTCTGAGGAAAAGGCATCATTTTTAGATAATGATGAATATGAGGATGTGGATTCTCTCGTGGACAAGTCAGGTGAGAAATTCAAATATTATAATAGCAGGTCATTTTTAATTGTCAGTTTCATTCATTTCAACATGATGTATGTCAATCAATTAATCTTTTACTCAGTCTGTTCATTTTAGTTTGTTGTCTGCCTGTCCATCCAAATAAACAAACTATACTAATACTATTCAATGTAAATTATAAAATAAGTGAATTAATCTCAACAAATTTGAATCAACAAGATTAAAGATTTTTTTTTTTATGTTTGATAAACTAAAATACCAGGTTAAATAAATAAGTATTAGTGGCACTGACTACATTTTATAGGGTTAGTTTACCCCAAAATGAAAATTTTGTCGTTTATTGCTTACCCTCATGTCGTTCCAAACCCATAAGACCTTTTAGAACACAAATTAAGACTTTTTGGTGTAAACTAACCCTTTAAAGGGTGCATTTAAACTCTACAAAAATTCAAATGAATATATAATGTATAAATAAATTTATATCTATTTATGTGAATCAATTTTTGGTTTCTCCAACAGGACAGGAGGAAGAGGAAGATGATAGAAAGAGAGGTTCTTCAGGGACAGAATATGATGACATTGAGGGACAAGCCAATGGAATCTCTACTTCTCAAACCCACCATGATGATGACCTCAACCTCCCTCTCCTTCCCAGGAGACCCGAGAACATTCTTGGTACGTTACTTAATGTGTGTGTGTGTGCGTGTGTTTTATGGAAATGGTGCTGACTGTTTCCTTTGTGGTCTCATCAGATCAGGACACATATGAAGTGGAGATAGAGAAACAGGACGACTATGATGATGCCATACCTGTCAAGGGTCCAGACAATGAAAATGGAGGGACAACAGGCACACAAGCACATGTAGATGAGGATGAAAGTGCAGATTCAGATTTAGATGCAGGTCTGGGTGAAAATGTAGATGCATTATTGATGACCACCGAGGTAGAAGTTCACGCTCAACCAGACTAGTGAAGCAGCCACGTGAACTTGTTCTTTTAAGTCAATATTAAAAAGAGATAGGATAGTATCTTCTTATATCGGTATAGAACATATGGATATGGATAAACAAATGCTGTTGACTGATGCTCTCAAGATTTCTCTCAGGATATATAAAAGGCGGCACACATACACAAAATGACTTAATAAAAAGAGCTCATTTTTGTGTCGAGAAACTAGTCAAAATGTATGTCGTACTTTAGGTTTTGATGTGTAGTTTTGATCTGTTTGCTTCTGTTTTGCTTTATGATGTATTTTTTTGTCTGTTAAAGCTCACGAGCAGGACCATAACAATTCAGCAGAAGAACTTCTAATTAAATTGTAATATAGGCTGTCGCTATCTTGTTTATTTGACTTGGTACAGTAATATCTTTTAAAAATGTGCAAGATAAATGCTTTTAACTTTTTTAAGACCAGGTAACACAATATTAACACAAACAGTAGGCCATAGTTCACTTGGCTCACCCAACAACTAAAATTTGCTGAATATTTCCAACATGAGGTTGGTCGGTACAGATTTGGAAAAAAATAGCATTACTCCACATCACCAATGGATCCTCTGCAGTGAATGAGTGCCGTCAGAATTCACAAGCAATCTACTCACCTCCAGTCCATCAACTGTTTTTGGACTTTTTTGGGGGTTTTTTTGGTGCTTGATCTGTGCATATTTCTCTCCTGATTAAGACTGAGATTAAGATTAAGCTGGAAGCCGCAGTTTGAATTTAAAAATACCTTGATGGATTTGTTTCTGTACTGTTGCAGTGTGGATTAATTATGGGTTATTGTGATGTAATACACAATGTATGTGTATGGATAGATACCGTAAATGTTCAATTGTCCATATATTTTTCCTTACATTTTTTTTTGATCAATAATAAGGCAAATGTTAGCATGCAAAAATATATTTAGTTATAAAAGTCAGTTCATCTGTAAGCATTAGTTTTTTAATGCACCGTAAAAGTACTGAAAAAATGTAAAGATAATGCTCTCAAAGTCACAAAAAATATGTGTGTGTGTATTTTTTCTGGGCCTACTCATGAGCATATGTATTATTTTTTTAAAGAGATGTTACTTATTTGAAAAAAGAATTATAATTTTATATTTTGAAAGATTAAACCATAAACTCAAATAATGTATTTTTCGATTTTATCCAGCAATTTTGTTCAATCTGCCTTTTTGTGAATGATTTCATATTAAAGTAATTGCTAGTTCTGACTCTTTTGTACACTCTTCTGAAATGTAACAATGTCCGTCAGTAAATCTCAGAAGAGCAGGAGGTGAAACGCTGTCAGTGGAGACATGCTCTGGTGCTGTGTGTTAAACTGTATTGTTCTTTAACACCTATAGTTTGATTCACAGCACAAGAGTTTGCTCTCCATGCTTCATCAGGAATTCTCCTTCTAATTGCAAATATGTTTGATTACATTTAAGATCTGCTCACACAAGTCCACATTTAAACACTGTAACAGCTGCTGTCTACTATAACTAGTAGTACTAGTGTTACTGTATTTTGGTGACGTCTTCCTGTGGTGGGGAAAGTTCACATGTCATCTGCTTTATCCTGAGGGACTCGTTTGTAAATGGTTTGTGTGAACAGAACATGTTTCTTTTGAAGAGAACTAAACGTGTGTCTTTGGGGGCTGGAATCTTTGAACAGAACATCCCGAAATTCAAATGAGGATTATCCAGGATTTATTAAACATTCACTACAGTTCCACGAAGAGCTTTTTTAACTCAGCCTGTTTAATATGGTTAAACATGCTTGATTTTAACTAATGAATGTGACATCACTGTCCCCTCCAATTATGTAAATCATTTTAGTCTTTTGTTTACATTGTTGTTTTGATCTTGTATAATTCTAGCAGCTGGTTTGCTAAAGTTATTCAGGTGATGACACAAACATGCTCACAAAACTAGCAAATTCATTGGTTTGCAAGATTTTACACTCTAAAAAATGCAGGGTTGTTTCAGCCCTGGACTAACCAAATATGGACTAACCAAACTTTTGGGTTAAAAATTTCATGTAAAAATTTAACCCAACACCTGGGTTAGTCCATATTTGAGAAGTGGGAATACATGTTATTGCACACTTAATTCTATATAAAATTATGCGCACAAACACACTGTATAAATTAGTGAAGTGAGTGAAAGTGAAACGTGAAAGTGAAAGTGAAGTGACTTGTGGCCAGGTATGGTGACCCATACTTGGAATTTGTACTCTGCATTTAACCCATCCAACGTGCAC
>JAUMHE010000055.1:3154155-3170814 GCA_032359235.1 Enteromius mattozi
CCGGACCTGGGACTCGAACCCGCGACCTTTGGGTTACAAGCCCAACTCCCTATCCATTAGGCCACGACTGCCCCCAAATTAGCAATTAAATAAAATTTCAAATTTATGTTAAATGCAATTAGTTTGACCTAAAAGTGCTTTTTTACCCCCTAAGTAAGATAAAGTATCTTTATTTGTAATTTCATAATTGGGTTCATGAAATTTGAAGGTACTGTATGAATGTAGGCCTACTGATAACATCTTTAGGGCTGGGTATTGACACAAATTTCACTGTTCGATTCAATTTCTTTTATAAGCTTGCTGTTTGATTCTGTTTCGAGTCAATATTGATTATTTAGGATATATATCAGGTGCAGTACTTTGCAAGTTTTCTCAAGGGAAAAAAACTCAAGTAACAGTACATGACTTTAAGGCTCAAATTAATTGATTTGTAAACACTTGAATTACACCCAAAGTTTAGTTATATTAACTTTACAATTACATTTTCATACATACTCCATTTTTTTTTAATAAGCATTTATTGACTGTCAAAAATCTTCACAGATTTATTTTAACGTAAATTAAGAACAGTAAAGTGTGTTCTCCCTAAAGTTTGTTGTTCAGGATATGGATTTCATAAATATGAGAACTGATTAAAATCGAGAAATCAGTATTTAAAGTAATCCGGTAAAGATTTATATTTAGCTCTAATTGTTTATTAGCATATTGGAAGTATTTTTTTCAACATCATAAACAGCCTCTGTGCATAATACCATGAGTGAGTGATGCTCAGAAATGTAACAGCCTTATCAAGCTGTCATCTCATATGATGCTTTGCTCAATGTTTCCATGAGTCTAGACACAACTGTGCTGTACTGTGAGAGCCGAAATAACCTTCACAAACATGCCTGTGGATTGCTGATAAAAGAAGTTGTTGGCTGTGAGATTGTGATTTTCCATAACAGCGAAGATTTATTAGCAGTAGTGCAGGATCACAGAGCCCATCGGTTCCTCAGCCTTCCGTTCATGACATCTGTTTCACAAAGCATTGTGGGATACTGGGCAGAGTGATGTCATGTGGAGGGATTGCAATCATAATCGATTTAGATTTTTACTTGTTATATGACAAGTTGTGATATGAAAAATGTTTATAAAAATAAAAAAACATAGGCCTATAATTAATTGAATTAATGGAAACATCTACAGTACAATTTGTTTTTGTAATTTTAAACTACTTTCTATTTAGTTTTTCTATTTTAATATATCGTAATTTATTTCTGTGATGAATTTTTAGCATAATCACTCCTGTCCTCAGTGTCATCTGATCCTTCGGAAAACATTCTAATATGCTGATTTGATGCTCAAGAAACGTTTATTATTATTACTTCATATGTTTGTAGAATTTGTGATTTTCCTCTGTGAGGAATGGAAAATTTCATTGAAAATTTAAAATAGAAATAATACCGACCCCAAACACACACACACAATATTTCAATTTCTATGTATAATCCAGAAGCATTTTTTTTCAAAAAGATAGACAGAAAATGAAATATTATCTAAAACAAAAATCTGGACAAGGTACTTTTTTGATGCATTTGCATTAAAGCATTAAAGCTTAAAAACTTTAGCAATTTGCTACAGCAATATTACAGCAGTGAGTGTATGATTTACTTTCTGTTGCATTTATGGGAAAAAAATATAGCTGTAAAACATAGTTGTGTCTGGTTTTACTGCAGCCACCATGGTGTATTTTAGTGTCATCGTAAAACACATAAAAGTCAAGTTGTCGAGTCTGTCAACAAAGTCCGGAAGCTCAAAGAGCATTTTCAACATATGTTGCATGGCGGTTAGTTTAAAACACTAAAACATTCACCTGTGCTCTTCTGTGCTGCACTACATGTTGCAGTAATGATACGAATGGCATTTATTGGATATATCAGGCAATTAGAGCCTCATATTCATGTGGTGCAGTGTGATGACTTCATTTCCATTCTAGCAGGTGTTCCAGGAACTGATACTGTACCGACATGTTTACTAGTGTTGTTGTTCTAATGGCCCCCAAAAAGGTATTCAGACACTTAAAATGTCTGGATGTTATTGCATTATTCGAGAATATGAAACGTAGTGCTCTCTTTACTTACTTGACCAACGTTTTGGATATTTCATATAAAGGGGACATATAAAGTCAGATCACCTTGAGTTCACACAAGTGTAGTTTATTACATTAACTAGCAACCATAAAGTGTCCCGTTTCCACGAAATATCAGTGAAAGGGCTGTTATTGTTGTAGTACACTTTGTAAGAAGAATCTGGCTTAAAGTAACAACCGAAACAGATTATGAGTCATTGCTAAGAAGTCGAGCTTCAGTGAAAGCTGTTAAACCCTTTACCCCATGATGGGCTTTTGGCTGCCTTAGAGGATTTAGTAATGAGGCCTTTGATTGGAGCAGCTCATAGGGGCTGCGGTAACATTATCCCGGTTAGTGTAACGCTCTAAATATGCTGCGAAGCGAAGGGAGCTGCTGGGCTCAGAACTGCTGTCAAATCACCAGCGTGACGACACCCCACCGGGACAGTTTCTCTAGAGCTGGGCCTAAACAAACACCAGCCCAGAATCCATCAATACCACACCAGCTGCAACACATGCCCAGAGATCTCTGAATGTTCAACAGAGAAGGTTGTAGTGCTTTCACTGTTTGTATGTAATAAATTACTGGGGTTACAAGCAAAGGTCACCAGTGACTTGGAAGCAATTTCAAAGCACATTTTGACATGATAGTATCTATATATTTGTCTAAAAGAACAGGAGATTTATGTAAAGAAGTTTTAAAGGAAAGGTTGGGAGGAGCTTGTTTGTTTGATCCACTGAATCATATTTCAAAGACACCGCTTACAGCCGCTTACCTTACTCCAGAAAGTCCACCTTTATTTTTAAACACTTGTATCATGTATTATTACTGATTATGTATTTTTCTTTCTTTAGTTAAGTAGGCAAGTTAAGTACAGAGCTCTGTGCTCAGACTCATGTGTTATGAGCAGTAAGTCAAATTGATTTTTTCTGTCATGCTAGAATTATATGAAGTAGTGAATCAATACTGGTTGGACATTACGGGCAGTTAACAGCCAAATATCTGTATCATGTTGCCTTTGTGTGTGTTCTGCTGTTTTATTTATTTAGAATTTATTATATAAAATTACAAGTACATCTTCCAGTAAATTTATAGAAATTTTCTTTAATGCTAAACATTTATGTAGTTCAAAGTATGGGTAAAGCACCTGTCAAAAATCAATACGGAAAATTCTGCATTTTATTTTTCACTGATGTTCCACTATAGGTATTTATTATAATAATTACAATGGGTGATAAATAAAAATGAAATCTCGTGGTATTGATATGCAAAAAAGGAGTATGACATGCACTTGTTTGGTTTGCATATTATACGCAGTTTTCGCGTGCATATACAAAATTTGTTGGCTTGCCTCATATGATACACATCTACCCTACAACCCTAATCCTACCCATCGCATAGCCAAAGTCAGTTTTTGCATATCAATATCATGAGTTTATTTATGTGCACTTTCATGAGATCGGGTAGGAGCTACTCACCCTCAAGTTGTTCCAAATCTGTATTAGTTACTTTCTAATACATTTTTTTTTTTTTTTTAAGAATGTTGGTAAACAGACAACAGCCACTGATTTCCACATAATTCTTTTCCATAATATGGAAGTCAATGGGG
The DNA here is from genome assembly GCA_032359235.1 of Enteromius mattozi. NCBI lineage: Eukaryota > Metazoa > Chordata > Actinopteri > Cypriniformes > Cyprinidae > Enteromius > Enteromius mattozi. The sequence goes on from JAUMHE010000055.1 coordinate 3,157,873, forward strand.
AATCATTCTTCAAAATATTTTCTGTTCAAAAACACAAAGAAACAGGTTTGGAACAATTTGAGGATAAGTAAATTTTCATTTTTAAAATGTGTAAATGTTTGTGTCAGTCACTTTCTCACGCACTAGATTTATCCTTAGATAATGTATCTTTAATAGTAACAAGGTCAGATTATAAGCACACAGCAAACAAGGTAGTTGATATGGAAAATATACACATTTTATACAAATATACAAAACATGATTCATAAAATCTCAGTAAAATACAACTGCAGTTTAAAATGTATCCTTCATCTACATTACAGTTATGGGAAATGTACGTCATCTGTGTATTTTTTTGTGCACTGGACCCTCATTTCTGCTAGAAACAGAAGTGATTGGTAAATAATACAATATGCATAATTACTGAAAACCTTATTTTGGGTGGAGGTAGAGGATTGAATTGTGCGTGTGCAGTATTTGATATCAAAGGGCAGGAGACGGTCCACTCATATAAAAATAAATGAGTAAATTGTACCCTTAATATGGCAGCTATAATTCTGCAGTTAAAAGAGCCAAAAGAGGCATGGCATGTTTGTTTACTCCAGGTATGGTCCAGCCTGAAAAATAAAGCAATTTAAGCTAAAGAAGCATTGTTTAAAATGCTATTGTAGTCAGATTTTGTCCCCGATATGAAATATGCTATTTATTTAAATATATTACACTGATAATACTTATTTGAGTTTTTGGTCGTTATGGTATCTGTGTCCTCTGACCCTACTTTCGGTATAAAAAGGGTTGTTTAAAAAATGGATTTTAATGACATTTTACTAAAATTCACAAAATGTACAATTTCTTACCATGTGTGCATCAGAAAGTTTTGCTAATAAACTTTAAAGCTGTATTATCAAATAAACATACAGTAAAAATTACATGTATTTTTATGTAGTTTAAAGCTGAATCATAATAATATAGTAATAACACATATTTAATGATTAATTTTAAAATATTTAACATTTCACAAAATTTGATACATTTATATTCTTACTTTTAAAGTTGTTGTAATTTATATATTGTAGACATTTTGTATTCACTAAACTAAAACAAAAGGTCAATCTCATAATATATATATATATAGTACAAAAATCTTATACATTAAAACTTCAATCTGATAAAATATATAAATACAACATTTTTTGAGAAAAGTATACACACACATGAAGATATATGTATATATATATATATATATATATATATTTGTGTGTATATATATATATATATATATATTTCTTTTACCTGCTCATTTTTAATTCATATATTTATAACATATTTTGTATTATATATCAGATTGTATTGTTTTGTTTTGATTTCTGTGTACACTATGCAATACTGTACTTCTATACTACACTCCATCAAAAATGATTCTTATAAAGACAACTAAATATATATTGTAAAGTGTAAGTGTATTACCATTTTAAGTGCAGCACATTTCATTTATCTTTTAATGTGAATTATTTAAAAACATATTATTTTGTTATTTATAGCATGCCACAATTGCTGTTAATGAAGTATAAATTGTGTTTAACCGATAATATTGACCCGCAAATGAGAGTCTTTCTCATAACTTTTTAAGAAATCAACACGTCTAATGATCTAAATTCTTTCCACCGAGCAGCTCTCTGCATTGCTATTGGCACCACATTCTGCTCATTTGTCATATAACACCATCACTGTTCATCACTGTAGCTGCTTCTGCAGGGACTCGGTGTGGATGTGCTGACCTCCACATTTTCTCCCACCCATCCATTGGCATCCTTCGCTCGCACCCAGTCCTTACCCACGTAACCTTTGACCTCTCCTATAGAACACCTCTCACTGGGGTCCAGCGCTAACATCCTCCTGAACATCTGCATGCACACGGGCGTGAATCTTTTCCACTGAGATGGCACAGGGGTTTTCTTTGGCGATCTGCGCCAGTCTGCAAACTCCTCATAGAAATCATCGCTGTCGTTGCAGCGCTCCCAGGGGAAGAAGCCCGTGAGGATACAGAAAAGAAGCACGGCAAAGGCAAAGGTGTCTAGAGTGGGCTCCACACGAAGCGGAGGGACTGTCACCTCCTTCTGACTTTCCTCCAAGACCATGGCGCACAGCTCTGGAGCCATATACGGCAGCGTGCCTGATATGAAGCGGATGAAGGTTCCTTGTCTCTGGGTGAGGCCGAAGTCGGCCAGTTTGACCCGTCGGCACTGGGTGTCCAGCAGCAGAATGTTCTCAGGCTTGATGTCACGGTGGACCAGGCCACGCTGGTGGATGAACTCTAGAGCACAGGAGATCTGAATGGCACAGCGCTTCACTGCGCATTCAGGGATGCCCACCTGGAGAAAAGAGAAATGCAGAGTAAGTTGCTGATTTATAACAGATATAGTTTTATCCTACAGTATATGCTTCTGAGATCAGGGGGAAAAAAGTTTTGTAATTAATTATTTTCCAATAAATCTCAATCAAACTGCAGAAAAAACAAAAACAGGATAACATATTAAAAAACATGATTTTTGAAAAAAAATAATTTGTTTATTAATATGTTATTATATATATCTAGCGTAGAGGAGATAAGAAAATGAAAACTAGAAAGGCAATGTTCCTTATGCAATTTCTATATTATACTTAGAAGTCAATTTTTGGGCTCCAGGCTATTTTGTTTTCATTAACTATTTTAGATGTTGATTTTAATATTATAAATAATATATTAAATTCAATAATATATTATACATACGTAAAAAAAAACAAAAAAACATAAAACTTAAATCATGCTTCAATAATAAAATAATCTTAATCTTAATATAAAAAAAAAAAATCATAATTATAAATCATAATCATAGAAATTACAAAAAAACTTATTATAAAACTCATATATTTTGTAGTTTGTACTTTTATATAGTTATGTATAAAATGTATAAATATATTTTACTTTTATATAGTGTTATGTGTATATATACATATTTCTATGAATGATTACATTTTTTAATTTTATTTTATTATCATATTTTGTTTGCAATATAGTTCATACATTATATGTATATATATGAAATGTGCCACTATGCTCAGTAATTTATTTTAGGTATTAATAGACCCAACAGTTTGATACTGACACTTATGTGCAGTCAGAAAATGCTCTCAAGACAACATCATTGCACAATAAATTCAAATCTAATGTTGCATGAGTTCAGGAGCCCCTGCGGCGTTATTGCCTCTTTAAATCTTTCCAGGCTTCAGTACGTCTGGCTTAAAGTTTCACTGAATATGCTGAAGTAACAGAGACTCATGTGGTGACAGAGAAAAACAGCTGCTCTTCTCTTCTACTCGCACATTACACCCTGCAAGATTTCCTGAGAGGACATGTGAACATTACTGAAATATGTCAAGCATACGTCCTGCTCCAAGTGAACATGCTTAGTGTGTGAACGGGCCTGTAATACATAGCAGTGCAGGGCAGGCCTGGAGTGAATGATCTGGACCTTTATTTATTATGTAGACATAATAAAATAAACTTAAACACTATATCACTAGTTCCTGATAATGTCCTAATAGTAATACTGTACTAATGGTCAAAAGCCTGTATCTGATCAATCTGAAGTTCACCATTCCGACATCTCAAATTCTGGATTATTTTAAACATTTTGTAATAAAATGATAATAATATTTCATTGCTAGCATTTTTTTGAAGTATCTTCAGTTATGGAAGCTCTCAGAGGCTGTTTGTTATTTTTTCAGTTTGGTTTTCTTGCTATCCTGAAACACACAGAAGCTCTATACATCACTCACCATTCCTCTAATGTGTGATGCATTTAATCAGCATCTGTCAAACATCATTCTGTAAGCATGCAAACATCCAGGTCCCTTGGGATAAAATATACTGTACCACATCTAGAGTCACTATAGTGTCTGTGATGATACAGTCGTAACCTTCTCAAGTGTCTGACGCTGATTTAGAACTCGTCTGCCAATGACAGACATAAAGTGACAGACTCTTTAAATTGAAAGTCTGGTTTTGTGCATATATATAAATAAAACATCCAAATATTGTAATATGTGTATGCCACTTTGATTATTTAGCACAAATTCTCTAAAGACTACCTCATTGCATGAAGCGGCTTGAAAAACCCTCATTTGACTTTGATGTAAATTTAATACAGTTTAATAATACATTTTGGTTTTATTTAAAATATCATAAACATTAGTATGATGACTTTTTCTTTTATAATAAGTACAGATCATAATAAATATTCTGAATAAATATAAATATAAATTTGCTGACACACACACACACATATATATATTTATTTATTTATTTATTTTTATTTATTTTGGAAAACTAAAATGTAACATGCTATTGAAAAGTAGCAAAAATAACTAATGATGGCATTTAACTAATAACTAATGAAAGCAGTTTTAGTGTTTGTAAATTCAGGGTTTTAATAAAAATGTCCCTGGGACATTTAAGTGCCCATATTTGATGAAATCTGTGAATTTGCAGTGCTTTAGGACATGACATGTGGCCAGGTATGGTTTCCCATACTAGGAATTTGTGCTCTGCATTTAACCCATCCAAGTGCACACACACAGCAGTGAGAAGTGAACAACCACGCACACACACACACCATGAACACACACCCGGAGCAGTGGGCAGCCATTGCTGTTGTGCCTGGGGAGCAATTGGGGGAACGGTGCCTTGCTCAAGGGTCTCACCTCAGTCGTAGTATTGAAGGTGGAAAGAGTGCTGGGAATTCACTCCCACCACCCACAATCCCTGCCAGACCTGGGACTCGAACCCGCCACCTTTGGGTTATAAGTCCAACTCCCTATCCATGCCCCCATAACAACATGTGAATAAAGTAAAGATCTCATGATGTTTGAGAACCCACCCGTGGCTGGATGATGGCAAACAGGTCCCGTCCTGTCACAAGCTCCTGGGCAAATCCGTAGTGCTCGTTAGACTGGAAGGCAATTCCAAACAATCCCACGATGCACGGGTGGCAAGACAGATGCAAGGAGATGCAGTATTCTCTCAGGAAGCCCTGAAGCTTGGTCGAGGCCTTGGGCAGCACTTTGAGAGCCATTGGAGTCCCTGAGACACAATCAGAAGTGAAAAAAAAAACAAGATCAGAGGACATTCGGCTTTCCTAAGGTGCTCTGGAGACACATAACATGACGTACAGTCTTTAGTTTATAGCGGAAAGTATTTTCACAGCTGTTCAGATGATATCTTGGCATTACGATCTGTGGGAGTGTAAAAGAGGAGGTAGTGTTTCATTTAAATGACATTATCTCATTTCTGCACTGGTCAAACTGTTCCCTGCAATGCTGATACACACACACCACAGTAATGAGTCCCACCTTCCTGAGCTACAGTATATTCTTAAAGAATACATAAAGAATACATTCTAACTAATTTAATAGGCCTAATTTTTTAAGCAAGGCCTAATTTAAGCGAAGACACCATTAAACCATTTTCCAAACCGTGTTTTTGGCTTGATCTGAATCAACATATTTATATTCGGACAATTTCTACTGGTTCGGGTAGGTACCGCTGCGGAGTAGCCCGGTACATGCGTGATCGTCATAGACACAAACAGAGAGAAGTAGCTCCGGCTACAATGTTCTTCCTCAAGACGCACGCAGTTTATTAAACACTAGAGGCTAGAGTGCCAAAAGTTATGGACTGCAGCTGTTGGCAGACAAATTTCAGTAAAGTTCAGTAAGATGTGCAATTATTTTCAGGGAAACGCAATGCTAACGTAATGTTAGGCAGCTTTTGACCGAATAAAAACTATATAAAAACTATATAACAGTACAAACTACAAACTACATTAGTAATCCTACTTACAATAGCGTTTTAATCACGGTATTTAGTGGTTAGATAACTTTACAGTATTTCCAAAGTGCTTTATATATCTGCTGTCGTCCATAACGCTCATTCAACAACTGACCGGCGCTACACTGTAGTGACAAAAAGTTGTTGTTTTTTTACACTGAAATGAACTGTAGATAATTGCATATTTATATGGTCCGTGTAGTAATTATAACAGTCAATACTTATTATAATCAGTCAGTCATTAACCTAAAATAAATCCCTTCAAGGTGATATAAGATATAAGATGAAATGTATGAAGAAAAAACATATACCTATATTTATATAATTGGACAAGAAAATACTTGTATATAAAAAGTGTATAAAGTGAGTAAAAAGTAAAACAGTTTATCTGTTGTTTCAAAAATTTTGTGGAAATTTTTGTTAAAGAAGAAAGTGGCATCCCAAGATGTATCTGGCTGACATACCCTTGCAGCGGTGAGTGACCAGCAGCACACGGCCGTACTTGCCACGGCCGATCTCTTTAATGATGTTGAAGTGTTCTTTAATCTCGAGCTGACATAAACTCTGAGATGTCAACTCCATCAGCTCGTCTATCAGACTGCTGCCTTCCTCCACTGAGCCCAGTTCAATCATTGCACTGCAATCAGCAAAACAAAACAAAAAAAACATATATATATATATATATATATATAAATGGTGATTCTAAATATAATATGTTCATCTGTAAAAATTATTATTAGCTTTTGAAACCATTGTATTGTACTATACATTGTATTGTATTATACACATTGCAATAGCTTAGTTCTGTTTGTCCTCGTCACTCATCACTGAACAATCAACACATTCCTCCGCAGCGTCCAAACACTCACTACATACATTCCTGCTCTTGTAAAGCTCCTGCGATTTTTTTTGAACTCTGATACTCTGTGTGCATACAAAATGTGTGTACAAGACCAGCAGCATCAGGAGAATTAGTACAGAATGTATGTGTGGCATGGGAGATTATAGTGTGGTATGTGCAGTTATGAGCTCTTGCTTCCTTTTTAACTTCCTAATTTAAACAGGTTTTTGTGGGTTACACTACATAACTGTTTATAGTAAATTAAAAAATAATAGTTGCGCGCTTACTGAACAAGAAAAATATGAAAACATGATTCCATGTGTTATGCTATTAATTTCTTTGCTTTTATTGTTTAATTGTTTTTGCTATTTATTACCTTTTATTTACACTTTACACTACTGAGTAAATTCTTCACATGGTATGTTTGTGCAGCTTTTTAGCAGAAACCTTTTTAAATACTTCATAACATTTCAAAATATTTACAGCCAACAAAAATGCATTTTTAAAATCATGAATGTCTTCATCTGCATTGTAAAAATCTTTACAAACCACTGTTTTTGCCTAGAAAGCGAGGCAAATGTTTTATTTTGCTGCACGCATAAAATTGTAAATTCAGACTAGCACAAAAATGCATGCACAGGATTTAATTTGATCAAAAAATCTGCCATTGTTAGCTATGTAGTAATGGCTCTCTCTGCCCTTCTCTCACCTCTCTGCAGCTGTGCAAAGGATCAGGGCACCCAGACGAGCAGCAATAGCAGCCAAAGCCGATGCAGAGCACTGCAAGTGAGGACTCCTGTTCTTTGAGCTCCTGGAACGCTTTATATGGATGAAGCACCCACTCTGGGAAGAGGTACGCTTCTGTGGTGTTGACTCCACCCGCATGAGCAGCACACGTAAACACATGTTCACTCACATATTTCAGACACATAAAGCTGAGACGTCATATCACATATCCCCAAATATGTTTATGTACATTCAGACACAAACCGAGCTGGCCTAGTTATGACGAAAACACTGAATTCATAGTTGTAGAACTGGCTTTTTAGATGTAGAGTAGTTAATGATCAGACACCTGAAACACATACATGGTTTTTGTATGAGGAATATGTGCGATTATGCACGTATGCACTGTGTCTACATTTTTAAAGAACAGTTTATCATTGTGATCGAAGGGACATGCTCCCACAGCACCATCAGATTCTATTCTTATCACCATTCAGCGGTGCTTTTATCAAATAGACTTGTGTTATTTATAAGAACAGTTCGACATAACCAAAAAATGCTTTGATTAGTTTGTAGTCAATGAATCAAGTTTCGATACACAGTAATAATTGTTTTATAGAAAATAAAATATGTATTTAAATCTTTTAGAACTATGTTTTTAATTCCTCACAATATGTCTACAAAATAATTTCAGTTGAATTTATTTCAGAAATTAGTTTCTAAAATGATCATTATTCAACTAAATAGATAAAAATATTTTGTTTTCAGATTTGTGCCTTAAATTTAAGGATAACTATATTCTAAAAAGATTGGTGTAGAAACAATTTTTACTGAGAAATTGTTAGCAAAGTTTACAATTACAAAGATACAACAAATTTATCACACTGCATTAAACATCAAATTTTGACAAATTTTCTTGTAAAATTCACTTCAAAAATCCTTTTTTTTTTTTTTTACAAAAAAAAAAAATTACACTATGGGTTAAAGGGGAGTGATTTTTATTTAAGCAATTTAAGTGATCTTGGAATCATTTTTTCATATCTTCATTATTATTTTATCATTTATTTATTTATTTTGCCTTTTCCTGAAAATTTCCCAGATCCAGAATTTCAGTCCTATTTCACTGTAGATTCAAGACCATGAGCAAGAAGGTCATCGGTTCTCACTTAATCAGACATATTAGCGTCTACTTTGACACTGAGTTATGTCATGGTGGCTGAGGTCTCTGAGACACTGGGACAGCGTTAAGGGCGCCAGTGTCTTTCCCAAGAGGCCAGTGGGAATGGAATTACAGTTCAGTGTGGACAGATACTCAGCCAAACCCTGCTGCTGCATATTTCATATTATTCAAAATATGCATCACACACAACATGCTACTCGTCTTCAGCGACCTAGAATGCGCTTAGCAAATTAAGAGGAAAAACAAAAGCAGTGAACAGAATTACTATAATGGTTTGAGCGAGATAATCTTAGTTCACCACAGGAATGCTAATTTGGGGTGAAAATCACTGACTGGATTTGAAAGCGATCGCACTGCAGTGTAGGAGTGATTTAGAGTGATTTTGTTTCCCAACGGTGTGAATAACGGGAGTGGATCATGGGTTTCTTACCACCTGCTGTCACAGAATAGATTCGCATGAACACTATAATCAGATTACATATCGAGTTCTAGACTGTATGCCACTGTGTTTTGTGTGACTCATTTGGCATTTGCAATCACATTTATATTGTACATTACACTACCATAGTTGAAAAAGGAATTCTGCTTTTGAAGATCTTAAAATGTCTTATTTGTAGATGCACATTGTATTGTATTTGGACACTTAAAGGAATGTTCTGGGTTTAATATGTTAAGTTCCTTTAAAAGCTTTTGTGGCATTATAATGTTTATGACCAAAAATAATTTCAAACTATTAAAAATAATTAAAAAATCATTTCAGCATGCCCCCATTTGATTAAAACCAACAAATAACTCACTGACACACACACACAAAAAAGTAATGGTTAGGCCCTTATAATAGGGCATTATGTGGAGGATTTAAAGAATAGATGTGATTTGTGATTTATAATTAATTGTAAATAATGTAAACAATTTATTGTAAAACTGTCTAAAAATCCTCATTTTATGGTCATTTGGGGTCATTTAGGGTTTCATAGTTTGCATTGTTAAGGTACTCATACAGGTTTAGAACTTGAGGGTGAGTAATGATCACAGTATATTTATTTTTGGTTAAACTATCCCTTTAAATTGCACTGATTGGAATATTATGGAAACATATACTGTAAATAACATTGCTTTTTTTTTTTTGCTAACTGGTGGCTTTTTAAAATCATTTTTGTGCTTGAAACAGGCAGGAGCATAATGTTTAATCTTAAAACCACTGCAAGTGTACATTCTTTCATTGTGCGACCTGTGTTTGACCGACCTGAAGTCTTTATGTCAGTGAGTAGGTTAGGACAAGGCACAAGGTTTATTTTAGAGGAGAAGCGTTTTGATCCAGAACGATGTAGAAGGTGCAGACAGCCTCTTAAGATATAATTTCAGATGCCAGCCGATCCTCTGTGTGTGTGTGTGTGTGAGAGCGCCTGTCCGTCTGTCCTCTCCGGTGATGAATTAGAGGACTGGAGGTCTCTGTGGAGCACACTTTTAGAAGCGGTGGATTCAATAGGTGCTATTCTTACAGGCTAATTACTCTCCCTGGCAAACATTCTGTGATACAGAGCTTAGGCTGGACTGTAAAGCGTGGTGAAGACGGATGAATATGACACTAATGAACGAGGTGGTTTCGATACCATCACCACATGCGATTGCAGTTGAGATATGTGCCCAGTGGCCTTCACCTTATGAACATTTCTGATCGTTCTTGGATTGTCATCATATGATAAGTGTCTTAGGTACTGTACAACAAACATTTTTAGTCTTATCAAGACCCTTTTTTTAAATGTTACTATATATTAATATATATATATATACACACATACACACACACACATATATATATATATATATATGCATATATACATTTGAAACTTGAGAGTGAGTAAATTATCACACTATATTGAACTTTATTTTCATCAAAAATTCCTGAAAATGTATCAGAAATTAAGCACAAATGTTTTTAAAAGTTACAATAATAGTGAGGTCTATCGGTCAAAGACTTAATATGGTGCTTAATGATGCAGATTGAGGCAAGCAACGACGTTGTCAGAATTAGAGTGATAGACGTGAAATTAAATGCAGAGACGGTCTCTGAAAGCGACGATGAAGTTACTAGAAATTAGGTGTCCCCAACTGAGCAAGCTAGAGGCGACGGTGGCTAGGAACAAAAACTCCAACCGTAGGGAATGGAGAAAAAAACGTGGGAGAACCCAGGCTCAGTTGAGGCCAGTTCTCCTCTGGCTGGACACCCGGCACTTAATTTCCAGTTTGATTAAGTGCATGTTAGTGTAAAGGACTTATGAGTGCGGGTGCATTAGGTTCGGTTCATCTATCTGTGGAGCTCGACCGGGTGATCTGGTCTTCTGTGAAGATCGTCTCTTGCGCTTTTGATCTGGAATAGAGACAGACAGATGTTAGCATAGGTGGTCTAGGACTAAAGGTGGAGAAAGGGGTGGTGGAGGGATGCAAAGAATGAGATGCTGGAGAAGGGGAGTTAGCTCTATTTAAAGGAAAATCTCTTAGCTCTGATAGGATAATCAGATAATAGGCTGATTAGGGAACGAGGCATTAGCTGTGTAAAATTGGGAAAAAAATTATTTTTAAATTATAATAATATTTTACAAAACTGCCTAAAACTTCCCCTGTATTTTTGATCAAATAAATGCAGGTTGTCTGAGCATAATATACTCTCAACAACTTTATTTTCATTAACTAACATTAAGAAAGATTAACAAATAGTGTAATAAATGCATTGTTCATTGTTTGTTCATGTTAGTTAATACATTAACTCATGTTAACAAATGACACCTCATTGTAAAGTGTTACTAAAAAAAAAACAACAACAACAAAAAAACCCCACTTGAATTATAGTAAGAAAAACAAGGTATTCCCCTAATTAGCAATAATGTGTTGAAATTTCTGTTTTCGTAATTGGTCAATATTTATACATTATTGTGATTTAGGATCATGATTAGAGGCTGAATCTTGGACAGAAGACATCAAACAATATGAACTGAACATTCTGTCGCAGACACTATGTACCACACAACCCGATATGAGGAGCGTCTGGAGGAGAGATGGTTCTCTCCAGTGTTAAGTGTTGAGAATTGCGAGGCACGAGCCCCTCGCTGCCAAACCCAGCGGGAGAACGCTGACTATGATGTAGTGGGGTAGCAGCAGGATTACACAAAGCTATAAAGGTGACAAGAATGTCTGAAACTTCCTATATCTTCCTGTCTGCCTCACACTTACACTCAGACGGACACCAAATCCACCACCCCAGTTTCTAGCGGGCAAGATACAAAGTGTTTTGTCAACAAAGAGCATGGCAGCAGAGTGTTGTCTTCCAGAGAGTGTGAGAGAGGGCTTTAAATCAAATCCAGGCATGGTGTGATAGTACAGACAGCAGCTCTCACTTCTAAAACAGTCAGGGAATGTCGATGTCCCGCTAGTCATCAGAACAAACAAAGAGGCAGTAATGTGAGCCAAACAATGTGTGTTAATGTTCACCCTCGGTGCCCTGTGATTCCTCCTGCAGCCTTCTGTGCATTCATGTGACATGGCTGCAGGAAAGAATATCCAAATACACTGTAAAAAAATGTGTGCAATTTTAAAAGGGTGAGAAAGTCAAAATGCAGGCGTAAAACAGGAAGTTACATTACCATTCAAAATGTAGGCTATGCTCAAAGACAATGCATTTTCTTTTAATGTACAAATGTAAATATATGGTCAAAGTTTCAGAAGTCTCTGAAAGATGCATTTAAATATTTGTTTTATGTTGTTCATTTAATGTTTATTGCCTTTGTTACGGTGTTCATCATGTTTTGTCGGTGAATGTAATTTTACCAAGTGCAACATGTTCCTGGATCAACATTCCAATCAACCAATCATAATTGAGAGATAAGTGTACAGGAAATGTTATTATTAGCCTTACAACTACAGTTAGGTGCTTCTATTTCCCTCTGATTTTAGGGAATAATTATGGGCAGGCTTAGGTTTAGGGGTAGGGCATAGGGTTAAGTCTACATTTTTGGACACTAATGTTGATCCAGGATCAGCAAAAAATGTTGTTATGATGACGAGATGAAGATGTATTTTCCATGTGTGGGTGACATGTTTCATACATTGTTCATGAAATGTCCACATTTCATGACTTTATTGGTCTTTTATTTGACCTCTTGTATTATTATAGTATATTCCATGAGATTGATATTGTTCAGATTGGGTGGTACTGTATATTAGCTATTGATGTTATATCAGGGGCAGCCGTGGCCTAATGGTTAGAGAGTCTGGCTTGTAATCGAAAGGTTGCAGGTTCGAGTCCCAGGTCCGGCAGGGATTGAAGGTGGAGGGAGTGAATAACCAGCG
>JAUMHE010000055.1:3173345-3192154 GCA_032359235.1 Enteromius mattozi
GACCGGGTTTTTTCCCAATGTATTCAGAGGGCAGACAGCAAGACGATCAAGGGGTGATGTATACGGTTTGAGATAAATATGAAATCGAGCTAAAGTCCTGCAACATCTCATAGAGCACCTTTAATACTGTGGGTGCGGGGTAGAGCCTCTGCGGAGGCAAATAAAGGAGAGGCCTCTGCGTAGGGCCGAATAGGAGAAGTCACTGCAGTGATAATAATGGAAAGGATGCCTCTGCGGAGGCTGAAAAGAAAAGAAGCCACTGCGGTGGCGAGAAGAGGGGAAGCCTCTGCGGAGGCGGGGATAGAGGGGAAGCCTCTGCAGAGGCGAGGATAAGGGGAGACCTCTGCAGAGCGGAAGCGATACCGCTGTGGTGGTGGATTTAATAAGGCAATTGCTGAGCTTTAAAAATTGTCTAAAAATAGTCTGGCCACTGTAGCTGTGAGAATTAGATTGGGGATGAGACTGAGGCTGGGTCGGAGGTGGGCAAGGGATAAAACGTGGATTTAGAAGATTTTGCGGGGCTGCTAGGGGAACTAAAGCTGGGCTTGGAAAGGGAGGTTGGGTATGAATGGGCGGGGTAGGACTGAAAGGAGGCAGAAATGGGTTTGATCCGGATGGCCCTGTTGATGGCAGGAGGTTTAAAGGCTCAGATCGAGCGTACTGTGGCTGGAGGGAATGCCAGGTAAACGGGAAAGAGATACTGGTTGGAGTTGCCTGTGGGAAGGTGAGGGGAAACTGAAGACATCGGGGGCAGTCTGAAGGGTGTTTTTGGGGGATCCCCTGGTGGAGAGGTGGCTGCGGTGCCTGAGAGGGGTTTGCCAGGATTTGCAGAGTGTTCCTGATAGTTGGCAGGTCTGAGCGGATATAACTTTTGTAATTGTTCGAGGACCAACGGCCGAGGGTTTGTATCTAATTTTTGAGTTAGGCCTTTTTCTGCTGCTGAAGTAGCTGCTCCAATTCTGAAAGAGTGGGTGGAGAATTTCTCTGGGGAAATGCCTGAGAGGTGGAGGACAGCCTTAAGGTGTTTTTGGAACCAGAAACGGGAGGCTGGGCGATTGGAGTCATCGGTTAATAAAGGGTCTGATGGGGATGTTTGAAGAGAATTCCTATAAAAGAGGAAAGCCCGCAGAGTATGGTAAGGTTGAATAGGGGATTGGAGTTTGAATAAGTATATGAAGTGGACTTTTTTGACTTGGTCCGTTTTGCTTTGTTTGATGCGGAATGTCAGTGTCTCGTCGTTGAGGAAGAGCAAGGCATGGGAAGAGAGTTAGCTGTGGATTGAGTGAAAGGAGGACGAGTGGTAGAGGAGCTAGGGGGAATAGAGGAGGTGAAAGCGGGGTAGGCTGGGTTGATGGAGGCACTGGAAGAAGGAATGGGAGGGAAGGAAGGAAAGGGGTTGGGGGGAGCTGCCGTGGGAAAAGGAAGTCCGGGTCCGATAGCGGGTTGAGCTGTGGGGAAAGAGGGAGAAATGTTAGTTCCGTGAGCAACGGATTGAGCTGGGATCTGATTAACTGCATATAGGGAGCCAGAAGGAGTTGGAGGCCAGGCGAAGAGGTGTTGGTTTGAGTAGAGCTGGTTTGAGGAAGTGGGTTGGAGGAGAAAGGAATGTCCTGGAAGGCTGGTGGTGCTGTGGAGGAGGAAGGCAGCGCTGGCTGATGGCTAGCTGGAAAGGAGGAGCTGTGGGCGGCTGCACCCAGGGCCCTGCCTAGAGCGGCGGACGGCTTGTTACTGAGGCTGGGATGAGCAGAAACAGATGCCTGGGCAACTTCCAGGCATCCGTTTCTTCTCATCCCAGCCTGAGTGGCGCGGCTTTTCTTCTGAGTGTCCTTTCTTTTCCGGGGGAGAGTTCGGTGGAGGAGTGGTGTTTGTAAGATGGGTCCTGAGTAGGGTGAGGAGTTCCGCTTTTGAAGAGTGCCAGGAAAAGCAAATTCCTGCGGCGGCTAAAGTGTGATGGAGGGCGGGGATGGTCCATTTCCCAGTAGTGAGGGCAGATGATCAGGCTGAGGTGTATGAGGATGCAGGTGAGGCTTGCAGTTGTCTTGTTTTGCTAAATAAATAAAAAAAAAATAATCCTCATCTGGGATCATATTAAAAAGTATACACACACACACACACACACGTATATATATATATATATATATATATATTTAGAAATAATCCTGACTGTATAAGGTTAGAAAAACAAATACATACATTTAAGTAATATAATTATATTAATTAAATCAAATATAATTACATATATAAGACATATAAAAAAATTAAGGAAATAATGTCATTTTTCTCTTATATATTTAATTATATATGTATTAGAACTGGTAAGCAATTAAAAAAACAAAGAAACAAATGAATTACATGATGTCATGATAATCACACATCATTTTCGCACATCAAATTTGGCTGATTAATTACTCCTAAAAGATCATTTAAAGTAATTGTTGTGTAAAGCATCAGATATTTCAAAAAGTAGCTTTAGCAAGATTTTTTTTGATGAAATTTATTACATATACTCTTTGGGACCATCTCGAGAGTGATCAGAGTGTAGACGACTGCATGCTTTTAAATGGCTGTCACGGTACTTTGATGTTATACACTGCTCATCTACACGACACTTCAAATTCATTGCACCTATGGCCAATGGTTCAGTGCACCAATTCATTCAAAATGTGCGTTAATAGATTAAATGTGGCTGTGTGTTGCTCAGAGACAAATAGTTCTGCTTTGTCTTTATATTTTCATTGCAAAATTGGGCAAGACAGACAACATTGTATCTAAATTAACTTCTTTCTTACTGAACTGTTGTTTCAAGATAAGTATCACACTCAGCCTGCATTGCTTGTGTAATGCTTAACTATATGATGGAAATATGAGACAAAAATACAGGGCATTTTTACACTTCATTCTAGCTATGTTTTCTAGGCTCCATCAGGCAGTGAGTTGTTGCTCTGCCTCATATTTGTCATCAATCAGCTGCATATGAAATGTCAGATGACCCACATAAGTCTGGGGCGTGGCAAGTGCATTAAATTTGTTAATAATTTTAGCATGTTGTTTTTCACTATAATTAATTAATCTAATTAACGTGTTAAATTACCAGCCCTAATATGTATATATACAATAATAATTGCTATGTACAGTAGGTTTAACGTGTTAAAGTGTTGTAGTGATTAGCAGAGACCCAATTCTAAAAAAACTGTAAGCTAAATTGAGATGTTCCTCTTTGTATTTGCTCTTTTGCTATTTTACATCCCGATTCAGATATATCCCACTATAGTCCACTTACAGTACACTACATCCATGCTGCATGTGATTTGTATGTTAGCGCCCCAGGGAACCCAACAAACGGAAGCATCAGATTTCTCTCATCCAGTGAATTGCTGGATCCTGCTCCAGGAAGCAGGGATATTGATTCGTTTCCATGCTGTATTAAAAGTGCTGTGTGTCCAGAGCACATCTTAATGTAACCAGCGCTTCCTGCTACTGGTTTATTCATTTGAATCCCATTCAATCCATAATGTACCTCTTCCTGTCTGTCAAACATTGTTAATGTGTTTTAGTGACACACAAAGTAACCTCTACCTATGTTAAACGCCCCAAGCTGGTGAGGCATGACAGTGTCTTCTGTTTTGATAAATGCTTCAAATTATCCATGTGCCCATAAGCAGATGTTGAAAAGCGTTGTCTTCAGAGTAGCTGTGGAGTACAACCAAACAAGATGATGTGACCTCGAATGCATGAGATTAAATTAGCCTGCAGCGGTGAAATGGCCAAGTGATGTGACCAAATGCACACCACTACATTTTAATAACAACATTTTTTACAATTATAATTGTTTTTATTATTAGTCGAGTGTCCAAAATTTTGAGAGGCAGTATACATTTTATAATTTAAAAAGGGACCCCGTTAGTGTATTATTGTACACTGAAAAAATGCTACAAAATTTTTTAAGGTAAGCTGTTGCAAACAATTTACTTTAACTACATTTAAATTAACAAATTTAATTAAAAGTTAGTCAACTAAATTTGTTTATTTAAATGTAGCTAAAATAAATTGATTACAACCACTTACCTACAACTAATAATAAAAACAACTCAAATTATATATATAATGTAAAATGTTGTAAAATGACATGAATTAAAACCATGTAGTGAGCAAAAATGGCAAAATTACTAAAAAAATCATAATTGTGTATTATTGTCTCTTTACTTAAGCATTTTAATTTATAAAATATAATATAGAATGTAAAAATGTAAACTATGCCCAAATGTAACTACATTTTTACTTTTGTTTTGTTCAATTAAAATGATAAAATCTAAAATAAAACACAGTTGAAATATTAGACAATTTTGATTAGTATATAATTAACACATTTTGTCATGTGTGTGCTTAAACCTTTAGATCAGTTTTGTCAAAAGTGTTAATGCTAAAGAAGACAGCTAAAATATTAGACAGTTGTAATTGTGTAATAATTTTGCCATTTTTGTATCGAAATAATATAACATTTATTTTAATTAATGCATTTGAAACATGACATATATACTTTTTAATTTTTTTGTTTGTTTTGTTTTTGTTTTTTGTTTTGATGATTAATGCCCCAAACTTTCACAGACTAGTCATTTTTGCCAAAATAATGTAAAGACTAAAATCTGAAAAGTTATTCCAAGAATGAATAGAACGAAAAAAGACATTTCTTTGAGGGCATTTCTTTCATCCTGACAAACAATGTGTTTCATGTGGAAAATGCTGCTTTGCGTTTACGGTAAACTCTGAGTGTATTTTTAACGCATAGGTATTTTTAGCTTGTGTGTTTTTCAGAGAGATTCAGTTCATGGTCATCTACTGTTTGCTATGTGGTGCCAGTGTCATGACATCTTTTATAGGCATTTTTTCCTGTTGAAGGGGAACGCTTGACCATCTGTTGACTTCCTGCTTCTGCTTACGAGCAGTGGACCGAACACTGAGATCAGGAAGAAGGAAATGTACTTCCTTAGGGACGGGGAATGTTCTGTGATTTTGCTCTTCATCCTGTTTCACCTGCTTATGTAACACTTCCATATAGCCAAACATAGAAACAAACAGAGAGCAGCTGGACAAGGAAGCAAGTCTGTTAACTAATGCTGTTAACTAATACAGTGAAGTTCACTTAGATTTTTATATTTTCCACATTTTTATTATGATGTAGTGCCCATTTACTTCTAAATAAACAGTTATCTGCCATAACACGACGGTAAGCATTAGTTTATTAGCATCATCACAAATTTTAATACCACTTTATACCTGGTAATTTGCACAGGTTTTATATTCTCTATTTTTTAGTTTTTTACTTTAATTTTATTCTTCCATAACATGCCATAACATGAATATGGATATCTGCCATAACATGAAATTTGTTTTTATCAGTATCGGCTAGAATTTTAATACCGGTGCATCTCTATTAACCTACACAAATGTATATACTGTATAATAATAAAGTTTCACGAGTTCACACTTCCTCATTAATAATTGAAGACAATAAGCGTGTTTGGCGTGCTGTCCGGGGAGAAGGCCGGGAGCTCGGCGGACTCCGAGCCCTAGGGATTTTAACCCCTAGGCAACGAGGGTTGAACAGAGCTCGGCATCTGGCCCGAACCCCGAGTGCACCCCCCCGGGAGGAAGGTGGGGTCTAAAGGCGGAGTAAGGGGCGAGGGAGGGATGCAAAGAACGAGATGCCAGAGAAGAGGAGTTTGCTCTATTTAAAGGAAACCTCTTAGCTCTGATAGGATAATCAGATAATAGGCTGATTGGGGAACAAGGTGTCAGCTTTGGTTAAGCATTCGTACGTGCTTCTCCTGAAATTTGTTTATAAACATAATTTCATGAGTTCACACTTCCTTAATCGAATAGAATAAGCGTGTTTGGCGTGCTGTCCGGGGAGAAGGCCGGGAGCTCGGCGGACTTCAAGCCCTAGGGATTTTAACCCCCAGGCGGCGAGGGTTGGACAGAACTCGGCATCCGGCCAGAACCCCGAGTGCCCCCCAAAAAGGCCAGAATTGAGGAAAGCAGCCAAACGTAGTACGCCCCCCAAAGGCGATTGGAAAGGGGGTGCTGGACGATGGATATCTAGGTAAGGTATGGAAGTTAGGAGTATGGTGGTATGTGTGTAGGAGTGTGAAATTTGAATAGAGGGATGCTGCCGAATGATAGATGTTCCGGATGGGGGAAATAGCGGGGTGGGGTGGGTGCAATGCTCCTGGTTTGGACTGTCCACTGGTACAGCAGCGTAGGGGCTCGACCGTCTCCGGCGGAAGCCGTCCACGCGGTGGGTGCAATAGCTCCGACTTTCGAGGTCTGCTGCCGAAAACAGAGGTATGAGTGAGCGTCCCTTACCGGAGCGGTCCACACGGTGGGTGCAATGCTCCTTGTTTGGGCATTCCACTGTACGCGGCAACAAATGTGAAACGACCGTCTCTGGCTGGAGCCGTTCACGCAGTGGGTGCAATGCTCCTGGTTTGGACTGTCCACTGGTACAGCAGCATAGGGGCTCAACCATCTCCGGCGGAAGCCATCCACACGGTGGGTGCAGTGGCTTTGACGTTTGCGCTCCGCTAACTGATACCGTGGGTGCAGGGGTAGATGCCACAGAGGTGGCGGGAATAGAGGGAGAGATCCCCTGCTAGATGGCTAGGGTTTACATAGCGTTCCTGATGACTGACTGGTCTCAGCGGATGTAACTTTTAAAGGCGCTCGAGGACCATTGGCCAAGGGTTTGAATCTGGTTTTGGGACAGGCCTTTCTCGGCTGCTGAGGTGGCTGCTCCTATTCTGAAGGAGTGAGAAGAGAAAATTTTTGAGGGGATGCCTGAGAGGTGGAGGATGGTCTTCAGGTGTTTTTGGAAGCAGAATCGTGATGCTGGCTGATTAGAATCCTCTGTGAACAGGGGGTCGTACAAATTGAGATATGAAATGTAGCAGGTGATGGACAATAAGGAGAAATCGGGGAACTGGAGGTTGTAACTGAGGTGGAATGCTTTGAATGATCTCCAGGCGGTGAGGTAAGACTGAAGGGTTCTGGGGGAAATGCCTTGAAGGATTAAGTTCAGGGATGCTTCGAGGAGGGGTCTTAGGGGGTGGTTTATGGGAATATCACTTGAGAATAGGGAGGAACCAGGGTCGACTGGGGCTCTGCTTCTGGGGCCAGCGCCCTGAATTTCTGCTAAAATCTGGGATCTGATGGAAACTGAGACGGGGGTGGGTTCCAGGGCAAGTGCGTGTGGGGCATGGGGAGGGGGTTAGAGTGGTGGAGAGAGTGAAGGGGGGGGCTGGGTGAAAGAAGAGCTAGAGGGGATAGAGGGGGTGAGGGCTGGGGCTGGCGGGTGAGCTGGGTTAATGGAGGCGTTGGCAGAGGGAACAGGTGGGAAGCTGGGAAGAAAAGGAAGCAAAAAGTTTGGGGGGAGCTGCAAAAGCATAAGGTGGATATGTTATTCCGGCTCTGATGGCGGGTTGAGCTGCGGGGAGAGAGGGAGAAATGTTAGTTCCTTGACTGGTGGTTGGAGCGGGGAACAGGTTTGCTGGAAGTGGAGAGTTGGAAGGAGCGGGAGGCCAGGCGAAGGGATGTTGGTCGGTGTAGAGCTGGTACAAGGATGCGGGAAGGTCCTGGCAGGCTGGTCATGGCTGGCGGTATGATGGTTGGATGGAGGCGCTGGCTGTTGGTGGACTGGGGAGGAGGAGCTGTGGGCGGCTGCATCCGGGGCTCTGCCGAGGCTGGCGGAAGGCTTGCTGCTGTGGCTGGGATGGAGGTGAGCAGGAGCGGATGCCGGGTTGAGGTGAGTGGCACGATTCTCCCTTCTTTATCTGGAGGAGAGTTAGAGGGAGGAGCGGTGCTTGGTTGGTGAGAGTTGTAAAGAGCAAGGAGTTCTGCTTTGTTTGAGCGCCGGGAGAAAGCAATGGCTGCTGTGGCTAATGCATGACGGAGGGCAGGGATGGTCCTTTTCTCGGTGGTGAGAGCAGATGATCTGGCTGAGGTGTAGGATGAGGCTGGCGAGGGTTGTGGTTGTCTTGATGGTGGAGGAGAGCGAGATCGGAGGCATCTGGGAGAGTGGAAGATAGGAAGGCGCACTAGCCTGCGGCTCCCGTGGCGATTCCTGTTTGGCTGCGGCTTGTTTGGCAGCGGGTGCAGTTGGAGGAACGGGGTCCTTGTAGTCGTAGTCTCTGGAAGAGAAATCTGATTCCGACATCTTCACGGGAAGGTTTAGATGCAAAGAACGAGATGCCAGAGAAGGGGAGTTTGCTCTATTTAAAGGAAACCTCTTAGCTCTGATTGGGTGATCGGATAGGCGTCAGCCGTGGTTAATCATTCGTATGTGCTTCTCCCGAAATTTGTTTATAAACATCATTTATTTATTTATTTATTTTTATCAGTTATCTGCCATAACATCCCAATAATCATTGACTTGCCAGTATTGACTAGAACTTTTGTACAATTGCATCCCTACACAAATATGTGTACTTAATAATAGTGAGGTTTATTGAATTTTATCGTTTTTTTATTTTTGGAAAAATTATATTTTATCTGTTTTTTACCATAACATGACAATAGTTATTGGCTCTTTTGTATTGACTAGAATACCATAACATGATATTAATCATTGGCTAATCAGTATTGGCTAGAATTTGAATGCCAGTGAAGCCAGTGCATTTCTATTAACTTACACAAATGTATATACAACATAATAATGAAGTTACTGAATTTGATCAGTTTAAAAAAAAATTGATCGGTTATGTGCCATAACATCACAATAATTATTGGCTTATCAGTATCGGCTAGAACTCTTACACAATTGCATCCCTACACAATTACACATACTTAATAATAATAATGAAGTGTATTGAATTTTATCGGTTTTCCAGTTTTGAAACTGGAATCGTTTTTTTATTTGGTTGTTATTGTGTTCTGGTTGATTGCTATGTGGTTGCATACTGGGTCAATGTTGGTTGAAAATCGCAGATGTAATTGCTCAGAATATCAATACAACACCTTTCCTCATCAAAATGCATGACAGTCGCTCATGCCAGACTTATAATGAACAAGGCTCTTCCGATCAGATTTAAGTGCCCATTTTATAAAAAGTGATTTACAGTGAGCAGCCTTAGGGAGGCCATCATAGTTAATGGTGTTATCCACGTAAAGCCACATTGCTGTAGGACATGTGTGAAAGACATATACAACTACAAGGATATAAGTGTCTATCCTTCCATCTCTGCCCCCGTCTTACTGCGGTTTGAAAGTTGATCAGCCGGCCCGGTGCAGAGCTGGAGCGAAGGAAAATGAGCATGCTGCTATTTTTAGACCCTCTGGCAGGTGGACAGAAGTGGAGCACGTCTATATATAGAGCTGAAGAGAGCGGGAGAGCATATCAGAGTGGGCTATGCTGGGACTGCACGTCATGGAGATGCCCTGAGCGACGGCCTCTGACCCCGCCCCCGGTCCACAGCATTTCCTATGTTTCAGTCTTCTCTTCTGGTGTCTGTCACCGCGTCTGGCACTGATGGCTTGTGGGAGGCTGACTGGGCAGACGGTGTGTGAATTATTGAGCAGATGGGAGTTTCTGCAAGGAAAATATCGTGGCTTCATATCACATTTCACCTTGCTCATAAACCTCGGCTTTACGTGTGTTCCCGCTCTGGTGGTCACACCGCTTTATCATTCATTCATGATTCGCTTCACAGCAAAGGATTGTGGGAAAGGAATAGACAAATACACATAAATATCAATGTGTTCGTGGTGCAACAAGTCTTTAGCAGTAATCCCAGTTTAAAAGAGAAAAGTAAAGGAATAAAGTTCTGTAGATTAATAATAATAAAAAAAAAATGTAACTAAAAAAATGTTTCTTTAAAGAACTGAACGTTGAAAGGTTCTTTGGAAAAGCAAAAAATGGTTAATTGCTGCAGAAACCCTCTTTCGAAAGCTTTGTTAGAGGCAAAGAAATGGCATGCTTGATTATGTAATCTTTTTTATTTCATTTTTCTTTTAATTTATTTAAATTTGTGAATCATGTCACATGGATGATTTATTTCAATGAATTTAGTGATTCATTCCTTTTTATGAAAATAATTTAAATACTGCTGTCCTTCCCTGTTTTTGACCTGTTTATATATTTGGCAATTTCCATATTTTTTTATATGAAAATATTATATTAAATGCTGCAGTCAACCCTTTTTTTTTTGACTTACTTATTCTGTTCTTTTAATTCTGTCACCCTAATTGAGATCTTTGTTGCTTTTGTACCAGGTAAATACTACTCTTATTTCAAAATTAAAGATATTACCCTTATATATTATATTTAATTTCAACAGAAACATAAAAACAAACAATATTTGTGATATCTTTAGTGGTGAATCATTTAATTTGGATGGCTCTTTTCAATGAACTTGTTAAGAAAACTCATTGAAATAATATGAAATATTATTTTTGACATACATTTTACACTAATTTATATATTTGACTTTAAATTATATAAATTAAGGTAGTGGTTAAATTTAATTAAGTTTTTTGTTATGCTGTATAAGTTGTAAGCAAATTATATTATATAATAATAGCATATATTTTATTTTATTTTTACTTTTATTCTTTTTTTTTTTTTTTTAGATAAGCATACCCATTTTAAACGATAGTTTGACTACATTTCCTCTTTAATGTATGAACAACTTGGAGCTTGCACAGTTAATACTGTAGCTTCCACATCACTATACAATAATGTATATAAATGCAACATTTACCATTTACCATGAATGGAATATTTGCATGTTTCCTCATAATTTGAATGCATATCATTCACAAACTTCTACATTCGGTCCTTGCCTTTGTTAATAATTACATAGTTTAGCTAGCAACAGGACTGTAGTACTATCAGATTGGTACAACAGTTTACCACATTTAAATCCAGCCAGGTGTGGGCCTATATAACAAATAAAAAAAAAGAATTCCTTTGTGGAAGCAGCACTGACAGAAGATGGAGCATTGGGAACTTTTGGATTTTGAACTTAGATTAAGATTAATAAGGGTTTATCAGAGATGAATAAAGCACAATTGCTTTAATGTCATGTTAACACATGCAGAGAGATTATCATGCCTTGCTGAACATGTACTATGTGTCAGGGGCTGATAATCTCTTCCGAAGGATGATGTCTAATTCCCAGTCCTGTAATCTCAGACCTTAAGAGAGAGTATCAAGAACCGAGACGCTTCAGTCTTATCCATTTGACGTGACTGCTGGGGTCCAGTGCAGGAATGGGGGAAGAAGAAGCTCTAGCAGCGCTGGTTCTGTTCATGATAAGATGGCTGCCGCTCCAGTGGTTACACTGATGGGTTTTGTCCACATGCAGACATGTGCAGGCGCTAGATAACAACAGCACTGCTCGAGTCAACCTGTCCAATTCTTGCAGCTGAATACCTGCGGGGCAGAAAGGAGAAGGAGGATGAGGAAGCCTAACGTGCTACAAAAAAGCTTTACATAGAGGCTAGATAGAAGACTCTGAGCCAGTCATAAGATTCTAGAAATGTGTTTGTTTTATCAGTTTTAGAAGACCAAATTAGATCAACTTAAAATGAAATTTTAGTTGATACAGTAATTCTATTTTCTACTTTTTCATTTATTTTCAATATTTGATGGATTTTATTTAATGCTTTTGCAACTATTTTTTTTTATATTACAATATTATTTATTATTTTGTTTTAAAATGTTATAGACGTATAGAAATATACTTAAAACTTTTATTCAGTGTGAATTGCTTTAAAGAAACAATAAAGACATTTATAACATTACATAAGATTTATATTCAAATATATTCACTACTGCACTGTATTCATTAAAGAATCCTAAAAAAAAGTTTTAATTATTGATAGTATGAAGAAGAACCACACAAAATTAAGAGCACAAAATCAGCCTTTTACAATATATTAAAATAAAAAGTTATTTTAAATGGTAAAAAAAAATACTTATTTAATTTTTTTTTTATAAAATAATAAAAACTTTTTTATTTTACTATTAGTACAGTTTTTACTTAATTTGTGATCAAATAAATGCAGTCTTGGTGAGCATTAAGGAACTTTACTTATTCCAAGGCTTTGACTAATGGTGTTTTGTGTGTGTGTGTATGTGTTTGTGTGTTGGTATTTCTGCTTTATGGGGACACAAATTTGTTTAATGACATGGGTATGACAAAGGCATTAAAATTTGAAGGTGGTTTATGAGGACACTGCCAATGTCCTCGTACTTCAAAAGACTTAAAAAAACATACTAAATGGTGTTTTTTTTTTTTGAAAATCTAAAAATACACAAATAAAAAGTTTCCTGTAAGGGGTAGGGTTAGGTGTAGGGTCGATGTAGGACAATAGCACATACAGTTTGTACAGTATAAAAACCATTACACCTATGTCCCCACAAACTACAAATACCAACGTGTATGTGTGTGTGTGTGACTATTCTCTGTTGAAGGCCATAAGGATTTTCCTTTGAAGAATGTGTGGTAAGAAGCATATTGGCATGAAAGTAGCCATCCTCTGAAAGTGGCACGTAAGTGTGTGTATTTACAGACCAGGAAAATGACTCGGACTCCTGCTGACATGCACACTCTCACAGTAATTACACTTAGAATGCATTTAGCGTGCATGCACACACACAAAACCACATGCTACGGACCGTACGTTGTAATAAGCATGCACACAGATGCACTGCAAACCCTTTAATAACGCTCCCACAGGCTGTCAGTTCCTCTACATCTTGTCATGTGAACTTACAGCACTGTAAACGCTCACACTCACGTTTTCTCTCTGTAGTCTGTTCCATAATCCAGTGAATTGCAGCACTGTAAGGATTCATATACATGCTCATGATGACTTATCCAAAATGTCTGTAGCTTAATTATAATGCTTTCTAAAATAGCTTCTTTTGGATAATTCTAATGTATCCTTCACAGAGAGAGCAATCTTAGAATGTGATGCAATAGTAAATGACTTAATAAAAAAAGATTAATTAAAAAGGAAATTCATACGATTTTAGCCAAATCCTATGTATTTTACGAGTTGCACAATTCATATGAATGACGTACACCTAACCCCGCCCCTAAACCTTTCCATCACCGGGGTTCAGACAAATCATACAAAATCATATGAGTAAGGTTGTACGAATTAGCCAGCTAGCAAAACATGTACGAATTGGTCGTGAGATAGCGTTGCATGTTCACCAATTCCCAGGGAACAGCCTTTACGATTAATTTAACCTCCAACAAGGTTAGCAAGTGTTAATAAACATAAAATTTCTCGAGAGCTATATTGAAAGGGACAAAAATAATGCAGCAAAAATGTACTTGTAAGGATAGACAAGTATATATACATAGCATGGAGACTGTGTTTAAATATGAGTTCGGTTCATAGGCTCGGTTCATAGGTATTTTGCGTCCTCCATGAAATATTTTAGGTTTTGTCTGGGACTGAGAATGCCTCTTATTTAGATATTCAACCTTTTTTGGCAATAATATAAGCATTTATTCATGCAATTTTTTGTGAAAAATATTTTTCTGACAAAAAAAATATCACACTGTCTCACTAACCACTTTATATATTATTTGTTATATGTTATTTCTTATTACATGCAATGCATCTAATTTCTCAGTTGAATTTAATGTTATAAATTATAAGTAACGCATAATGATTGACATTGCATTTCTATTTTATATAAGTTTTATTTCGATTGTTGCTATTATAAAAGTATTTATTTTAAATGTATATTTTTAATGAATTATTACTTTTTCAATAAACCTGCAAACCTCCTGCAGATCCTATACAAACCCCAGTTTAGCAAACCTCCATGTAATGGCCTTTATTATGTTAATAACAACAGTTTTCTTGCCATTTTTAAATCAATATGGTGTTTATCCTATTTAAAAATCAATGTGATAAACAATCACAATGTTTTGTCATATAATTTTGTAATAAGTAATGGTTTGCAATTTTCAAATAATCTACCCAGCTCTATTTGTGTGTGTGTGTGTGTGTGTGTGTATTTATCAACTGTACTAACCACCTTTATTGAGGATATGATTCTAGCATGATTAAGAATGTGACAGGATTGGATCTTGAGCAAAGTCCTAAGACAGCCAAACTATATGGTACAGTCTGATATAAGAGCGCTGATGTCCTGTGCATTTTACTCATGATCTCACTTGGGTCATAACATACAATCTGACAAGCAGCAGTCATAATGAACAGAAGAAATCACACAGTGTACAGTGGACTTTAGAAGGAATCTTTATCTCTCTTTCACTTTCACTCTGACATCCTCCATAAATATTGATCTGCCCAGCGGGTTCAGAGCACAGCATCTCTCCTCTCGTTCTCCTGTACACGCTCTGCTAAAGTTTGAAGCACCGCTGAAGACCCGTTCCAATCAGCTCCTCTGTAAAAGCCTACGCTGGCTGAATTAGCTGGAGTTCCTGATGGATTATGGAGGCTGATTGAATTGTGAATAAGGGGGGGATGGGGGAGAGGTCATGCTGATGGGGGAAGGGTACGGTGTGCTGATCTGGTTTCTTCTGTGATTGCTTCAATTAGCTGATCGAGCTGCTGCCTCTGCAAATGGCTTTGGTGGGGTTGCCATGGAAACGACGCTGTGGCCCCGTCCTCACCTCGTGCTCTGATCTCTGGAGGGGGAGGGGAGGGGGGTACTTGTCACGCATGTTCGGTTGCATGCAACGGCTTCCCAAGCACAAAGCGATAATTACAAGTATAGTTCACCACAAAAGTATAAAGTCTTTTTTCACAGTACAAACACAAAATCTTCACACACAAAAAATGCACCAAGTAGTCCATATGTGATCCTGGACCAAAAATAGGGTAAATAAGGGCATAAGGGTAATTTTAAATTAAGGGTAGTTTTTTTTAAATTGAGGTTTATTCATGGTCTGAAATTTGAATTAATAAGAAATGCATATTACTAATCAAAAATTAAGTTTTGATATATTTACGGTAGGAAATATATCAAAACTAAAAATATCTTCGTGGAATATGATCTTTACTTAATATCGCAATAATTTTTGGCATGAAAGAAAAATTATAATTTTGATTCATGCAATGTATTGTTGGTTATTGCTACAAGTATACCCTTGCTACTTAAGACTGGTTTTGTGGTGCAGGGTCACAAATATGTTTCATATAATCTAGTGATGGACTACCATTCATCAGCCGTAATTGTATTTTAAGATATTAAAAGATAGATATTAAAATACATATAAATATATTAAAATTCTATTATATTTTCTCCAAATAAATTAAAAAATACAACACTCAAATAAATCATTTGAAATGATACAAGTGAATTTAGGCATTACAGCATTATAATTTATTGTATGAAAAATTGCTATTCATTATCAGACTTGCTAAAGGTTATTTTTGTTATTAAATATTTTATGTAAATATAAATGATATTTTAAAGAATTAAAAATATGTATAAATAAGGTAAACTGACATACACAATTAAATATCCAATATATTCAGTATCCAGTGGAGAATGCAAATATTGTTCTGTTTTTCTGACTAAGCTTTTATATGACTTCATAAGCAATACATTATATTTGCTATTGAAAGACAGACTCATCCCAGTGACTAAATAATGACCAGATCTAATTACTTAATTGCATAATGTGAGACATTTAGTGTGAAACAGCAAATTAATTGGGAAATAATGTAGGCTTGGATATCCATTGGACTTCCATCCTTTAGACTTTACATCCATTGTGATTTAATTGGATCAATTAGTTGATTTTATTGAATGTTATTTGACTGGACTCTGATGAGAACGTGTACTGATGAGTCATGCTCAATAAGACCGGGAGCATTTCTTAAGGAGGTCACCCGGGTCAGTGATATCATGTTGACTTTAAGGCTTTAGAGGTGGAGGCCTAGGTTAGTCTAAGGTGAGGCTGTAATTATTATGGCTTTATAAAATAGGAAGGTCCTTACGTGTGCAGGATGCATGATTAAGTGTGTGAGTGTGTGTATGTGTGTGTTTGTACATGCTGTTAAAAGCATAGTTTACCTAAAAATGTTATTCCATTTCAAGCTTGAATGGTGTTTTGAAAAAGTCTCTGTGTTTTGATTTTTTTCCCCCCATACAATGAAAGTCAATGGTGTCAGGTGTCCTGCTGACTTTCAAAAATCCCACAGATCTGGAAGAACATAAGACTGAATAAATGATGACAAGATTTTCATTTCTGGGTTCAGAGGGTTTGGCGTGCCGTTAGACCTCATCGAGACATAGATTGATGATCTATGAGATCTATTAGCCACTTGATTGAAGGCCAGGAGTGACATATCAGCTGTGGAAGGTGTGAGGTATGGTGAACGTGTCCAGACAGCAGCTGTGATTCAGTGTGAACCACTCAGACGGAGTGTGTGACTTCACACCCAACCACACGCATTCACTCCAAAACAGCCAACACACCCCGTAACCCATGCTCTCATGACTCCATTGTCAACAAACAACAGACAAAAACAGCTCACTGGGGACATTTATATATAGAATGTACAAACATAATCTAAAAATACAGTAAGTGTACAGAAAAACTGAATGAAAAGGCCATCAAACAAAGTGTACAGCTAAATTTAGAGACAGAAATAATTTTTTATGTTTCTTATGCTCACCATTGGCTGCATTTATTTGGCTGAAAACACAGTAAAACATTAATATTGTGAAATATTATTACAATTTATAATTTACTGTTTTAATGATTAATAATTGAATTATAAATGTTCTTTTATTTGTAATATGTAAGAGTTTTATATAAGGCTTTTAACTATTTTTTGTTATTTTTACATTTGAATTTGAATTTCTGTTTTTAATTTTATTTTAATAGTATTTAATAGCCTTATGCTCTTATTTACTTATATTTAATCGGAATCATTTGTAACAATACAATTATTACATATCACTTTTAATCAATGTAATGCATCCTTCCTGAAAAAAACAACTTACTGACCCCCAAATGTTTCTCAAAAGCAAAAACATCTCCTTTCTGAGAATTTGCTTTGTCAGTTGCATCAGTTAAGAAATTTACAATCATTGTAAACCTATTTTGAACGACTTGACCTTGAGTTGTGAGCAAGATATGAAGAAATAACTCCTTTCCGCAGAAAGCAACAAGGGCTGCACCTCGGCTGACCCCAGATGAGCCTGAGTTAATGGTGATCTGTGTTCCTGCCACTCTCACACTGGGCCAATCAGATTGAATATCCTCTGAGACCCTGGAAAACATGAACCTGAGGCCCATGAAGGTAGGGAACAGAAAGTGAGAACAGAACCAATTGCCATAATTTGTTTGCTTATTTACCCTTAAATATCCACAATCAGATGATGGGGTGGGTTTGGGTGTGTGGGTAATCCTCTCCTGAATGGTTTGGTTCTGGAGGAGCTTACATAACCTGAGGCAGAGTCTGTTTGTGACCCACCCAAGTGCAATTATTGAAGTTTATTTTGGGTTTTGCATCTGACGTCTGAAGAGGCAGATATTACGTTAATACTTGATAATTAGTGGTGTTCTGTTGATCAGCATCACTAGTTCTCATACTTATTGCACAAGTATTTGTGATATAGTCAGGAATCATTTCTTAAATTATTCAGTAAAGTTGGCTCTCAACTGTCATCTGATGACTGATAAATTGATCCGAAAAGATCATCTGGATCAGAAAAGTTGTCATAAATATATATATATATATATATATATATGACCTAAAAAAATCTAATCAAATATAAAAATATACTTATTTAGTTTCTGCTAGTTGCCAATAATTTTTTATTTGCATTTAAAAGTAAAACTAAAAATTTATGAAAAACAAAAACATTAAAATACATTACAACAAAATTACTAAAACTGAAAACAGAAAATAAAACATTCTAATAAAATAGCACTGCTCAGTGCACCACTCTTTCATAAAATGTAAAAATATAGTTTAATACAAATATTATTTAATAATCTGTAGTTTTAGTTTGCTAACTGGCTGCCAAGTTCATAAGATTCTCTGAGTTCTCATAAATTCTTGTAATTAAAGAACAGAAAATGACAGAACTTGAATATTAATGTCTAACAGCAGGATGCTTGTTAAGGCTTTTTCATATTCTGTTATTGTTGCCTCCCTGCTGGTTTCCCTTCTCTCTTCCTTTATCTCTCTCTCTTTCTCTCTCAAGTGGTCTCTCTTATTCAATTAAGAACAAAAAACAGTAGAGACAGACTTTTATCTTTGGTTAAATCCTGTGGTGGTTCTCCGTGTTCTTACACCCTGTGACAGACGGCAGAGTTTGAGAACAAGAAAACCTTCCAGATTCATCAGAACATCACGCTCCATTAGAATGTGCTTATTTATCACTCTGTTCTTTTCTTCGTGTTCCCTCTAAAACATTGCACCTCACTAGAGAAGAACTTCATGTGATTGCTGTGGCTGTTTGTCCAGAACAGAAAGAAATGTGCAAACATTTACCTTTTTTCTGGGTGACTTTGAAAATGTGTGTGTGTAGAGAACATTTTAAGCACTCAAACTTTGCTGCATGTCGCCAGAGACTTGACTCAGTGACTTAGTTTGAGACGTAGAGTTTGACATTACATGCTGCTGACAGCAATGTGATGCTTTAAAAAATAAATTATATATACAGTACTGTGCAAAAGTCTTAGGCCACTAGTATTTTCACCAACAAAAAATTATTTTAAGTCAGTTATTTCTATCTTTTGCGGTAGCGTGTCAGTTGGAAATATCAGTTTACATTTCCAAACATTGTTTTTGTCATTAAT
>JAUMHE010000055.1:3207596-3218789 GCA_032359235.1 Enteromius mattozi
AAAAGGGCACTTGAGGCATCCTGTAGGAAAGGGGCGGGTGCTCAAGCACCCTCCGCCCCCCCCTCTGCACGTGCCTGATCTCATGGGTATACTCAATAAAAAAATAACTGTTTTCTTGTCATTATTTTGTAGTACATAGTATGTTTATTTATTTAAACTTACAAGTAAATGTATAAATGTGTGTGTGTGTGTAGTTGTGACTGACAGTTATTAGAAGAGTTTGCTATGAGAGAATACCAGACGCTTGCATATGCAAAATACATAGCAATGAGTTCATTTCATCCAACATGCACTCTTATATATACACTTTCCCATTTGCTTTCACTAATGTAACTACTATAGTATTTCATTTCTTCAAATGCAACATGAGGTTTGAGGTCGACTTTGAGAATGTGGCGCGTGGTTTGCTCCGGCCCATTAGAGCGCTGGGGGCTCTTTCCTCCTCTAAGAGCACTACAAATCTGGCATCAAAACTCTCAAAGCTCTGGGGGGAAGGATAGATATCTAGGCTTTTGATGGATGAGTGAGTGATAGAGGGAAAACCACATCACGGCACTTAATTCATCCCCTGCACAGATATAGAGCGAGAGCCGTTTCCGGAATGGACTTGCAGAGTGGTGGTATTCTGGGAAGTCAGCAGTCCGTCTGTTAATGCGGCCTGGCTGCTTGCCCTGAGCACATTCCAGGCGTTTGCCAATAAAATCGCAGGAGTCTGCAATTCGTTCGCGTTCACCTTAGCTCCAGGTCAGGCTGCTTTTACAAGCTCATCAATAACATTTCCCTCAGCTTCTCCGCTGTGATTTAAGGTGCTCAGGAATGAGTCCGACTGTGATATGATAAAGATTGACCCTTGTGTGTAATGATGCGCTAATCAGGAATAAAGGAAATCAGATGCTGAGTAACATCCTTCACTCTGTCATGTTTCAATGGACACTCTTAAAAATCAAAGTTCTTTATCGGCTTCAATAGTTCCAGAAAGAACCTTTAACATCCATGGAACCTTTTCAAAACTGAAAGGTTCTTTGGGGAACCCAAAAAGTTTTTTCTGTGGCATTGTTTTGAAAATCCTCTTTTGGAACCTTTATTTTAAAGAGTTTAACCAATATACGTGAAGTTAAATCGAAGAACAAATAACCACTTGTACATAATAGGTTCTCACAAACAGCCAGACCTTCAAAATGACAGCAGAAGATCTGGAATTCACTGCAGCTTTCATTGGCCAAGGAGCACCCAAGAGGCCATCTGACCAACATGTAGTACATTTTGTTAATTAATATGTCATGTCCTACAGTAACAGACCAGCATGCAAATCAATAAATCATTCAAGATTCTATGCCATAAACGTCACATACTTTGAAAAATCTAGCATTTAGTTGTTTCTGATAAGTGATCATTGTGATAGTGGTAAACAAGATGGTTTCCTTCTTCCATGAGGGGCTTTAGCGTCACAGCAGCTTTCTTTTCAGGTGGAGCGTTAAAGAATGTAACATCATCATCTCCCAGAATTAGTTTTCAACAAATCAGATAGCGTCTTTGAAACTACCAACTGTTTTTGATACTGTTTTGGATGCCTGACAGCTCCGCCTTCTTTAACCTGCAAATCTTATCTGGTTAATTTCTTCTGTTCAGTCCGCAAATTCTGCAAAACAGATGTCTTTAAAGTCCATGTGAAATCAAAATTGTCTATATTTATTTTGTTAGCACACATTGATGAACAATTCAGCTGTGCAAGTCAATCCACAAAAAAAATTGTTAACCTTCGTAATCTTTCATTCAAATCTGAAAATGCTCCTGCCCTCTAAAACGACGGGCCTTTTCTGATCAAATCAGTTTGACATGAGCGTGACATCATTAACCACACCCCATCCAACTGTCAGTGTTCATTTCTGAATGAAACGCATACTTTACTACATCCAATCAAATCACAGTAGAAAAAACAAGCCACGCCCTCTATTTTCATCATTCAATATTCTGTTTTTCTAAGAAGTATGTCACAATAAGGAAGTAAAATCGGTTGCAAACTTCCGATTCACACAGACTTTAATTATTACGCCATATGCAAGTTTAATGGAGTTCACGTCAACGAAAGCAACAGATATGCGTTGCAATTTGCTAATTTCAAGATGAAAGACCTCAGCAGGACAGAGAGCTCCATCAGCACTGGAAAGGCTTTTAATTAAAGGTTAGTTCACCCGAAAATGAAAATTTTGTCATTAATTACTCATCCTTATGGCGTTCCAAACCCAGAAGACCTTTGTTCATCTTCAGAACACAAATTAAGATATTTTTGATGAAATGAGAGAGGCATCTGACCCTCCATAGACAGCAATACAACTTAAATGATCCCAGATCCAGAAACGTAATTTGTGTTCTGAAATGAACGAAGGTCTTCTGGGTTTGGAACGACATGAGGGTGAGTAATTAATGACAGAATTCTAATTTTAGGGTGAACCAAGACAATTTGCAACTTTCAATTTCATTTGCATCAGTTTGAACATCGGCGTGGCGTGTGTTGCATTATCGCTGTCATATCTAACTATAAAACATCATATAGCCTATAACATGCTCTCACATGGTTATTATTTTAATATTTTGTGAAGAGTAAAATTCACATATGTGATTTCAATAACCAAATGCATTTACACATCTTGAAAGCATTTCGGAGGTTTTTTTTTCTTTTTTTACGAAAAATGCATGAAGTGATCAGGTGTAAACAGGCCCAAAATGTAACATTCGTAACATATATATATAAAGTTACAAAATACAAAAGCAACTAGAGGCCTTTTCCCCCCATTCCACTGGCACTTAATGTCATTTCTCAAAGCAAGGATGCATTCTCTATGGCCCCTAACAGCTCAATTATTTAAACTTCTTTTGATTTCTAAGGGGCCATTCAAAAACTGTTTTTGCTTTGAAAAACAAGAGACATGAGCCGTGGAATGGGAAGGAGGGGAACAAAATCTACTTTTTTACTTTTTTTTTTTTTAAACTTTCCCTTGCCCGACACCACCTTATGCGTGTCTAATGCATTTATTTAGAAAGACAATGGAAAATTAGCGCAATGGAATAGAAAAACGCATTCTGTGTAAACACCTCCTTAGCAAATTTCTTTTTCATTTTTCACTCTGAGTCTTAGGTCCTTAAATGCCACCCAGATTCGTCCGTGTCTCCTCAGTAAACAGGTTGTTTGTCTTGTCACCTATTTGAAAAGCGCACCATCAAAAAGCTGCTAATGTCTCAATCTGAAACTCGCTGGTGTTTTTGTTTTGAAAGTGTTTGCAGTTATGAAATGTGTGGTGAGCTGCTCTTCGATGTGTGAGAAACAGGATGAGGTTGGGTGCTGCCGTGTGGTTTGGACTGACATGATAACCCCTAGCTGAGGACATGCCTTCTGAGAACCTCTCTGCTGATTAGTCGACCTCTTTCCTTGCGGTGATGGAAATGTTGATGTATCAGTAATGCATTTTAGAAATGGAGAAAGCGAGAGAAAGTATGTGTGTTTGTGTGTGTGAGAGAGAGAGAGAGAGAGAGAGAGAGGCTCTTAAATACCCATTGGATGCACAGCATGAATCTTTCCAGAGAGCACTTTGGCAGGAAAAGATCAAGCCAGAATCCCAGTGAAGAGACCACAGGGAAGCCAATAAGAAGCTATTTCAGGTGACTCGAAAGCTTGATGCTGCTTGGCCCGTTTCCTGACCCTCTATATGAAACCCAGCATTGAAAGTCCTGCTTGAAACCGCTACTTATACAAATCCTCTGTATTTCAGCTGTGCAGCCCCACTGGGATACGGGATACAGTAAATGCAAATAATACAATTTTACCGCTCTTATATAATCATGCATATTTAAGACTGAAAAGTAAACAGATCTACTTTTAGCATGTGGGAAACCCTTCCCATAATGTTGTTGTTGAGGGCGAAGGCTGTGAGTCACATTGTTTTGTGTGAGAGTGAGTGTCATTTTCTTCAAATTCATCAGTCGTTTGGTGGC
Organism: Enteromius mattozi; assembly: GCA_032359235.1. Lineage (NCBI taxonomy): Eukaryota > Metazoa > Chordata > Actinopteri > Cypriniformes > Cyprinidae > Enteromius > Enteromius mattozi. The sequence goes on from JAUMHE010000055.1 coordinate 3,211,587, forward strand.
AGATGTAACACGAACAGGTTGCGTGATATGCACTCGTTCTTGAAAAGCATGAAAAAATACTCACTACTGTGTGAGTGTGCATCGTTTTACACTTGGGAAAAATCAAGGAGATAAAATTTAACTTTTACGTGCAGGTTCACTTCCAGCAAGGATAAATGTTATTTGTACTGACCGCCATTTGTTTTGTGTGGAGAACAATTTAGCTTAACGTATATAAATAATAATAATGATTATAATTAAATAAACAGGCTATATTTAGGTGTGTGATTTTATGGACTTTATTTTGATGTGTATTTATTATTATTTTGATAGTGGGATAGTTCATCATGTGACACTGAATGTGAGAACCACAGCTGAAGGAAATGTCTGCAGACATAATGACCACATTTACACTGTCACCCAATTATTATTTTTTTTCTGTCTAGAAACTTGTGGCTGAGATTGGATCTTGTTGCATGTGTGGAAACAGCAAGACACTTCTGTGATTTTACACCATCTGATTTGGACTGCTTCCATATTTAAGTCTAAAGCCAGGTGTGTTTCTAATATCTGGCCAGCAGAGTACACATGTAATAAGAGCTACAGTTGTGATTAATGTTTGTATAAACTACAATTCAAGTTTAGGTTCAGTTTATTTATTTTTTCTCGAAAGAGGTCAATGTTTTTAATCCAACAATATACATTTATCTATCTGTTTTCAACATTCATGTTAAATGTTTCTTGAATATCAGATCACCATTAGAATAATTTCTGAAGGGTCATGTGACACTGAAAACTGAAGTAGTGGGATTAAAAAAGTTTTAAAAATGTAATTTTATTGCACAGTATTCCCATTTTTACTGTATGTTTGATCAAATAAATGCAGCCTAGGTGAGCAAAAGAGACTTTTTATAAAAACCTTAAAAAATCTAACCAACCCCAAACTTTTTGGTAAATTTATATTATAAACAAATAACACTTTTTACTGTGTATGTATTAATTTACTTGTATGTTTTTGAAATTTAATATATTTATTTAATTAATAATTCCTTGCATATACACGGAGCATTCAAATAACCTTTTCTTGTCTTTTTAAATGTAAACACATGCAAATATATGTCAGGATATTGTTTCTGCACATTAACTTGTGCACTGTATATGCATTATTAATGCAGATTTTCTTTATGCAGGTGAAAAATCCCAAAATAGCTTTCCATCCTGCGTCTATGAATAACTTAATTTGAGCTTTTTGTGGAGATCTTTTGTTTTCAGGAATTGTTTTGTTGTGCTACAAACAGTAATAGAAGCTCAACTTAAGGATGATTTAATTTGTGTGCATAAAGGTTAAAAGACACAACGGTTAAATATAAGCACTCCCATTTGCCAATCTCACATTTGTTTTTTAAATGACTAAAGCAGGTGATTCCTGTTGAACTCTGTAATGTCTAAAAAATACTCACTTCATTTTGATCAAAGAAGCTATTATGATTTCCATCAACAACTCCTTAAAGGAATAGTTCACCCAAAAATGAAATTTACACCATAAACTACTCACGCCCAAGCCATCCTAGGTGTATCTGACTTTCTTCTTTCAGAGTTTTAAAAAATTGATCCTGTCTCTTCCAAGCTTAGTAATACGGGTGGATAGTGGCCATTATTTTGAAGCTCCATAAATCGTATGTATCCACAAGTACTGTGATGAAAAACTAACCTATATGCCTTCAGGGGGTTATCACATGTCCTCTGAAGCAGATCGAAGGGTTTTTGTAACAAAAATATTTCAAGTTTTAAAATTATAACGTAAATAACTGACTTCGGGGTTTTTTTCAGTGAGAGCGGCGAGAACCGGCTTCTGGGCTGACTTCTGACTCGACGTACGACATATGACATAAGTTGCGTCATATGTTGAGTCATAGGTCAGCCAAGAAGCCGGAACCCGTTGCTCTCGTGGAAAAAAAACTAATATGCAAATAAGCTTCAAAATAATGGCCACTATCCACCAGCATTACCAAGCTTGGAATTTTTTTTAAAAACTCTGTGTGCATCTAAAAAAGTCATATACACCTAGGCTGGCTTAGGGGTGAGTAAAATATGCTGTAATTTTAATTTTTGGGTGAGCTATTCCTTTAAGTTTAAAGTTGAATCCAGTATATTCAAATTGTAAAATGGAAATGTACTGCATAGAAAGAATGACCCAATCCCGCTAATTGGTCCCTTACGGTAATGCATTTGGGAAACACCCAAAACCGGAGCCTGGCGTGTGTCCTGCTCCACAGTGACTCAGACTGCATTTTTCATGGAGGAAAAAAAAACTTATCTGGAGTTTGGTTGTGGAGACAGCTGTGCAGGGTCAGAAGAAGGCTTGGAGAGAGGGAGGGAGAGGAGAAAAGAGCGGTGAAGGACACCATGGGAAAAGTGATCTCTTTCAAAAAGAATGTTAGCAGTTCCAGCCCGTGATTCCAGTTTATTATGGATCACCTACCAATGGTTTCTAAGAACTCACGTCTGCCACCGCTGAGCCTCTGTGCTGACGCCATTCGAGAGTAATAGAGTGTGAGGAGAGGTGAGAAACAAAGACCTGAGAGCAGCAGTAGGGTTCTGGAGATACTCATTTTCTCCAGAGAGAAATAGATTGTTTTTTAGCCATGACAGAACTACCGTGAACTCCTGGTTTGTTAATTGGTTATATGTACTTCTGTAGAATTCTCAATTTAAATTATTGTGATTACACTCTCCACAATCATAAAGTTGCTGTTTAACTTAATTAAATTTTTTTTAATATATTTTACATTTTATTTAGAAAGAGTGCAATAAATTGATTAAAAGTGGCAGTAAGGATATTTATAATATTACAGAAGATCAGAAATGAAAAAAAATGTTGCTATTTTTTAACTTTTGGTTCATCAAAGACTTGAAAATATGTATCACAGTTTCCACAAATATAAGCAGCATGACATGTATTTCATAAGTATTTATATACATACATATATGTATGATATACATATACATGTATAAATATTTAGTTTTTCCATCCAATTCATTTTATCCTCCATTAAACAAAAAACATTTAGGATTTATTTATTTATTTTGTGTGTGTTAATATGCTTCTTTTTGTATTTTAATATATTTTTAAAAAATATTCAAATAGAAAATGATTATATTTAATTGTAATAGTATTTTGGAATATTATTTTAATGTAGTATATATAAATACAGCTTTGATGAGCAGAAGAGACTCTTACCAACTTAACTCTGAGTTTTATAATAAACTTAAAATATATTCTTCCAATAATTTGTGATAGAGCCTAAAGCTATTTTTATTTAATACTATTGTTTTGATATATTATGTAATTTTCTATGATTCGTGGGAGTAGAAAAATCCCTCATAAATAAATTGAAGTATACTTTTGTCAAATTGATATTTTCTTGACTAATGTAAATAAATTAAGAAAATACTACAATTGAATTCATAACATTATTATTTTTATTATTTATATATTTATTATTGTTATTATTGTTTTAATTATGTCAAAAATAAATAAATAATCATAATCGAGAACATATATGGGGAAAAAATACCACAGCCACTATAAAAAAGTGGGCGGTTACCGTTGCACTATATAGCCATTAGAAAGAAAGGACAAGTAGAGGTGAAGGAAGGTTGTTAGTCTAGCCTGGGTAAATATAGTATATTGTAATAGTGGTTTTGACATTTTCCAAGAATGCTTCTCTGTGTTATCAGTAACCTTGGCCGTTGCACTTCTGATCGACAGGAAAATGTTTTTGAGGTCTTCTTCTGAAGCAGTTGTGAGTTGTTTTGCAGCAGACTGTGTGGAGCATGTAATCCTTTCAGCAGATGATAACTGAGGCCCCGTGCGTTTCCATTGAAATGCTGCTCAGGTAGCAGCCGCCTGGAGCCGCACGCACAGTCAGTACAGCACAGATCACTCCTAGCCCCTGTCACTTTTCATAACGTCCTCTTGCTTCCCTGGAAGCCAAGATGCACAGAAAGAGCAAAATGAGTGAAGCAGTGAGAGATAAGCAGTGGGCTGTGACTTCCACTGAATTTCTGTGGAAGTGTCGGCTGGGCTGTTGAGTGAGAGGCAGAGGTGTTCGGATGTAAACAAAATTCTGAGTAAGTGCGACTCTTTGACTGTTAATGTAGACATGGCTTATGTTAACATGCAGGTTCGGTTACACCAATTTTTTATTGGTTATGAGCCAGTAACAGAGGTGAGAGGTCACAGAGTGCTTTGTTGATATTTTATATACAGCAAACGTGATTATACGACTGAACTGAAATAGTATGTGTTACTAATTATAAGACGGGATATTTTGCAACAGTGTATATCTGTTTTCTAAATACAGTATTTTTTTAGGTTACATTTAAATTTAAGGTGTGTTTTTTTTTACATAAGGGTTCTTTTTTTATGATATCAATTTGAAGAATTTATTAATTACAATATTTTTTGTATTTTGATGTTTCAATTGTTTTATCTTTCATTTATTTATTTATTTATTTTATTATTTATTTTTTGACATAGTATATCAAGCCTTGATCTCTATAATATTATTTTATATTATAACCATTATTACTATTATTATTATTATTAAAGACTGCTGCTGATAATTTTTCTAACTGATGCAAAAAAATATAAAATGTAAAAAATATAAATATAAAATATAATATCATTTTTTAAATATAAAGTACACATTGTTTTAAATATTTATTCTAAATATTAGAAAAAATATCAAATAAATAAATAAATAATTTTCGATTTATATGAAATATTTTTGTGTTCAATTTGAATGTTTTATTATCATTTATTTTTCACCACCTGCAAGGGATGGTCATTAATTTTACAGTAGCCCTCTAAGTATGCTGATTTGTTATGACAGTAAAATTTCAACAACCCTTTTTCCATCCTTTTCCTGTATGTCACAGCAAGAATCTGTATGATTTTAGTTAATGAGCCAATTGTTAGTGCGTCACTGCGCAGAATCCCATAACCCACATCAAAGGCGTGACCTATTATGTGACAGTATTTTCACTGGCATCTGTTCTGCGGTGCGTTGAGCAACATGTTTAGTTTATATTCTGATCTGGCATTTACAACCCAACCTGTACAGCTTCTCACCGCACCCTCAGGGATCTGTGCTAGCGTGTGGCAAACTTTTATTTGGGCACAACTTGCTCTTGTTCCCGCCGAAAGTCATGTAAACGCCCTGAAACATCTATTCACCTCACTCCACCTCCAGGTGTGACTCTTCCCAAATGAACGTTTTTTTTTTGTTTTTTTGTCTTTTGTCTTTTCCTGGCATCAGAATGTCCCAGAACAATTGAATAAAACATAAACAATATCCTTAATAATTCTTGGAAATGGATTCTACACAGTGTCACATGTAAACACTGAACTGAAACAGCACTAAAAACAATAGAAAAACTATTGGTGTAGGAACAATTGTCCTTACTAGTAAATGTCACGATTAATTACACAGAATTGCATGTTTGTATGTAGGAACACAGCATTAGCTTAGCAGCATGCAGCCGATGTAAATTACACCAAACGGATCCCATATGTGGGACTTATAGGGATGCTGCCTATGTGTACAGCGTAAGTTTTGGAACAAGCTAATGACTAATATCTGAAGATCTTATTGACTTGCGATGTTTTCATTAGCTTGCATGCCTGTGGTGACAGATGAGTTTTGATGTGTGTATTCTCAGGTGTGGAATTTCACTGTGTTCTGTCACTTTTACATGCATCAGCATGTGATAACTTTTATGTGTTTGTACACTTTTTTTTTTTTTTAACCCATGTGAGCATTCTCTCTTTAATGAAACCATGAGTAGTAAAATAGTTGTTTGGGGTGGAGCAGAGCCCAGGGGTGAAGTCTGTTATCAGATGAAGGACTCCAAGCGACAGAAGCCGTGTGCACTCTTTCTCATGCATTTCTCTCACACTTATGCAGTCGGGGGTTTTTTTCCCCACATGCTCATTATGCACATTTTGCAAATTATTCACAGCCCGTGAATTCTTTAAAATGTCACATAAATGGGCTGCAGTGTCATGCACATTCATTCCTCATAAGATTTAAGTGTGACTGGATTTTAAAAACTTCTTACATGTTTGCAGAAAAGTCAAAAATCAAACATTTCATCTGTAGATGATTAACTGGGGTTTCTTTATCATCTACCCACTTCATGTGAGTCACCTCATTTGACACTTTCTGTGGAACACAAAGTGAGTTTTTCACAAACTGCCAAATCAGATAACAATAACAACAAAAAAGAGCACAATCACAATGCAATATAGCTTGTTTTATGAAAATATTAGGTTGATATTTCATATATAAATGTATTTTCTCTCTTTGACATTGTATCTTTTTAAAATTATATATACATATATCAAATTATTGTTAATGTTAAGTTACCGCTCAAAAGTTAAATTAAATGATGTTTATATAACAAATTTCGGAAGGAGCACGTACAAACTACTAACCAGCTGCTGCCAATCTCCCTATTTCCTAATTATCCTATCAGAGTTCTTCCCTTCGCCTTAAATACCACACACTTCCTCTCTCTGGCATCTTCCCTCCGCCACCCCTCATGCCACACCAGTCGGTCCCGGCCAGAGGAGAACTGGCCCTCGATGAGCCAGTTTTCTCCCAAGGTTTTCTTCTTAGAGGAGGTTTTCCTTGCCGCCGTCGCCTTCGGCTTGCTCATTCGGGTACACCCGGCCCTAGCTTCCCAAGCTTAAATCATCTCCAAATTATCTCCGCTTCTTCCAGTATCTCACTTCCTCCCGGGGGCAGGCGGGGATCAGGCCGGGCTCTGAGCACCACTCAGCCCTCGCCTCCTAGGGGTAGATCCCCTAGGGCTCTGAGCCTGCCAGGTTTTCTGCCTGCTCCCCGGACAGTCCGCCAAACATGCTTATTATTATCGATGCGATTAATTGTTTGTCAGCACTATACTTTATATAAAAAAGTGTTTATATTTTTAAGTAATCCTAAAAAAAATTTATAAATAAAGAAGCACATTGGTTTTCAACAGTCATAATAATAAGAAATGTGTGTGTGTGTAAATATATATATACAGGTGCTAGTCATATAATTAGAATATCTTGATTTATTTGTTGATTTATTTGACTAATTTCATTCAAGAAGTGAAACTTGTATAATGTATACATTCATTCCACACAGACTGATATATTTCAAGTGTTTA
>JAUMHE010000055.1:3229832-3259683 GCA_032359235.1 Enteromius mattozi
ACCCACTGTCCTACAGAGTTTAGCTACAACCCTAATCAAATACACCTGACGCAGCCAATCAAGTTCCTCAAGATTGAATGAAAATGCACAGGCACGTGTGCTGAAGCAGCTTGGAAATAAACTTTGCAGGACAGTGGGTCTCCAGGAACATGGCTGAAGACCTCTGGCCTAGCTGATAGAGAAATAGATTTCACAAAGTTCTCTTGATTTTTTTTCTTTTCTTTTGTTTTGGAATAATTTCATACTGGCTTCAAAAAAACTTCTTCTATGGCATCAGGCTGTAAAACCCTTTTTGGTGCTAGCAGGAACCTATTGTGAGAGTAAAACTTGCCGTGTGACTGTGGGAAGGCTCAGTTCCTCAGTTTGTAAGTTTGATGAATGAAAGTCAAAGGATGGAGGCGAGAGCCTAGCATGCAAACTGGTTTTAAAATGAGAGTCAAATAGCTGCGAGAATTTGCATGGCTGGAATCTACGAGCGAACATTTGACTGCTGAATCATCCCTGCTGCTGTTGCATAATCACCACAGAACAGTACAAACACGCACAAGTTTCCGAGCAAATGCTCTGTACAATATCTGAATATTTACAAATCCGAGCCGAAAATCTCCTCTCTTGACAAATCCTCAAATAAGCATATTGTGTCACCGTCAGTGTGTTTTATGTTTGACCTGTGATGTTTTATTTATAGCGTTTATATGCAACATCTGTCGGATTTTTAAATAGGACAGAGTTCATTATCACATTTATATTTTTATCGTTTTCCACAATATACCCGAAGGAATTATTATTTTTTTGCTCAGATGTTGTTCTTTCAGTGCTAAGATATACATGTATGAAATTTGTTTTAGAAGTCTCTCTTTAGATTTCTAAGGAGAACCAAAAATAGCTTCGAATGATGTACAGTAGTATATTGGTGTTAAGTGAATGTGGAAATCAGACTTGGTCTGTTTTTGTTCATGCTGAGATCCCTGACTAGTAGACTTTAAATCTGAGCACATATTGTAGTATTTTATCTCTTTTGGAAAGTTATAGAAACGCTATTAGTTTTTAATGCTATTGAGACATTTAGAAGTTTATAGACGTTAACTAATTTTATTTTTAATTTGTTTTATTTTATATCTAGCATACTATCTTCTTCCTATTATTCCATGATCAGGAGAGTCTATGGCCGTCCATAACTGAAAATGACAAAATTTGGCACAATTATAGAGGTTGTCTTAAATAACAATCTGACCACATTTGGGCTCCCTAGGACCTACTCTATAGCGCTGCCACCAGTTAAAATATATATTTTCTTATGTTTATAGAAATTAAAAAATGCATTTGCTAGTATAAAAATGTATTGTCTGGTAAAATAAAATACATATGCAAACTGGTTTGATCAATCAAACATTTGATATGACTCAACTGACCCAAATAAATTAAGTTGTACCAACCAAAGTCATATACAGAGGTCAGATCAGGATGAAAAACAACAGCATTATTTAAAGTCTGTGGGAAATGCAAAATGTGTTTAAATAGAATTTGAACGAATTTCTTCCAACAAAATATCAATCAGCATTTTCCAGCCCTGTGAAGCTGGAAGATTAGAAACATGCATTATCATCGTAATCAAACACATTATCTCAGCTGTCCCTGAACTTTCCTTCGACTCGGGTTAAGAGTTCTAGTTGCTATTCTGTTCACTCCCTCTTTTTCTCATCGCGCTCTTTCACGCTGCTGGGAAATGGAAAGAGAAACCCAGCTGGCTCAAAGCATGCTCTCCTCCCTCTCAAAGAACCGGATCTGTTAAGTAATCTTCCCACACACACATACACATGCACACAATTTCTGAACAACACTGAAACACTTGGTCGAAAGGAGAATATTAATAAGGCCGTGTTGTTGCGTTCAGATGGTTTCAGATCTCTCCCACACCTGCAGGTGTGTCTGTTTGGCTCACACTCCGTAACACCTGGATAATTAGTCCCATTGAGTCAGAGTTTCTGCCACACACGAGCTCAATGATTTGGGCAAGGTCATTGTGCCCTCCGTTTGATTAAACCCTCTTTGCTTCACGTGCATTTGTGTGATTGTGTGATAGGCTGTTTGCTCACATGCCCAACTGTATCCATAATCCCATATTCAACTGAACAATAATCACGCATAATTGTCTTCACAAAAGCTGCGATACTAAAGTAACATAACATTCTCTGCATCATTAGTGGCTCTTGTTAAGACAGGCATTATTGCTGTTACACAAAGGATTTAAACAAAACACTTAACCCTAAAGCTTTGTTTGTTTGTTTTTTTTAATTAAAAATGAAACTTGCATAGCTATATCTAGAATTTCATAGTGACTTGGGGTGGGTTCCTGTACTTAGAAACCTCATCCAGAGGAAACCAATGAGCAACTAAGCTTATTTTGAATTTTGAAAAAAAAAAAAACTATGCATAAAACATTTTATTTTATTTCATTTTATTTTATTCATATTTAAATTTGTTGTTTACTTTTTCCTGATATATTAGTTTTTTTAAAAATTGTTTTTATCATTGATATTTAAATTAATAAAACAACCACACATAAATAAATAAATACATAAATAATTTAATAAATAAATAAAAAAGCAACACAAAAATAAATAACAATAAGCGCATAAATAAATAAATACATACATGAATACATAAATATTTTAAGTATTAAATCTTAAAAAGTATCTTTTTGTTTGTAAAATGCTGACTTTTTAATAGCTAAAACATATTCATTCATTCATAACTGCACAGCAACACACACATATTACAGCTTGTTAAGATGAGGTTTGCATTATTTGTATAAATTTGTTAAAATGCTGACTTTCAAAAACTGAAATCATTATTTTATTATAATCATACTTATATGTAAATGTTGTACCCTTTTACTTTTTTTTTTACTTATTTTATTTTCCTGTGATATTACTTTTTGTAATTTTATATATATATTCTCATCTTTCACTGTTCCCCATATAGAAGTCATACCATCAGAATGATTTTGAAACTGATATTTCAAGGTAAAAACATAAATACTGCAATAACAATAACTGCTAGAAAGCGCCCTGGACCTCCTAACCAGAAAGCAACACCTGCTAACAACCCCTCAGACCACCTTAGCATTGTTTTTTATTCTATATTACAGTGAAAAACCACTATAGTCTGTTTTAAAAGGCTGTTGTATTCTAATCGTGTTGATAATGTCATTCAGCACATTAGCATGCACAGTGAGCCTCTAAAGAAGTAAGTGTGTGTGTATTTTAAAGAGCTGTGGGAGCGCGATCAGTGTTTGCTTTCAGGCCACTCTTCCTGTGTTTCCAGGACTCTCCGGAGCTACACGGATAGGAATGTGCCTCTGAGAATGACCCAGACTCTTTTTCTCATCAGAATCTGTTTCTACCTGTTAAAGTTCTTTCTCCCAAGCTTTTGCGAGCGGGTTCCTTTGACTACCCAGCATTCCTTTCTCTATGACTCACTGGACTCTCAGCAATGAAGTGCAGCGCGCTGATCTCAGATCGGCCATTTGAGCTAAAGGTCATCAGCCGAGAGCAAACCTCGACAACATTCCTGTCTGTCTACACTGGGAAGGCACGGGAATCGATATCCCGACCTGCAACTGCAAACATGCCGCTGTTGACAAACCTCTTGTGATTCATCCTTTGGTAAATAGCTGTGTGGCGCAGTCAAGTTTGGACAAATATGAGGGCTTATGCAGTTATGAGGACAGTTCTGTGTGTGTCCTCCTCCCCAGCAGAAATTACTCACTGGAGTTTGAGTGACTTGAGAACTCCACTGGAGTCAGTTCCCATGGTGGAGAATGACTTGTGGTGGGTGGAATCAGTGCAAACTGGAGATATTCATTGGAATGAATGAGAATTTGAAATTTGGGAGTATTGGTGTTTTTTACATTCTTGTCTATTTCTTGTGCTTGAGATAAGAGTTCTGAACAAACCCTTAACCCTAAGTATTAAACTAGAGTGCGTGATACAGATATGAATACTTTATAGACCAAACTTTTCATTTTTTATTTATTTATTTTGCCATGTTTTTTCCTTTTTCTCACATTAAAGTATATATATATATATATATATATATATTTGTTATATATTTTATTATTTCTTTCATTATTTTATTTTATTTTATTTCACAAATGAAGAAAACATTTACTAACAAAAACTTTCGGATGTGGTTAATTGCGGTTAATCGTTTGATAGCACTAAATTTATTTATATTTAAATTAATGTTGAAATTATTTATTTTATTTAATTTTTCTTCAAAATGGTGGTGGACATAGACCTCTTCTTTGATTTCAGAAGTGAATATGAATAAAAACAACAACAACAACAACAACCAGATTTAGCACTGATAACACCAATGTTGTTTATTATAATTTATTTTTATTTTATTTTATTATATATGACACTTGGGAGTTTTCCAACAATGGCACAAATATTGCAAAAAGTTTCAGAATTTTAAACACGTCAGCAATGTTCTAGAGGTTTCATAATGCAACAGAAAAAAAACTCAATCAGAGTTTACAAACACAAACAGTTTCCTTTTGCACATCTGTTGTAAGACCTCCCACATACCATGCCTTCCCATCAGCCCCTCCTAGCAGGTTTCCCGTAAACCTTCGTATCACTTCCTCATTCCTTAGCTTGTGATCAGTCAGATATGGACAAGTGAACACTTGCACCTTCTTCCTCTTTTCTCGACTGCGTATCATGTCTCCCTCCCACATCAGGTGGCTTCGTTATTCAAATTATACACTAAGTGCTTTAATACGAAGGGACTCACGCTACACGCCGCACTTTACATTTTCACAAAATAAGGGATTAATAGCAGCTTTGTGATGCATCAGCAGTTCTTTGAGGTTTTGGATACACAAGGATGCAAATAGGAAACGTGGCTCTTGTTTTTGTTTTAAACATCTTGTGCACTGATATGTGACTATAGTAGAGCTGCGTGAGTTCATGTGATGGTCAGATTACAATTGAGCAAAAAGTATGCAGATACCTAAGTCTAAATATTTGAGTTTCATATCTAGACTGAAAAAAAGTGTAGGATTAACTTCGAAATGGTTTTTACTTAGAAATTGCTCGAAAATTTCACAAATAATTACAAAGAAATGCATGTAGCACACTGAATTACACGGCTCCTTTTAAGTAGAAAGAGGGTAATAGTATTTACTTGTAAAACATACTCTTAAAATCTTTGTTTACAACTCATATTTTACAGTTTACATATTTATATTAAAGCAAAATCACAGTATTGTTGTTATTGTTCTGCCAATGAACAAAGCAATGCTTTATGGTGGTGTTTTTGAACTATCGGGTTAGTGAATGGATGTATGAGGAGTTCATTTGCAAAACAGATAACGTTGTTTTTAACAATTCAAAAAAAATGGAATTGTGCATTCCACTTAATCTAAATTAAACTGCAGTTGGGTTATTAAGATTAGGTAAAAACAATAACAACAAAACATACTGCTAACTAACACAATAAAGCGCAATAAAAACATGATAACATCATGAAAAACAAGATTTTTTAAATTTTGTAAAAAATAAAAAAAATATATATATATATATATATGTTTTTGCAAATAAACTCTTTGTATGTAAGTTGCTTACATTCTGGTACACTAAAACATTTGTGTAGGATGTACATTTAAACAATTTCCACGCAGAAATTGCTAGTAAATTTAATGCTTAATTTCAAAGAAACAGCAAGTGACACATTACATTAAACATCAAATTCTTAAGCAAAGACTGGAATAGTAAATACTCCAATAAAATCATATATAATTAAAATAAAATCATATTTGACATGTACATTTATATTTTAGTGGAATATAACAGTATTGTGAGTTATGTTTTGTTTTTGTGTAACCAATGAAAAGCTTTACAGGAAAGAAGAAAGTGGAAAATTTGTTCTTGAATGAATCATTCGCTGCTACATTATTTTATGTTCAGTGAATGAGTATACTGTAGGCCCTATAGTTGGTTGGATTTATATTCTGGTACACTGAAAAATAGCCTAAACTTTACTAATAATTATGTGAAATTTCTAAATAGAAATACTGAAATAAAGGTATACACAAGTGCATATTATTAATAATTTGCATAATCATTTATAATAATTTATTATTATTATTATTAATATTTTTTATGGACAAAACTGAATATACATTTTTATTTTCAATAAAAAATTATTAAAACAGTATTACAGTAATGTAAGTTGTATGTTTTTGGGTAACACTTTATTTTAGACCTCTTAGTTGCTTATTAGCATGCATATTTATAGAATATTAGCCATTTGGTAGTGCTAATCAAGCACATTTTAATGCCTTATTCTACATGAACCTATTCTACATCACTAATCCTACCCAATACTTAAACTTAACAACTACTGCACTAACTATTAATAGGCAGCAAATTAAGAATTAAGTGAGAGAAATGTGGTAGTTAATAGTTAACAAGTGTTAACTGTTTTAAAGCATTACATTACATTTTTGTTCTACCAGTGAAAAAATTTAATTATGTTTTCAAACAAATTTCGGGAGGAGCACGAACAAGTAATTGACACTGCTGGCTCCTCATTTCTCAATCATTCTATCATCCTATCAGGACAAGAGAAGCCTCCTACAAATAGTACAAGCCCCCTTACCTCGATATTTCGTTCATAGCATCCCTCCTCCACCCTTGACTCCGCCTGTTGGTACTTTCCTCCCTCCAGTAGGGGCACTAGGGGACCGAGCCGGTTGCCGAGCTCTGTCCGCTCCTCGCGGACAAGAAGGGTTGAAAACCCTATAGTCCACCGAGCTCTGAGCCCTCTCCCCGGACAGCAAGCCAAACGCGTCAAATTTTATGATTAATTTCAAGTATGAACTCGTGAAATGTCAATGAAAGTTTTTTGTTTTTAAACAAAGCTACAACAAAAAATATGTGTATTCTGGCCCATACAAAGAAACACTTTAAGTGTGCAAATCTGCAGTGGTATTTTCCTAGGGAAAAAAATGATTTTATCAATAATTGATCTAAATCATATTTTATAAAAATAAAGTATAGTTTTTTAAAAGTTTAATAGTAAACCGTACTCCGTCTTTACAACTTTGATAAATCCTTTAATTACAATACATATATACACAATCATTTTAATTTATATAATGCAATGAGTGACATTCAGGTATTTGTAAGGCTATAGTCACTGTCCATGTAGGTCATGTGTAGGTTTGTAACAAAGTGCTTGTGTAAACACTCAGGTCTGAGCAGCACGTGATGATGTTATGAGCTCTGGCACTAAAGCTTTTGCAACAGAGCTGCTTTAAAGAGGCCATGATGAGGCCACACTTCCCTTACTGGCATTATGAGGCAAAGGGCACCGGGGCACAATTTCTACTTCCTGTCATATTGTTACAACACTGGAACATCTGAAGCTGCACGAGGAGGGCATATGGCACTGAATCACGGTCACTCTTAAACCATCACAATATTGTTGAAGACCCACCGTGATGAAACCTGTGACACTGATAAAGAAGCAGCAGTTGTGATCATGCATTTGCAGTGAATGGCATAATAAAACTACATCCTTTATAAAAGTAAACAGATCTTTGGCAACATTGTCCTGGACTTTAGCCTTCATGTGTCTTTGAGCAAACGATGCAGGAGTCATGACTAAACTGCACACTATTAAGCCATCAGATCATCATGTTCCTTTCATATGATGGTGGGTGTGTTTCCACACAGTGCCTGACAGATTTACACACTTGCACAATGTTCTCATCCAAACTTACTTCTGATGAGGATTACTCCATAAACCACAACATAAATCACGCTGCCGGGAACGATTTTAGTCAACACCTTCAGAACACTGTTGACTGTAAAATGTGAGGTAACTGAACTCTTCTAACCTACCTTTGTAGCAATACAATTGGGTTTTAACACTGGAATGCCCAGAGGGCAGTGTACACACACACACACACACACACACAGTATGCATGTATGTGTGTATATAAACACATGATTTTTTATATATATATATATATATATATATAAATAAATTAAAGATAAATAAATAATAAACATTGCAAATAAATAACATTTTATATTCAATTTTGTCAATAATAATAATTTTATATATTTAATAATAATTATGTAATAATAATAATAATAATAATAATAAATGCATTTTACATTTATATTCTATTTATAATATTTATAAATAGTAATTGTATACTAAATATTAATTATAAAAATGCATACTACAATTAAAAATAAATGAATTAAATGAAAGAAATTAACAATATAATTATTTATTTGTTTGTTTGTATGTTTGATTATTTAAATATAAAAATGTATATTATTTGCACTACTGCTGAAAGTTTTTTTTTAAAGATGTCTCTTATGCTCACCAAAGCTGCGTTTATTTGATTAAAAATACAGTAAAAAACGTAATATTGTGAATACTTATTACAATTTACAATAATTGTGTTCTATTTTGATATATTTTAAAATGCAATTTATTCTTTTGATGCAAAGCTAAATGTTTTAGTTTAATTACACCAGTCTTTTGTCTCACATATACTGCTTTTTTGTTTGTAAAAACTGCGATGAACCGTTGTTTTGTTTGGTTTTTCAGGATTCTTTGATGAATAAAAAGTTCTCGCTGACTTTTTTCACATATAAACTTGAAACATAGTCAATATATAAAATATATATATATATGTATTTTTAAGTTTACTTACACAAAAAGACATGCATAGACATACAAAATGTATTGGAATATTTCTGATTTATATTTTGTTTGCATATTTTTTTTTTAATTAGACTACATGACTACTTTTTAATGTCCATCAATGGACAAAGGTGCTTGGTGCCATTTTAACACATAACGTGTTTTTCTCTCAGGAGAAAAGTCTAAAAAGTAGGACACTTCAAAGTCTCCATTTGTTCTGCATTTAATCTCATCGCTGCCTAGTAGAACCGACTAATATATTGAAGAGATCTCATTTGTGTTTCTCCTTCCGATGGGATGCAATGACCCCAGTTTTTTTGTTTTGTTTTGTTTTTTTTGCTTCATTCACTCTTGTGATTGTTTAAAATATAGCACATCTCAGAAGAGGAGGTGGAGGATGCTTCGGTTTTTCCTCGGTTCCTCTGCTCTTCCAGTCAGTGCTCTGCCGTTGTGCCCTACTTCCTCTCTTCTCTGACCCACTTCCTGCACTTCCACTCTGACCTACTACTTGCATCCGCCGGCGGTGCCAGTCTCAACCAGGCCTCTTGTATAACACGCCGCTTGTGAGAACCGTTCAGTCTTAAGCTGACACACACACACTCTCTCTCTCTTTGAGTCGGATGGAGTCAATGACTAAACTCTCTCCTCTGTCTGTGGGTGGCGCAGACGGAGACTATGTCCTTGGCATGGAGCTATTGTGTTCACACTCCTTCTGGAAGGCGATATCAAAGGCAGACCTTGGGGTGGAACAAGATGTACTCATTGAGGAGAAAAGAATCTGCTATATATCAGATTATTTCATTAAACTGATGAAATGAGTACAGTGAAGGTTTTATATTGATTCCAGACGTGTTATAATTGGATTTTATATATACTGTAGTGTCTCAGTTCTGAATGAATCACAAGGACTGGATGAAAGAACACACTGAAATGCAATAATATTAGTTTGTATGTTTTATGTAGACTGCAAATGCCCAGGAAAAAATATTATAAATTAAATCTCTTTAAGAGTTGTTACATTAACATTTATACATCTGATTGATGCCTTTTAGATGGATTCACAGTTTACATTTAATATGGATGTTGCTGAATTTTAAAATTGGACAATCTTTATTGTTTATAAATCATGGCAAATAAATACAGTAAATTGTTGATATTAATGATATATATATATAATAAAAATTACTTTTGCAAATATAAAAGTACTTCAGAAATCTCAAATGGCTATCGTTAAGTTATTAAGTAAATTTAAGTAAAATTAGAACAATTATTTAAAAAATTGAAATAAAGCTAAAGTAAAATGATAAATGAATATTAGATTAAAAAATATTAATATTACATTAGCAACTAAATTAAATAAGTTTAATCTGAAGCACTAAAGTGACTAAAACTAAAACTGAAAAAATGTAAATAATGCTATTTAGAAATATAAAAAAAATAAATAAAAAATAAAAATGAAATGTTAAACAAATTATACAAACTATTTTCAGTAACTGAAATAAAGCTGAAAAAATATAAATACAAATGTTAGATGAGAAACAAACTTAAATGAAAATATACTATAGAAATACTGCCTTGGCAACTGACTAAAATAAACAGGTTGAAGTTATAGTAGCCTATAAAAATGTAACAAAATGAAAATTAATTAAAGAAAAAATGAAACTAATTAAAAAGACAAAAGCATTGAAAACGGAAAATATTCAAAATAATACTGAAATAAAATAAGTACTGTAACAGTGTTTATAAATAATGCAAGTGTAACTGTCTCACACCAAAATACTCCAAGTCTGCACAAAAAAACTCTCATTTCTCAAAAATGTACAAGTTACATTAACCACGCCAATACTGGAACTGAGAAAAATGGTTAGCTTTTGATTTGTCATCAGTTTTCATTCAGCTTTTCTCAAAATCTGAGCAGTGCTGAGTCAAATCTATCTTTGGACAAATGCCATGTATATGATTTTAGTCATATAACTAAATTTTGACCAAACGTGAACATGTATAAATACCTCTGTAGGGCAGTGTGCTGTCCACAATCATTTTATAGCTCAATAATGTCACTATATTGTCTTATTTGCATCTTTTTATTTCTTTATATCTCCCTTAGTAAAGAGCAGCCTCTGAGCAACATCATTCTCCTCTGGGCGGCCTTTGAAGTGCTTATGTGGTGTTTTCCCTATAATTTCTCTTCAGAGAAGAGAGACATACATGCTGCAGAAGCAGGATATTGTCTTTCAAGACTTCCTGTCTCAGTCTGCTGACCAACGAGACAGAACCGACTGGTGCATGCACTCGATAACCCGACTCTGGGAGTGTGTGGTGGTGAAGAACCAACAACACACACACAAGCTTTTGCACTCACTCGACAAAAACCCCCAAACACGGGGGAATCAGGAGGAAAATAAAGCAGCATTCCACAGATGCCATGGCTTCCTGAAGGACGCGGGCAACGTGACCTTTCATCTGTTTGTTTCGTGTGTGAATGAACTCGGAGGAAGCGCTGTAATGAGGGGGCAATTCTTCAAGCGGGAGGGTCTCAAACACAAACACTCGAGCGGAGTGAACTCATTCACACCGTTTAAGCGCTCAGTTCCACATCCATTAGGCCTACAGACACAAACATAATACTTCCCTATCAGCTTTTTGTAAATGAACCCTGATAAACCTGATGTGTTGAGAGTAGTGTTACTGTATAAATGTTGCGGAAGTTCTTCTCTTTTAAGAGCCCTTGTAGAATAACAATAGCAAAAGCTATTTGAGGCCACAGGTTTTAATCACGAGAAGCGCTTTATTTTCTGTCTATAGTTCACAGGAAGTATCATGTCCGACTTTCCACTAAGGATGTTTGTATAATTGTTTTGCCTTAGGCACATTTACTTTTTTTATTCATGCATCTGCAGCTGTTGTTATTTTTTTAAGCATCTAATAAAAGAAACACTTAATACTTAATTCAGTTCAGTTGATTTTAATATTACTTTTAATCTATATGCTTACTATTTAATTTACTACAATATAGGCCTACTTTACAATACATACAATATATAATACGTTATTAAAGTATCTCAGTTTTTGCAGTTCTAGAAAATGTATTATTAAAAGGAAAAACAGTGCACAGGTCAAATGCATGGCAATTTTGTGATTTAAAGGTTTTAAAATAGCAGTTTTTCAGCATCCACATCATTTAAAGGTTAATGTTAACATTTATGTTTTAACATAGGCTATGCTATGAAACGATCAGTTTTCACAAAAAATATATCTTTGCAAAATCGAATTCAGCTAATAAAAATTTCAGTAAAAGATATATATTTGCAGCAATTACAGGCTTCAGTACAGCAGAGGAAACTCTTTCAAGTTTTTCACTCAGAGCTCAGAGGGCCATAAATTTCTGGGTAACTACTTCCATCTAGTGTTCAATTTTGGGGAACTGCGTATTGAGTCTTTCCTCAATGCATTATAATGCATAATGGTTAAAAATATTATTAATCACGTTTAATTTTTCTTAATAATTAATAATGGCACAATTTGTGAAGCATTCATTCATCGTTGTGTTATCTGTTGTAGTGCTTTTAATTTATGCTGATTTAAAACAAACAAACAAACAATTTTTCCAAATAGGATGATTTGTCATATATGTATTGCAGCAATCTAATGCGAATATAATGAGAATAGTCATTTGCAATAACGAGAAATTTAAGTTTTAGAAATTCAGCAGCAGGATTTTGTGGTACTTTTTTGAATGCACAATTCAGTTTCACAATTTTCTGTATATGTTATTGCACCTTTACGTCCCACAGGTTACTGTACTGTGCTGTACATTATAGTAAACATAGTTTCAAAGAATGAAGGTGTTGCAGAGATCAAAGTAATACGCTAAAATACGCGTCTCCGTCTAATAAAACTCAAACCCCATTGGTTCGCTCCCATGCACCTGTTCGTCATTTCAACCAATCACAGCGCGACCTCACGCACCTCCAAGATGGCGACGTCCATCCAGAACCGCTGTAGGCACATTCTGTGTTGGCAAAATACCCGCAGTAACTAATCAAAACAAAGTAAGACACATGCGGCAATAAAACTAATAACATCGTTTTCGTCGTTGGAAATCTGCACATGTCGGTTGACGGCGTGGGTTTCGCTTTCATGGCTGTTTGAGAGTGAAATTGGGCGTCCTCTCGCCATGGCCACCGACAACAGGATTCATTTCTGGAGGAGAAACCCAAAGGTCCCCGGAAGGTTAGTTTAATCATTTATTTCCTATTTGAAGTAGTTTAATGTGTTCTTTTGTTCCCGGAAGTCTTTTTATATTAACGTATACACTGTGACCAGCTGCTTTGTTTACTACAAACCGTGGCTGTGTGTCAAAACATAGAGAGCTGTCTATTTTGACAGCATGGCTAACGTTATCCTGGACGTATGTTGCTTTTTTGCTCATGTCGTAAAGATGAAAATTAAGATTATTTGTGCATATTATGAAACCGCTGTCGTGGTTTCCACTTGTGGCTGTATGCTAGCGAATTTAGTGTTGGTTTATATCAACCATTACTAAAGTTCAGCAAGGTAACTATAGTTATCACGGAAATACTTATTATTATTACTACTATAAGTCTTGGTAACTTGGGTTTTAACTGCCGTTTTAATCAAAACCATAAAGCTCTGTGATTTCATAATAATTTATGATGTTACAGTAACTGGACTAACTATGCAATGCTATCTATGTACTAATCAGTGCTTGCCATGGTAATTTTTGTAAAGGAAGCACAACTACCTGCATATGCATTGCTTTGGTTGTTTTCTAAACAGTATTTAATTAAAAGGTAATTGAACCTCTTAAAGCAGACTTGTAGGTTGGTCCAATTTGTCTTTGCTGGGCCTTTTGTTTAGTCTGGAGAGAGAGTTTGCTGAGTTTGCCTCATTGCGGGTTGTTTGGATTTTCATGGTCACAGACAGAATCAGTTCATCTGACTGCGAACGCAAGCTTGCGATGACTGGACAGTTTCCTGTAGATCAGATTTTATATCAGGCCTTGCATAATGCAAAGGAGGAACTCTCATGCAGTCAGCGTGGGTTTATAGCAGACACCAAAATTCACTTTTTTTAAGAGGTAGTATTCGCAGATGATGGAATTAATTTTCGGGGAAATATTTATTACTTTTCATGGGGGAATATTGATTTCCAACCATTTAAAAAATAAAGTATTTTATATTTGTTTATCTACTAGTTTAAATTCAGTTTTTTAAAACACATATATATATATATATATTCATTTCTTTTAAGATTGCCTGAGTTGTAGTCAAAGATTGTTGTAGTTTCAGATTGTTTGCTGTTATTTTAATATTACCTCTGTATTATCTAGAAGTTATTGCCAATTTTATTTTGTTAACATGCCACTGGCCTTAGTCTTATGTATTGATTTTTTTTATTCCTAGATCTTGTTCAGTCTGTGTATACAAAACACTTGTTGGTTCTTATTTACTTCTATAGTATGGTAATAAGTAAATACTGTGAATTCAATGGGGGCCATAAACATTTTGATTAGCAGCATTCTTCAAAATATCTTCTTTTATTTCTATCATCAAAAAGAAACTCCTACAGCTTTTGGAAAAACATGAGGGTGAGAAAATGATGACAGAATTTTCATTTTTTGTGAACTGGCCTATTCCTTTAAAATTCCTGTTTTCTATTTTATTAGTTTAGTCTATTTTAAAACTGCATTTTTAGCTGTCATGTGATTCTTTAGAAATCATTATGCAGTCTAAGAATCTGTTATGTTGTCAAATATTATGTATTTATTATTATTATTTTTATATTAATTTGACAAAAATGTGTTCTAGCATATGTTACAATGTAGCAAAACCAAACTTTCCATAATCTGTAAAAACCTTTCAGTAAAAAAACTTTACATAATCTATGACCTTTACAAAATGCATGCTATTGTAAAGACTGTATGTCTATCTTTTGCAGCCTTTTCATCCATTTGGTATCCATTTGGTAAGATCTAAACCTGAACAACATCTAATTTGATGCTTAAGAAACATTTCTTATATAACACATTTTTTTTAAGGATTCCTTGATGAAGTTCAAAAGAACAGCACATATTTGAAATAGAAATCCTTTGTACATTACAAATGTCTTTATTGTCATAAAGACATTTGTGACAATAAAAAATTGTAATTTTTATTTAACTGTAGTGTGTGTGTGTGTGTGTATATATATGTGTGTATATATATATATATATATATATATATATACACACATATGTATGTTATAGTTATTACTATATTATTAGTCATTTTATTTTATTAACTGACAAAGGTTACTGCTATTTTTGGAAATAGTTCTCTTTGTATCTGTTCTTTGTCTCTTAAAATTGTTATGTTTGATACATTTTGCTGTAGTTTTCATGGTCCCATATCTTCAGAAATGCTGTATTAGGAGCAGAACACAATGAAGATGATGTTAGAAATGGATGGAATTCGCCTCTGTGATGGACAAAGTGAAATGTTGGAGTTGAAGCAGCCGTTATTATTTGGGTGTGGTTGTGAGCTGCTTGTTCAGGTGAATCGGCAGCAGTTGGAGGACGTGAGTGGGTGTGATCCCACTGTAACATGAGTGGACGAGAGGTGTGGCCACTTTCCCACCATTTATCTCATTTAACAGAAGGGCCAGAGCATGCAAAAGTGATCTTAGATTCTTCCAGACCTCCGTGGTGTCATTATAGTAAAATGACATAAGCTACAGTTGTAGAAAGGCACACAATAAAGTGTTCATGTGTCTTTGTTTTAGCTGATAACTGAATTACAGACTTGTCTAATCCATTATAATAGAAGGTAATAAAATTCTCAGTGAAAATTATTAATTAGTTTTTGTATGTAGATTATAGTGTGGAAACGTCTTCTGTGTGTGTGTGTAGCAGAAGGAACAGCGCACGTTGAGGATAAGGCTGCCCTCCAGCAAACTGCTTGCATACTCAAACACACTCCTCGCTCACAGCCCAATATTTAATGTAAATGCGAGCAGCTTGCTTGCATATCTGGAAGTAATTTACCTTTTATTTTCTACTCCCATGAAAATTGATGAGCCGTATTTCAGCTGCATTGTGTTTTTGCCAACTATTCTGTGGTCCCATTTGCACATAATACCTTCAGTATTGTTTTGATTTTAACAGAAAAGGGCCTTGTAACAACCATACTGTTAATTTTCCTTTCAACAATATGACCACACCTATGGCCCTGTGTTGCCCGTAAAATTCTTTGTACTTCTCCCTCCATTATGCAGGATATTGCACAGTAACTCACAATAGCCTCTGATATTGTAGAGATTTATATTTATATGTTGTAGTAATGTGGAGGACCCAGCAGTGTGCTTGGCTTTTAATTTGAGATGTATTTTTTGCTGTCACCAAGCACTAGCAGGTCTGTGCTCCTGCTCTGGTATTGTTTCACACTACTACTGCATCTGCAGATATATTTTTTTTTTTCCACTGTGTGTTTCTGACTAGGACCAGGGGATGGATTTAATAGTATATTTGTAGTATACAGTTAAGCAGCATTATGGATGTCTCATTGATTTTGAGGCTGTGTTTAAAATAGCATAATGCAATGCTATTCTTACTGCTTCTGTAATATCTGTTATATTCTGTTCATAGTATGCAACTTTTGTATATGCATTACATACCAAGATGACCAATTTGCCAAACACCCAAAATACAACCTAGCACTCTGTATCTCATAATGCATTGTATTTAACTTGACCTTTCATTTTCTCTTTTTTATCTCTTTCATTACGTCTACACTACTCAGGTTTAAACTTAACCCTAACTACTGTTTAAAAGTTTTAGATCAGCAGGATTTATTTTTTTAATATTAAAAAAGAAGTCTTTAGTCCTAATGCTCACCAAAGCTGTTTATTTGATAAAAGTGACAAGTGAAAAGTAAAAAGTGAAATTGTGAATTATTATTATTATTATTATTATTATTATGACTATTTAAAATTGTGTTAATATTTGAATATATTTTAAAATGTAACATTTATTTATTTAGTTACTATTTTTATTCTCAAAGATTAAAATAGTATTTCTTTTCAAAATAAATTTGGTGCTTAGTGTATGTTATGTACTATCTAAAACCGTTGCATGGGTTATATTATGTGTAATGCAGCAAGTATTCTGTTATGAACACAGCTGTGTCATTAACTTAGTTTCACTATCCTTTCTTGTGAGTCTTGTGACTCAGTGACTCAGAAGTATGAGTGCAAAGAACTGTTTTGATAGCATCTCTGATTTAAAGCTTTGTTATACTTTCATGGTGCCTTTTATCTCATTTTAAAGGTTGCTGTTTCCAGTGAGCTTTTCAGTACATGGAAAATTGGCCAGGATATTCCTTAGAAGTTTACTTTCTTTATTCCTTAGAAAAGGGAAAGTCATGTTGTTTTGGAACAACATGTTCCAATTCGTAAATATGGAAATATATTGAAATTATATCAGTTATTATTATATGATAAGGCTGAAAATATTAGGATCGCCCAGTATTGTTTCTGATGATCTTTAAAGCACACATCAGCTTTTCTTTCTCTTAGCTTACAGCCAGTATATGGAGCACAGCACCCTCCTCTGGACCCACGCAGACACCGTCCGTAAGTGCTGCTGCTAGTTGTCCACTGTTGTCCAACCTCAGTTGTTTGTGCCTTTACTTTCTTCATTCATGTTTTTTGCCTTCAGTTGTCCGAATCCATCTGAACATGTTTGAGTGCAAAATTTGCATAAACTTTATTTATTTAATTTTGTCTTGGATTATCCTTTCTAACTGTAACCAGTTCATATGTTATAGAATGTGTGCAATATTGCCATTGTCAGAAACCTCTTTATTTACTTCCCTACAGATTAAAAGATGCTCCAAAGGCCAGCAGTGTGAACACCAAATCAAAAAAACCTTCCTCTTTCCACGAATTTGCTCGGAGCACCAATGATGCATGGGACATTGATGATGAAGAGGATGATGGTATGTTTATGTTTAAACAGCCCTCATTTTCACCTGTCCAATCACGATCCATGCCTCAAACGCCCTGCCTCAAAATCATCAAAACCCCAGAAGACACAGAGCCACTGCCCCCCTCACTGGAAAGGCAGGAACCAGTCAGCACAAACCCTTATCAAGATCGACTGGATATAGAAAGCGGTCCAGCCAATGGCAGGGTGGTAAAGTCCAGTAGCGACGCCCAGCTGAATGTTAATGCAGGTATGCTGGTATTTGTTGTTTTTTTAAGCTTGTATGAAGATATGAAGTTATCAGTCAGATGTGGGTTTTTTCCACTTACCTTTAATCTAAGAAAATCCTGTTGTTCAGTAATTACTGTTTGTTGGCTGGTATGGTTGTATAAATAAGTTTTTGACTGTCCAATCAGAGACTGCATATAAGTAGAGACTTTTCAGGGTTAGAAAAACAACAACTAACCTTTTAAAGAAAGCTAACTTGAGTTTATTATGCTCATCATGTGTTGCTCATGTTTCATGAATGAGACTATGGGAGGAGTCATCCTTCTCACCAAAAGAAATAGTTGTTTTTGTCTATTTAACTAAATTATAAAAATGGTGTGTGTACAACATATGTCCATGTAAAATATCTAGATTTTTAAAATGTATTTAATAGTACCTTAATTAAAAATGTATATTAGCATATAATCATATAGAATATGTTCATTGTAATTTTAAAAATGCATATTTTTCTAAAATATATTTTAATATTAATGCGTAATATTTGTATTTTTTTTCTGTCCTGTTTAGCTCGCAATACTCTGCAAAAACAGCAGTCACTTCCTGTTCGGCCCGTCATTCCATTGGTTGCCCGAATTTCAGACCAAAATGCCTCAGGAGCTCCGCCCATGACGGTGAGAGAGAAGACTCGATTGGATAAATTCAAGCAGCTACTTGCCAGTCCCAACACAGACTTGGGTAAGCTTAAAAACAAACAATTAGAGATTTGTGCATGCATTAAAAGAAAAACAAGGGATAAGGTCTGTTTTCTGTAGGATTACAAAAGTGGCCACTTGTGGGTTATTTATGTAAGATATTAAAGCCCATCCATCAGGGACCATCTCGAAACAGAAAGCCGCAAAACCCTCACATGTGTTCACACCTCATTCTCTCGCCCGCTTTTCCGATTCTAGCTCAGTCTCTTTGCCAGGTGAGACAGTGTGGGATGGCAGAATGGATGAAAACAGTCCATGATGTTATCCTAGTCTTCCTGAGTTCATGCTGAGAGGCCCTTCTGTTCTCTCCACGTCCTCCAACCAATCGTCTCTTCGAGTGCACCTGCGAGCTGCCGGAACAAAATCAAGTTCTGTGCATGCCTGAACTCATTTGTGTCGCTGATGCTGTAATGATGCTATCAAAGAGACTCACTCTTCTTTGCTTTATAACTAAGTTTCAGCCTCCGCAGGCTCGGAGCTTTCTGAGCGTCAGGCTGAAATCACGGGGGAATGAGAACCATCAGTCATTGGAGGGGAAAATAATGTGTATGCACTTCTTGCACAGCGCCTTATGAAAAATGTGCTTGTGATATAGTTGGAGGGGCTTCTCTGCACAGTATTCTGAGTTCATAATAGCTTCTGAGATCTTTCATCATTCTGCTGTCATATGACGGTTGGCAGGTGTCCAATGCCATTAGTATTTTGGGAGCGCTTGGATATCGGTTTCGTGTTTGTTCTAACTCAAAAACGACCCAGGAGCGATCTCACCAGATGTTTCTCAGCAAGTCTTTAAGTTTTCATAGACGT
The DNA here is from genome assembly GCA_032359235.1 of Enteromius mattozi. Classification (NCBI taxonomy): domain Eukaryota; kingdom Metazoa; phylum Chordata; class Actinopteri; order Cypriniformes; family Cyprinidae; genus Enteromius; species Enteromius mattozi. The sequence continues at coordinate 3,249,342 of JAUMHE010000055.1, forward strand.
TGTGAAAAGCGATTTTTACATTCGCTGATCACGATGACCCAGAGGGCTTGACGGGAGTTCGCAAAAACAATCCTTAAAAAGAGGTTTAGACTTCAGCGCCTGGACAGATCGATGATATCTGGTCTAATGACATCCACCTGCATTGTAATGTTTACTTCATAACAATGACAAAATAAGTAATTGAGAGCGGTGGAGTTGAAAAGCTCCATTCAATTAAAAAAATGAAAGGAATATGCAGAGAGAATGGTTCAAATTCACTATGATTCATCTGGTTGTTATGACAACAGTTATCTCTTCTCTTTATTGTAAGACTCAAAAGTACAAAAATACAATAGACTTTTATTTCTTTTTTAGTGGTTATTGCAAAGGCAGGAATTATAATTACAATCAGTCGCACTTCAGCATGTAACTCGTCCAGATTTGTTTACTGATACTTTGTGTGTTAAGGAGACATCTGCTTCTGTAAGTGATTAGAGCCTTGAGGCTGTTTTGGCTTGGTGCTGGTATGAAACCGCCTAGCAACCACGCAGAATACCCTAGCAACTGCATAGAAACCCATATCATAGCAAGTTTTGCAAGGACACATTTTGTGAAGAAACATAACATAACATAACATAAATTACTATTACTATATTATATATTATTATTATTATACTCTATTGTGGAATTGCTAATTGTTTTTGGGAAATGGTTTTTCTTTGTGACGTTTTCATATGTCTAGAGTATTTCAATTCAGTAGTCCCTAAATTAATATATTTTATGCAGAGACACAGCAAGAAAATAAATAGCCAAAATCATTATCTTAGTATTTCTATCTTGTTTTTTTGTTTTTTTCAAATATAATTAAAACAATAATAAGTAACAATTAAGTAAATGGTAATTACAACATTTTGTTAAATTAATATATTGAAAGACATAATAAGGAAACGGCCAAAATTATTTTCTTAATCAGTATTTGTTTCTTGTTTTCCAGTCATACTTAAAACAAAATGATTCACTTGAGAAGCAAAACTGTGTAAGACATAAACCTAATTCATGATATATTATTAAACATATACCCTACATTATTGAACTCCTCCTTAATAATGTGTTGAATTAAGTTTTTTTTTCTTACCCATTGGCACATATTTTCTCTTGTTTTAAGCACAAATCTATAATTCAAACAAGAAACAGCCAGTATGATTAGAAATGTAAACTTATTTCAATCTTACTTCAAATCTTGATATGCCATTTCCTTTTCAACTGTGAATGTATTTTCTTGTGGATGTTAAAAGGATGTGTAGATGTTTCACTGGAAAACAAGACAAATACTGTTTAAGAAAATGATTTTATGGTGCATTAGGGATGGGCGATATGAGTTAAAATGATTAATATCGGTATTATATCACGATATGAGAAAAACAATTGGAATCACATTTTAGAAGACCTTAATTAAATTGCATGAAAAATGTGTATTTTAACCTTATATAACTAGAAAAAAACATGATTTCAAGATCAAAGCAAAAAATAAAATGTCTGACTTTAGATGCATGAAACTGTGTTTCATAAACCACCTCTGCAAAAGAAAAACAGCAAATGGACTGAAAGAACATTCAAGTTGACTATCTGAAAGCAGATGACGCTGAAGGAACATTCTCAATATAGCGCTTCTTTTCTTTTGGGGGGGATCTTTGTCTGTCCATCCAATGAAATCCATGAATATCTAACGGTATCCTCCACGGTATAGCAAAATCCATATCATGGCACTTGGCACAACATAATACCGTCATAGCACCCAGCCCTATGGTGCATTCGGAGAAAAACAGAAATGTGAATAAGAAAAAACAATCTCAAACTAGCATAGTTCACATGAAAAACCTTGTAGAAAAATCATGACAGGCCGAGACACAGATGCTTTTTTTAAGCTGTTTGCCCAAATGTGCTGACATCCCAAGCCATTACTCCATCACCTGTGAATCGTCAACTTCCCAGCCATTACTTTATAATCAATGTGCAGTTATGGTTCGCTGTCTTATTGGAGTTAACATAATTCAAGGTGGCATGGTTGTGAAAACTCTGAGTGTGTTTGCTAATTAAAAATAATTGTTTATTGATTATGTTGATTGAACTATAAGTTAGTGTCACCGGTCCTGTGAAGGCCGACAAAAAGTTGTTTTTTTCTGCCAACACATATGAACAAACACTTAATGCATGCTTTAACTGCTGATTGGTCAATATATACTTTAATTCCAGCCTTCTGCTCCTGTAGCTTTATTATTATTACATTCTAGTTGCTTGTCCAAACTTCAGTATGATGTGTCATTAAAGCAGCTGTTCACCTCTGGAGCTATAAAACAACACAGCACTTGTGCTGCTGAAGTGTTTGTCATTTTGGATTAACTTTGCACTGTGTTTTGTTCATACAGAGGAGTTACGGAAGCATAGCTGGTCAGGAATCCCTCGTGAAGTTCGGCCAGTCACCTGGAGACTCTTATCGGTAACCACTACTGCTTATTTCATATTTTGGCATGCTATTCAAACAAACAGCGATGACAAGAAAAAGATGTGGAAGAGATTAAAAAAAAAAAGGATTGAAATATGTTGTGAGATGTATTTGAGCTCATGACACCCTAACCGCTAGGCCTTGGTTTCAATGCCTTCTGATTTTGAATTTATAATTATTATTAAGATATCTTAATAATATGTTTTCATTAGGAAAATAAATGAGTTGTGTTGGGTTTGTTAAATATGTTTTAAACTACATCTTCAAATTACGTATTTGAAGTGCAGCCAAATATATATTCAATTGAATGAATAATACAAAAATGCCATAATAAACAATAATTTATCACGAATTTACTGTTAGCCAGCATCACAAACCTGCATGCAGTTAAGTTCTGCACAGGCTGCACAGTCATTTTCTATGCTTTTCTGAGGGTATAAAACGTCCACGCCTCTTTCAGTTTAATGTGCGTTATTGATTTGTTTTGCAATATTGGTTTTGCTGAGCACTTAATGTCAGCAGAATTGCGACTGTCGTCAACAGAGGGGTAGAGCGGGACGCTGTGTTGTGGCTGTATGTGTGCGGATGTTCAGAGAATGCTTTACAAGCCTCATTTGCGTTTCTGGCGCATGCTTACTCAGTCAATAACACACACCTCTGGGTTAAGCTGTACAAGCAAATCCCCTCCCCGACCCAGCTCCTCCAAGCTTTTACTGCTTCATGCATTGTTTGCGAGGGGGATTAAACGGAATAATTCCATATGTATAAAATTACAGAGGTAGATGCATGCTAAACGAATGCTAATGTGCCAAAAACCAAAACAAAACATTTTATCTCTGCTTTTTATATTCAAATAGTGATTGTAAAGAGAAACAGTTGCGTTTTTTTTTTTTTTTTAGCTGATTTGTGTTATAGCACCAAATGTAAACATTTCCAACTTCAATCCTGGATTTACAGCACGCAGACCTCGCCAAGACCTTCTCTGAATCGCCGTTTTAAGATCATTTCGATTTTCAGCATTGAATTTAATAGAAGTTATTAAAGTTTTGAAGGGCCGCTGATGGGGGCGAATCCAAACGAGCAGAGTTTGTGCACTTATTATTCGCCTGAAGCAACAGACGTGAGCTGCATCGAGCCGGAATCTGAATGCACGTTATCATTTATGTGTTCAAGGGCTCTGCATCTCTGTGTGCACTCATTAAAACAAGAGTTGAGAAACAATGGGAGGGGAAAGACACTTTTAAAAACACACTTTTCTGAAACATGATGGAGAGTCATGACAACGATCTAACTGACAGTTCCACGCCTCCACGTCTGCTCTACAAATAGCCTGCACTTGTTGTCTGCTCTTTAGGGAATCATCTGTAAGCTAGTATGTACTAGCACAATTGCATCCTATCCGGGTGTTGGTTTAGTAGCTACATGATTAGAAGTTTCTCCTAGAGTTGTGAATTTCTTTACTAGACTTTTGAGATCAGAGGCTTGTGTTCTGTATTTTCAAGTGTGCTTCTTAGTTAAGGGTGTTTGCTAAGACAAGCATCACTATTATTATTGCTCATACCATTATTCACACTATACTATTATTGAAGCAATTACTCTATGCAGTCTGAATTGCAAAGTTTTCTTGGTGGACAACATAACAGGCAAAGTTTTGCCCTAATAGGCAATATAATGGGCAGAAAAAAAAACAGACTTAGAAGTAGAAACCCTATGCTACAGTTTAATACATTAATCAAAAATGATAAGAATTACTTTTTTTTTTTAAAAACTAAAGATTTAAAGATACATTGTCACATAAGTTCTTCTGAACTTCTATTCATCAAAGAATCCTAAAATACATTATCATGGTTTCCACAAAAATAATAAGCAGCAAAACATTTACTATCAACATTGATAGTAAATGAGCAGAAAATCAGCATACTGTACATAAATTATTTCAGAAGAATCATGTGACACTGAAGACTGAATTTGAGCTTTGCAGAAATAAATTACATTTTTAAAATGCAGTAAACTAGAAAACAGTTATTTCACAATATTATTATCAAGTAAGCAGTAAGCAACTACCCAGAACATCTTAGCAACTACCTAGCAATGCATTAAAAACCATCCGGACACCTCTGAACTACCGTAGAATCTAAATGATAATGCACTTTATGAACTTTATTTTTCATTAAGGCGCTTTGGAAGGAAGGCATTTGCCAAGAACCTAAATGAAGCGCAACTTTTCTGATTTGCTTCTCTTATAAGAAGCCTTTTGAAAAGGGCCATTTGTATGAGCAGCACAAAAAAGCTAGTAGCATAAAATCAGTCAGATCATATTCTTAAAGGCATTCACTAAACATCTGACTTCAGCATATGATAAAGAAGATTGTCTCATTGAAATGATGAATGCAGAAACACATTAAAAATAATCATATGTCTAAGGATGTAAGATTTAAAAAAAAAAAAAAAAAAAAAGATTAAAAGCTTATTTTTATACATTTTTTTTTCTTTCATGGGACTACAGTATTGAACTGAATTTGCATACTGCTGTTTTTAATATCTTTTAGTTTGCATTATTTATAGGCTATGTTTTGGTTACAGGGCAAGATACACTTGGAAGACATGGGGAAAGTGGGTGTACAACAGTTTTCTTCTGAACGCTATTAAATTTGCATTTACTTCTTTCCATGTGCTTTCTCTCAGGGCTATCTTCCAGCCAATAGAGAACGAAGGGATCTGGTTCTCCAGAGGAAGAGGGAGGAGTATTTTGGTTTCATCGAGCAGTATTACCACTCCAGAACCGATGAAAATCACAGAGACACATACAGACAGGTAAATCTCAACCCAGCATGCTTCTGAGTATGTTCTCGAAAAAGGGGAAGAGTTGGCTAAAATGGACCACTTCCTTTCTGAATCTAGTGTTGATGTACTATATCATGGTGTCAGCAACCCAGAATATTCGTTTAAATCCAGGTTGAGTTAGTTGGGAAACAAGATAATATGCAAACCTGTTGTCTGTAAGGCCGTGAATCCAGGTAATGCATGGGGGAATTACAGTGGAAAAGGATCTCATAAGATCGTTCGCAAGATTACAGATATTAGTTTTTAAAATGTCAAATATTATTTGTTAAATATCTGTCCATTTTTCATACACGTCTCAAAACACATCTGATTTGTATTTTGTGAACATGACAGCAAACCTGCTTAATTTGACTGGGCTTTTTAAAGACAGAATGATTTGGGGTCAGTTAAGATCTTATGCTGACCAAAGTTACATTTAATTAGTCACAAATACTGTGATATATTATTATAGCCTAAAAAAATCTTTTCTATATGATTATATTTTAAAATGTAATTTATTCCTGTGATGCAAAGTTGAATTTTCAGCAGACATTACTACAGTCTTCAGTGTCACATGATCCTTCAGAAACCATTCTTGTATGCTGATTTGCTGCTCAAGATCAATGTTGTAAACAGTTGTGCTGCTCAATATTTTTGTGGTGCTTTTTTGATTCTTTAAATAGTAGAAAGTGCAAAATAACAGCGTTTATTTGAGAAAGAACATCACCTGTTCAGTTTGAATGCATACTTGCTAAATAAAAGTATTCATTTCATTACAGAAGAAAATATTTTAAACAGTATTTGAGATTGTTACATATCTACTGCTAATTACTTCTGATTTGAAATTTAGCAGACGCTTCAGTCCATTAGGAATAATCCCTCTGGAGCAACCTAAGGTTAAGTGTTTTACTCAGAGAAACAGTGGTTATAATTCACAAATCAATTCTTGTAGAGTTTGAACTGACAACTTTTAGCCCAGGGGCCTTGTGTATAAGAGAATCATCCTAAAGGATGGAACTAATCCGATTCTGTAGTTCAAGTGATTCAGTGATACATTTGCAGAGATTATCAGTGAATAGCGTGCTAAATTTCAGTCTGCTCCTCACACAAACCTCATTATATAACCTCAGAAGATTCGTAATGCATCTTTTCGTTGAAAAAGGAAGTGAACCAACCTTTTAACCGCTAGGCTACACCAGACACCAATCCGTTGAGAAACCTCATCCTCTCTGCAGTGAGTCACTCAAGGTTACACCTGCTTCTAGAAAGCTATAGTAGTAATACACCCAGATTTTGTCCTGCGTGTTATTAATGTGGAAGAAGGGGGCCGGGATCAATATTCTTATGGGCTGTAAAACTCAGGTTAATAGTGCAGGACTGGTAGTCGATTGCTATGCGCTGCCTTCTCTCCTCTCTTGTCCGGTTCCTTAGGGCTTGCTGGCTCCCAGCCCTTCATTTCGTCTACTGCAATACAAATCGGACATAGACCTTTAAAAGGATTTATATGGTCGTACAGAACCGTTGGACTGGCCCCTGGCTGTCTGGGCAGAAACACAAAATGACCTTTTAGTGTGGTCACAGTCTGAGAGGGCGAGGAATGGCGGTGAATACGAGCGGACCGCACTTCGGTGGCCTTTGGGTGACCTGCATTACTACAAAGCCATTTCGTCAAACATATGATGGAAGCAGAAATAGAGAGAGGGAAGAAAATAAGAGAGAGCCGGATGAAACAGAAGGGTTGCCACCTGTATGTGCGGCTGGACGCTGCGCTGTCCGCTTTCCAAGTGAATTCATGCAGGTTTTGTGTGTAGCTTGTTACGAAACTGGATCGATAGCGTGTGCAGTTTGGGCCCTGATGGGTTACCTCCATTTACTGGAAGGGAAAAGGCACATGTAACTCAATTTAGTGCTCTTGGGCCGTATTGATTTAATCTCTTATTTTTTCACCTGTGTTCCTGACACGCTGGTTTGTGTTTGTGTGGGTGTGCATTTGAGCTTACCTGTATACACCTGTGTGTGTGTGTGTGTGTTTCTCTCCATAGATTCACATTGATATCCCGAGGACGAACCCTTTGATTCCTTTGTTTCAGCAGCCACTGGTGCAGGAGGTAGGTGATCGTCTGAGGCACCAACACCTGAGTCTCTTTGCACACCGCACCTGTGACAGACCCACCAGTGTCATACAGACGTCTGATCTCACACAGCAGGCATTACACACCTAATGTAATCATAAAGATAAGAAAGTGAATCACACACACTCATCTCCAGGTCACATTACACCCTGAAATCAAAAGAAGATATAGAAGCTGAATTTTATGAGTATTATTTTATATTATAAATAAACTTTTAATATTATTATAAAATATTATTTTATTAATATTAGTATGGTAATATTATAATACTATTAGTATAATAATAATATTGATAATCTTATTCATTATATTATTTTAATTCTTTATTATATCACATGTGTATTTGTATATACATAGTAAATATACACAGCACACATATATATAATCTGTAAACAAAACCTTTTATTTTTGGATGTGATTAATCATTTGACAGCACTAAATATATATATACTTTTTGGTATTTATTATTATTATTTTCATTTTGTCATTTTTTTTTTTAAAGATTGTCATTACCGTTATTCATTCATTTTTCATGTAAATGACTTGATACAAAACATATTTGGTCTTTCTTTGGTTTTTGGGTGAAGTATGGCCAGGAAATATTATGGAAAGGTCTCATGAGATTCACTATTCCTTATCAGTGTGTATTTTGACTTTTTTGTTTATATTAATAGTTTTTTGTTTTGTTTTAGTGTAGTTTATTTCAAATTACCTATTAAAATAATTTTAGGTAACATTTTATTGTATTCTCATATTTGCACACACACACACACACACATATATATATATATATATATATAATAATTAACTTTTTATTTTATAAACCAACCTAGTGAAGCAGTTTAGTTTACCAGTATTCAGTTCTTTTAGCTAAAATTTGATTGCCTTATTTGTCGACAGCATATTTTATTTAAAATGTAATTATTGTCCAGATCATTTGTCTTATTGTCTTTTTGTCTCATTTTTGTCTTTTTGTTCTGTTGATAAAAAAGGCAATCAAAAACCTTTCAGCACTGAAAAATTTTGTCTGTAATTTCGCAGATGATGTTCTGAATAGATGTTGCCAGCATGCTTTGGCTTAACTAAGCTTTGTGTCATTGGATGCTTACCAGCAGGGGGTGCTGTGGTGTTTTTAACTTATAGAAGAGTGTGCAACTCAGAAGTAACAGAGCACTTGAAATGCAGCTGCGTTTGGAAATACAAGCATCTGAATGAGTGGACCTGTTGGTCTGTCAAGAGTGAATTAAACAACAACAGTTGGCAAAGGTTTGCACAACAATCACACTTGTTATGAGAAATTAATCATTAAGAGGTATTGTCTTGTTTTTCAGGTGTTTGAGCGGATTTTGTTCATCTGGGCTATCCGTCATCCCGCTAGTGGATACGTGCAGGGCATTAATGATCTGGTCACTCCCTTTTTTGTGGTCTTCCTCTCTGAATTCGTGGGTAAGTGTGTAACAACCTTCCTCAAGGATCAGTTGGTCCGTTTGACTGATTTTTCACCTTTCTGAATATGTTCTTTTGTCTGAGCACATCAGTAGTGTTTGCGCCGCTAATAGCACACTGATGTGTGTGTGTTACGCCAGCAGAGTCAGGGAGATGCAGACAGGTCGGTATCTGACAGATGATGCTGGAAAATGGTTATGTAAATGTAAACAAACTCACAATACCCTGTGAAAATGTCAGACACAAAAATACAGAATATCAATTATCTTTGAAAGAAACTCTGAAAGATAGACAGTGAGAGAGTGAGAGATCGAGAAGGAGACGAATGGTGAAAGAGGGAGACAGATGGAAAGAGTGACAGACAGAAACAAAGGGAGATGGGAAGAAGACGGGCAGACAGTCAGAGAGAGAGACAGATAGTGTGATGGACAGAAGGATAGACGGAAGAGACAGATGGGGAGAGAGGGAGATAGACAGACAGATAGATAGAAATATAAATAGAACGAAAGACAAATAGATGTAACAATTTCTCTATCTATATCGGTAACACTTTAGAATAGGTAACACTTGTTAACTATTAACTATGACTTTTCCCTCAATAAATTCTTCATTTGCTGCTTATTAATAGCTAGTGCAGTAGTTGTTAAGTTTAGGTACTGGGTAGGATTAGGGATGGAGAATAAGTTAATGAAGAATAAGGCATTAAAATGTGCCTAATTACTACTAATAAATGGCTAATATTCTAGTAATATGCATGCTAATAAGCAACTAATAGGAGTAAATAAAGTCTGTCTTTTGTTATATTGTTCTCTCTATCTTTCTCATATCTTTCTCTTTCTATAATTTCATCTTTGTATTGTTCTATCATTCTCTTTATCTTTCTATCATTCTTTCTGTCTATTTTAGCATTCTCTGATCATCTTTTTGCCGTTATTTTTTAGTGTTCTATCTATTGTTCTGTGTTTCTATCATGCTAGCTGCTCTATCAATTGTTCTGTCACCTTGTTCTGTCCATCTATCGCTTTATCATTTTATCTGTCTGTCTGTCAATAGATAGATAGATGGACGGTTGAATAGAAGGAGAGATGAAGACAGACAGAAAAAGAGAGGCAGACAGGGAGGGAAATAGACTCTCCAGCTCTCGTCCTCATTGCTATTCTCCCTCCACCCGGCAGCCTTCCCCTCCCTTCCTTATTTATTTCCTGTCCTCTCATGTGAAGGTTAATTACTTATGGATAGTTAAGGATTACAGAAGAACAATAGGAGGCTCATTGATCTCTCCGGTGTGCCGCTGCTGCAATGTCACCAGTGCAAACACCGGGACATACCCACAGATTACCTGGATCACCAATCGATTTCTCTTTTTCTCCTGTGTCTGTCTTTCTCTCTCTCTCTCTCTCTCTCTCTCTCTCTGGTTGTCTACCTCGCCCAGCGCTCTCTCTGTCTTTTCCTCATCCCT
>JAUMHE010000055.1:3259783-3284927 GCA_032359235.1 Enteromius mattozi
TCTCTCTCTCTCTCTCTCTCTCTCTCTCTCTGGTTGTCTACCTCGCCCAGCGCTCTCTCTGTCTTTTCCTCATCCCTCTGTTTCTCCACAAAGTGCATTTAACGAAAAGCTGATTTTTCATGCGCTTTCGTGTCATTCTGCAGGGCCTTTCTATCTCTAATTTGTTTGTGGGCCATGTGAATATATGTGTGTGTGTTTGGGATTCACCGCGTGTGTGAGCGAGTGAGCGTCTCAATGCCGCAGGTTGAATGAGCCGCATTGATCGGCTGGATTTAAGTGTTTACAGAGGCTTGCGAGGGTGCCGAGCACACGGTGGGGGCCCGACCCGCCGATCGATGCATCTGAACGAACTTCATGATCCCAACACGCTGCCAGCGGGAGATAAAAGAGTGAGGTTAGCGGCCTCCTTCTGACGCGGGTTTCACCCCCGTCGTCGAGGCCGCGGGGTGAACGCGGGCTGTAACGGCTTCGCCTGCTCTCATACGCAGCGTTTTGCCAACTTTCGCTGCGCTGTTTCTCTTGGCCGGCACGCCTCACTGGCTTTCTAGGGCTCCTCTGCGAGCTTTTTAACTTTCTGCTGAGACTGTCCTCCGAGAGAGATGGCGTAGGAGAGTATTGGCGCTTCGCATTTAGCTCAATATCAGCGAGTAGCGTTTTAAAGAGTAGCCGGCAGGAAGGAGAGTCACAGCGCCCTTCGGTTTAAAGTGTTGGTATTGATGCGCCGAAGAATTTGAAGTGGAGAGAGAGAGACGTGGCCAAGAGAGAGGGATATTCTCAAAGGGTAAATCATCACATTTACCCTGACAGACAAAGAGGACAGCGGGGAAATCTCCTCTGTAAAGCATCAATGCCCTGTCTCCATCTCTCAACTCTACCTCACACACACACTTTGGTTTTTTATTACTGAAGAGGGTGTGTGATATTCTCACCTTATTATTTATTGCCTTCTGGTTTTATGGACTGTTATTTGTGCCATCGAGATGCAGTTTTAGTATTAGATGGATGGGCTCTGACAAGTTTGTGGTTTGGTGGTGGTGGAGTTGTTGAACAATAAGCCACAAGAGGGTGAAATCAACAAATGCACAGCTTTTGTGGCTTGAAATTGTTCATCAGAAATTCAATTCAAATTCAAATATTCATAAAATGACAGTAATCTAGTTTGTTTTATAAACTGTAGTTTGCTACGTGACTGTTTAAAGAATTTGTTTGTTCAAAAAGAAATATGCAGTTTACTTGCAGTCACATGTCAATCCACAATTGGCTTTCTCCTGTTGAAGGAGGAATCAGTCGCTCTTTTCCATGGAATTGGTGGCTGGAGCTCCATAGAAGTTGTCCATTCCACTTGTGCACTGTATTTCAAGTCATTTAATAGCTTTGTGAGGTTGACATTTCAAAGTTATCAACTGAAAATATCCTTTTAGTTGTTGTGACTACAGCATTAAGTCAAGTCAAGTCACCACCATTGTTTTCTGTAACGTTTTTTACGAAGCAAATTACGTCAAAGCAGCTTTACAGCATTAAACAGTTGAAAAATAGTGTGTCTTTCATCTCTGGCCAGTCAAAACCAGCGGTTTAAATCTAGGCTGCAGCAGAGTCAGATTGTGGAGAGGAATCCCATGGTTTCCATGGTCTTGTCCAAATGGCTGTCGAGGTGTTCATAAGAGATCAGTCATCTAGATGTCCTAGTCTCCCCTAACATTTCAGGAAGGCAAATAAGTGATTACCACGGGCGATTCAAAGTTTACTTCAGGGTGTCAGTGGCTCAGATTGATGCTTTGTTAGCAATTTCTGTGAACTCGGTGTGCAAAGATCTTTACAGTGCTTTGTGCTGTAAGACGAAGTGGATGAACTTGGCGTGCACTTTTACGGTGGCTCTGAATTTTCAAAACACCACTCAAAATGCTTGCTACGGATGCGAAAAATGCAGAAAATTTAACCTAATCTGAATATTTTTGGCAAATGAAAGTTTCAAAGGCAGTATGGAAATGTAAGTTAGACATGAGGCAGTATTTATTTTTCAACGGGCGAAATGTCGATGAAATATTTGCACTCTGCAATGACCTTTAGTTTTGAATTTGCACAACATGACACAAGGGTAAAATCCAAATCTGTATGACTGACTTCCCATCTGTGAAAAAGAATGAATCATGAATGAGTGAGTGAAAAATGAATCAGGCGCACTTTTCCATACTGTTGAGAACTAGAGTTTTAAGTTTAAAAAAAGCACCATAAAATTATTCGGCTTGTCCACTATTTTCAAAATTATCTGATAGCTTTGTGAAACTTGCGTTATTCATTGAAAATCTTCTCCTCCATTGGTTGTGACCGGATCATTAAATCACAAAGACCAGGTTTGAATTTGTGATTTGTTGAAGACTTAAGGCTAAAGTACACTTTGTACGAAGGTCCAAGTACAGTGCATGTGACTCAAATTTCATCACCTGTAGTATACTGTACACGCACCATCCAATTGCGTACTTAGTACGCACAGGTCGTACATGCGCATTGACTTGGTTTTGCACTTTCATTAATCAGCTGTACCGCAACATTAGCCCTGGGCTGATGGTTCATAGTAGAAAACAAAACTAAAGAGATGGAGCAACAGCAAAAACGAAGTACACTTTGGGCTTTACTCGGACCAGTTTTGTGAACTGAATCAACTGAGTCATCCATCTAATTACTTACGAATCAGACATGGCTACTTCTCCTAATGAACATGCCAAGTAGAGCTAGGGTGAATGCCAAGGTTCATTTAGTTTATTATGGTGTATTTGTCCAAACAAAAATGTTATATGGCTTAAAAGATTCAAAATAAAGTGCATGAGTCATATTAACCTAATTTTTTGGAGTTTGAAAGCTCCAGTCCCTGTTTATTGCAATTGTTTGCAACATAGTAACCTGTTCAACTCAAATTACTCTTGTTGTTTTCCACAGAAATTGTCATATGAGTTTGGAATGAGAAAATCATGGATTTTGGGTGAACTATTCCTTTCATAAAGAATTCAATTGATGTGCGGTCACCAGGTGTGCGCCTGTCGGCATATTTTATAAACGGCTTTGAATGTGGCTCATCTAATCTGCTTTTAGAGTTTGAGCTCTATAATACGGATCATTTAATGCTCAACCTGGGACATGGAGAAATGACCTGAATGAGCAGTGATTTTGTTTCACAAGTTGCAGACTTGACTCGTGATTATTGAATGATCTCTCTGGTCGCTTATACTCGCACACGGCACAATAACCCCCTTTTTCTCCATGGGGTCAGAGAACAGGGTGGCAAAGCCTCTCTTTGTGCCACAAACAGGATTTCTTCTGCATTCTGTAAAGCCGCTTTATGCAGCAGCTCTGTGTGTGTGTGTGTCCGAAGCTTTGGAGTGACGTGGAAATGTGGAGAGCTAAATGGATCAGGAATCTCTCCAGTGCTGTGGCCAGTGACATATGGCCCTGCCCATGACCGGCAGGGCACTGCATGCTTCATTTGTGGTCAAAGAGGGCTATTTACTTTCCTTTTCCAGCTTTTTTTCCCCCTGCCAGCTCTTTCCTGTCGTTCACCATCCGTCTTTTTTTACTTGAATCCCATCCGGGCTCTCACTCGGCCCCACATCAGCTGTTCTTCCTGCTGCAATGCAGAGGTTTACTGACAGTTTGCTCAGAGTTTGAGCAGAGAGGTTTTGCCGGTTTTTACCTGCTACCAGTCTGATTCTCATTTGTGGGCCACATTCAGTAAATGCAAAATTCTCTGTAAATTGTTTCTTCTGTGAATTGATTAATTGAATGTTTTCTTAATAGACGCCATGATTAACTTCTAGTTCTAATTGGACAATTTATTTTTCTTTTTTTAACAGCATATTTTTGTCACAAATAATATGTTTGATTTTTTTTTTATAATAATTATTTTTTTAATGTATTCAAAGTGTTTTTGGATATTAAAACAGGTTGCAACATTTTATTTTTAATTTGCATACTTATCTTTATGTTTTCTTGGTGACATTTTAATCAGCTAAATGTTCAACAGCAATGTTTATCACAGAAAACCAAATGCATTAGTTTATAAGGCATTAAAATGTGTGCATGATCAACAAACATAAGAGATCTGTTATTAGTATTGTCTTTTTACTTCAGCATTTTCTTTAGGTGGAATTATTTATATATATATATATATATATAAAATATTATAATATATTATAATATATTATTATTATTATTATTATTATTATTATTATTCTTTTATTTATTTATTTTTCTCTTCTCCAAATTCAAACAACATTTACTCATCTTCATGTCATTCCAAACCTGTGTGACTTCATTTTGGGGGTTTTCAGAAGAAAGTATGCTACCATTCAAAGGTTTTGGTTAAGATACATAAGGTGTTTTTGAAGGTTTCTTATCCTCATGAAGGCTGTATTTATTCAATTAAAAATACAGTAAATCAATTGATTGTTCAAAATTACATTTTTCTATTTTAATATATTTAAAATGTTATTTATTTCTGTGATGCAAAGCTGAATTTGTCATTCAGTCTTCAGTGTCACACGATCCTTCAGAAATCATTTTAATATGCTGATTTACTAAATATTTCTTATATTTAATCAATGTTGAAAACTGTTCTGCTATATTTATAATAATTACATATATAATATTTTTGTGCAAACCGTGATGCATTGTTTTCAGGATTCTTTGATAAAAACAACAGCATTAATATAAATATCTTTTGAAACATTACCAAACAAATGTCTTTATTGTCTTTTGATTGAATGCATCCTTGGCAAATAAAAGTAATAATTTATAGTAACTTACTAACCCCAAACTTTTGAAAGGTAGAGTACATAGGTTTCTGCGCCTAGTAGTTTACTGTGTACAGTCAGTTTGATTTTGTCTCTAACCACAGACCTCAGCAGAGATTGTCAACACGATCTTCAGCACATGGTCTTCAGTTGAGTATCTGCGGTTCGTTCGAGAGCATGTATTCTTCATTGTGTCTTCGACCTTGGATCTGACCTTCTTCTTATCTATATTTCAGCTCTCATGTACTGCAGTAAGAGTTGCGTGATTGACTGAATTGCTTTGGCAATGCGCAAGCTGCATGCAAACATGCCTAGAGCGCTCTCTCTCTCTCTCTTTCTCTTTACTGCTTCATCAAAATAGCTCCTTGTCCTTCCTTCCCCTCCCCAATCCCTCCATCCTTATTAAGTAAAAGAGCAAGAGAGAGAGAGAGATGAAGAGATGGAGGACTACATTAGTTGTACGGTGGGTGAGTGGAGTGGCACACAGAAGTCTCTTCCAGCCAGGTCTGGCTCTCTGGGGCATAATGTGTGTATCAGCATCATTTAGCACATACTGTTTAAAGAGTCGGGAAAGGTCATGGCTGCGAGGGGAAGCCTGCGGTAGGAGGGAGGGAGGAAGTGAGTTGATGAATGTGTTGAATAAAGAATGCAGTTTGCCGGCTAATGATCTAATGGCTTCGTGGTGTCTGTGCATACGATACGCGTCACACACCAGAGCTGCTGTCGCCTGCAAGAAAACACAGAGTGCTGAGAACACCTGCAGCATGTGTGTCCGTTTGATCTGCTGGTGACCGGACATGAATGTGTGTGTTTGTTTCTTGTGTCTTCTTTTCTTTAGAGGAAGATGTGGAAAATTTTGAAATGGCAAGCTTGCCGCTGGACACGCAACGAAACATTGAAGCCGACAGCTTTTGGTGCATGAGCAAATTGCTGGATGGGATACAGGTATTTGATCCACTTGAGGTTTGATGGGAGATGTCACAACCATCTCCGGTGATTTTCATTCAAAAGTAGCCATTCATTCATTCATTCATATTTTTATTTTGTTTTATTTGCTCAAGCAGTTTATAAATACAGACTATTTAATTTTACCCTTGTTGTTTTCTCTTTTTTTTCTTCCTGTTCTTCACAATAATAATAATCTCTTTATTGTTACTCTGAATGTTCTCTGGAAGTTTTTTTATATAAACACATTAGTTCATATATAAACAAATGTATTATCTTTTTATTGCTACTGTTAATATTTCTAAAATTTTCTATGAGCATAGGTAATATTTAAATACATTTATAATTCATATATACTTTCATTCATGTCAATCATTCTTAACCGTTTCTTAACTTTCTTATTTTTTTTTATTCTTATCCCTTTTATTTTATTTTATTTTATTCAAAGGAAGCAACATTATTTTTCTTCCTCTTCCTCCTCATAATAATGATTATTAATTATTTATTAATAATTATTAATAATATTATTATTCAAAAATAATTAAATATTTTTAGTAGTGTACTGTTACTGAAATGTGTTTTATAAATTTTAAATAATTTTTCAATTTAAATTTCATTTAATTTGTGTGTTGTCGTCATCTTATTCCTCATTTTTATTTCTCTTTTTTATTTCTTAATTATAATTATTATCCCATACTTCACAAAATTTAATTAAAATACATTATGCACCAGCAGAACTATGGTCATTAAGAGAGTAACGGTAATAGCTCTCTCCAGGCATTGTAGACCTTCTTGGTCCATCTGCAGTTCCCTGAGGACAGTATCTCTTCGGGGTCTTTTTATTAAAACTAAACCCTGTAGTGGTCATCCTGTCCTTTTGTTCTTTTCCAAAAGCCAGAGACAAGTTGAATACAATGCAATAAAAAAAAGACTCTCAGACGAACTGAAAAAAGGCACCGACTTTGTTGAGCTTAAGCCCTAGAGGATAAGACACTTACCCGCCTAGGGGAGAGAGACATGAAAACTTGGAGAGGAAGTTGAAGCTAGGACGTTTAAGCTAGAGGGATTCAGATCTTTGGCTGCGTTCCCTCGAGAACGGCCCTCTGTTAGAGCGAGGCGACCGTGTGAGGGCACTCATCTGCAGGCGGGAGCAAGGGTCAGATGCAGGCCGCAGTCAGGTTGTCCCGTGGGCCGCTCTGTGTTGTGCTCATTGGCTGAGTGGAGCCGAGCTGAAGGGCAGAACACGCGCACGGATCAGAACACAGAATGTGTCTTCCTATGCAGTCGTCCCCCTGGGCTAAAACACGAGCCACAGCACAGCAGACGGCCACTGGCCCTTAATGACCCACAAGGGATGAGGAACAGACATAGAGCGACAGAACAACAGTAGTTACGAAATGACGATAAATTTGCCACTTTAGTGCTCACAGTTCCTACAGTTAATCACCTGCTACCCAGCCATGCATCAGGTGTGTCATTCAGTAACTTGCTATTCTATTTTATTTTATTTTATTACCATTCTCGTTACTGTTGTCAGTTTTTTCTTTTATTTTATTGTACTATAGTTGTTACTGTTTTCCCCTTCTTTTTATTAATTTTTTTATTTTTTTATTACTTTACCATTGTTTTACTGTTTTCTCATTCTTCTTTATTTTTATTTTATTTTACCCTTGTCATTACCGGTTTCTCATCTTTTTCATTTTATTTTACCACTGTTGTTACTGTTTTCTCTTTCTGTTTTCCCTTTTTTTTTGTTTCATTTTATTTTACCATTATTGTTACTGTTTTTATTTTATTTTAAGCTTGTTATTACTGTTTACATTTTTTGCACACAGTTTATGAATCCTAATTCATTTCACCCTTGTCATTACTGTTTTCTTTTTGTTCTTTTTCTTTAACTATTTATTTTATTTTATTATTTATATTTAATGGAATTTTAATTCAATTTGATTTTCAACTTCTTTTCAACCTTTTAACACACAACCAACTGTTTTTTTTTGCAAGCAGTCTGATAAGTGATAAGATTTATTTATTTATTTTTGTTTGTTTTTTGAGGGCTCTTAAAAGCATTTTAGCAAGTTTAGGTTTAACAATTACCACGTAGGATACAAATTGCCCCTCCATAACACTAATTGCAGTGCTTTTCATGTTATGTAGGTCAAAGTGGCACATCATGCTTATATCGAGCATTTGAAGCTCTTATATAAGTCTGGTGAAAGAGCCTTAGTGAGTTGACAGAATAATTATTCATGTTCTAAATTCTGCCTTTGTTTTTCTCTATCAGGACAACTACACATTCGCCCAGCCTGGGATTCAGATTAAAGTGAAGGCTCTGGAAGAGCTCGTTAGCAGAATAGATGGTAAGATCATGTTGACAAACAAAACAATTCTTTTCACTCTTCATAGAATTAAAATCATTATTTGTGCAAAAAAATGATTTAGATAATTTGCTTCCTCTTGTTCATTATTAAAAAAACTCAGAACTACTATATACTAAATAACAAAATTAAATTTAGCAACTACTGCTGTCAAATGATTAATTAAAAGTTTTTGTTTACATAATGCATATGTATGTGTACTGTGTATATTTATGTATATATAAATACTAGGGCTTGGAGAATACATAGATGCATCGCGAATCGAGAAATGATTCAGCATTGAATCTGAAATTTTCTGAATTCCTCTGGAATTGATTCTGAGCTCAGTTGTAAACATCAGATGGCGCTGCATGCTTTAGAAACAGCCGTACTCGACTTGTTTCCAAATCCTTACACACACTTGAATCTAAAATAATCACTCATAAAATTCGAAAGGGTTGAAGCAGATTACAAGGGTGTTCACAGTAGGCTGTGTTTACAGTAATCTCACGTCATAAAAGCATTCTGAGCTGAGGTGAAATTACATGACTTGACCAAACCACAAGCTCTTCTTCATGAGCATTGTAAGTGTGTGGATAAAAACTAGATTAGAGCGCCATCCGTTGTTGAAATCTAGGCTCAGAATCGATTTCAGAGGAATTTGCGATGCTTTCTGAAAATCTCAGAATAGATTAATCATCCCACTTTTTGTATATACATTTATATATTTGTCTTTTTATATTATATATTATGTATAAATATATTTAATATGCTTTCATTACGATAAAAGAACCGCGTAAACATTGGCCTCGTTTACACTTTCAGTTAAATGTGACCCAATTCCGATTTTTTGCTCATGTGACACAGATCGGATCTGTTCTATGACAGTGTAAACAGGAAAAAAACACATGCATTTGGATATTCTGAGATCGGTCTCAGGCCTCATTCATATGTGAAAATAAATCTGATATAAATCAGATTTGTGCCAATGTCGTGTAAACAGGCAGATCGGATTTTTTGAGACATTGCATTCTGTACGTCATTAAAACGGTGATAATTTGGTACTTCTTCGCGGATTAATGAGGTCATATGTGACTTGTGCTGGTAAAAAGTGTAAATGCAGACGGGCTATTTTGAGCTACAGGCAAAAAAAGGTGGAATTTTTTTTTATTTTAGTCAAATTTGAGGTTTTCAAAAGCCCTCAAATTCGACAAAACATATCTGTTCTGCTTGGGAAGCTGATGGGGAAAAATATCTGATGTGTAACATTCTGCAATAGCCTATCTGTTAATCTAACAATAAAAGAGAAGAGGAAATCACTCGCTGCATGCACTTCATTGAACTGCTTTTGTAGTTTTAATAATCAGTTTATTTGTAATGAGCAAACTGAAGTGATTTTTACATTTGATTATTTGTTTTTTTGTACATGAATGCTTTTGTTTAGATTTAAAAGATAAAAGGTAATGCATTGTTTGTTTCTTTCTAAGCTATTTGTTCAAATTTTTTTCTCTTTTTTTGTGCATCTGTTATTATTTATAATAGTAGCTTACAGATAAAATAAAGAAATAGCTATTTTGTGATTATTAATAGTATTTACGAATAAAAGAACAGGAGGAAAACTTTAATCTTTATCATAATCTTTGTTTACTCTATCAACCTCAAACGGCTGTAGCTCAGTCATTTTTTCTCAGATTACAACAACGGTGAATATGGAAATAAAAATAACTAATTTCTATAATTTGCTAATTGTGACTCATTCAGTCAGCACTGGTCACGTACGCTAATATTCTCAAGAAGAAGCACGTGTGGAGGCGGTAAATGACAAGAACGCATGCGCGATGTTTCAGATCGTATGGCAAGTGTAAACACATGAATCAGATTCATGGGTCACAATTGAAAAAATATGTAAACGAACAACCAAACAAAATCGGATATAGGCAACAAATCAGAATTTGGCATCAAGACCTGCAGTGTAAACGAGGCCATTGTCAAATTTCTAATTTTCAAAAAAATTTCAATGACATCAGAATGAGTAAATGAAAAAAAATAAATAAAAATTGGGGGGTAGTTCTGGTCGTCAAGCAGGTTGCCTTTGAAGCTACTTAAAAAAATAAATAAATCACACTCTTTTTGCACTTTGTTTTTGACGTTTCAACAAAGCTGCACTCACAGATATATTTATTTCTTTTTTTCACTTGTAGCTGTTGTTCTTTTGAGGAACATAAAATTTTTTGACAGGTTTCTATGAATAGTTCAAATGCAGTCGTCAAAGCTTCTTTGGGCCCAACCGTGTGCCGCTTTTTTTTAACACCCTTAGAAGCTTTAGCACAAATAACACATCATGACTGCCAGAACAAAATGGCAAAGTCTGGAGTCCCTCAAATGATCCTATCTATTTTGCCCTTTGCCCTCCAGAATGATGTGCACTAGCTGTATCAAACCATAAATAGCAGTGCAAAATGTTCAAAACAACAAGGAGCTGTTTTTCTGCCAGGGTGCGATCTTGTTCGGCGCCTCGGAAAAGACTTGTTTTCCCATGGCGTTGGCCGTTTCTGTGTCTTGGAATCACACGTTTCCATTATGCCACTAGTCCGCCTCTGTTTTTTTTTTTTTTTTTTTTTTGAGAGTGTGTATACCATCTGGACGCCTCCTCTCCTGTTCGGAGTGTTTGGTGTGATAAGCTGAACAGCCCACACTGAAACTCTCTGTGAGAGCCGTCACGCACCTCTTTCCCATCCATCAGCATCCACCAGTACCGTGAGCAATAGCAGACCCCACAGTCTCGCCGGGGAGCACAGGAGAGAAATCAATTCCCCATAAGCCCCTGCGATTAGGGTGTGAAGGCAAATGGAAGTGAGCTGAGAGCAGAGACTAATGGAGTGGACTGAGCGAAAGGAAAACAAATCGCACTTTCAGAAGACTAGTGAGAAAAATACACTAACGAGCATCTTGTAGATGTACCAAATGGTGCTTTTTATGCTTTTAATTAAATGTTGAAATGAGTAAAATGACCGGCGTTCAGCTTGATAAATAAACTTGGATAAGTAGTCTTGTGTGAATTAGAACGCAGTGGTTTAAATCGATGTTAACTGTTCGCCTTACCTGTTTAACATGTTATGCAACGTTATTAATCACATGTTACAGAGTATATTTAGCAGTACTTAAGGCTGGTATTGAATGTGCTTGATAGCAATTAGTTATTTTAATAAAACATGAGTGCAGAAATTATTGCAAATTTGTATTTATTTAATGATTTTGATTGAAGTCTCTTATGCTTGCCAAGGCTGAATTTATTTCAAGAATACAATAAAGACTGTAATACAGTGAAATATTATGACTAATATTATTATTTTAATAATATGACAAGCACTTTAATAAACAATTTTATTATATTTTAAGAAGTAATTAATTACTGTGATGCAAAGCTGAATTTTTTTTTTTTGGATTTCCTTGAGAAATCATTCTGATATGCTGGTTTGCTGCTCAAGAACTATTACTTTTTTATGCATTAATTTATGAACTATTATAAAGACTAAAATAATCGGGATGCTGTCCCAAAACGTTTGCTGTTTTTCTTTTATTTATTGCATATATTCACTTTTTAATTAAAAGAATTGTGCATTAGCATTAGAGCTTATTCAAACAATTCAAAATATTGGCATTAAATATGCAAAACTAAATGTATAAACAAAGTATGAGTACAATCTGGAAAGTTTTTATTTATTTATTTTTTTTTCTTGCTGAGGACCAAAAAAAAAATTAGTAGTAATAATAAATTAAATAAATAAATACAATTTTTCCAGAAAATGGCAATGGTTTCAATGCTATGGCACAAGAAATTGTTTGCAAATATTTTATTCTTTCATTTTGTTTGCTGAAACCAAAACCATGAGCAAAACCTTTGTTGTTTTTTTTAAAAAGGGGGATTGTGAAAGAAATGAATTTGTGATAATGTTCAGTCCTCACACCAATGGCTCACTCCATTAGTTGAATCCATTATGATGCAACCCTTATGTAACATCTCGAAGATCATTCATTATTAAAACCTTTTTTTGAAATGTTATTTTGGCTTTTATTCATGCCAATAAGAGTTTCCATTTTCCTTCTGATAGGTCTGACTTCAGTTCTCAGTACTTTCAGAGACCCATCACATTTTCTCCATCAATATCTATCAGGAGTCTAGTCAATACAGCTGCTTTTGAAAGCCATTCTTATTCTGTTAAAGGCCGAACGAGAGCTTATCAGAAAAATCCCTCTCTCAATGAACTAAGCACCAGGCCTACTTTTCCTTTCCACCCCAATCTCTCTCACTCTCTCTCTCTCTCTCTCTCTCTCTCTCTCTCTCTCTCTCTCTCTCTCTCTCTCTCTCTCTCTCTCTCTCTCTCTCTTTTTCTCTCTCTTTTTCTTTTCATTCAATCGAATATAATTACACACACGTTAGAAGTCTATAATGTTAATTCAGTGAAACAGGTGTGGGGAGAATTTAACAATAGCCGGTGATCCCAGGGCCAGGGCCAGAGTGCTTCTTTAAACACTTCTTTAGTCCATACATGGTTAACAAAAGCTACTACCAATGCAGCACTTTGCCGAAACTACCAGTAAATGGATATAACCCCCCTGTGCTTTCTTCTCTACACCCACAGAGGATGTCCACGTGCACTTTCAGAAGTGTGAGGTGGAGTATCTGCAGTTTGCTTTCCGCTGGATGAATAATCTGCTGATGCGGGAGCTGCCGCTGCGCTGTACCATTCGCCTGTGGGACACCTACCAGGTACTGCTGCACCAACGCCAGCCAAAACATGCCAGAAAATGTGCTTTTGTGTCAAATGTATCATTTATGTGGCAGTTTTATTCAAAGTGGCCTGGGGTTAAGGGTCTTGATCAATAACAGTGGTGCTGGTTCATGGATTCAAGCTTTGTGTTTGAACCTACAACATTTTGGTTACCAGCCCAGAACCTGAACCTCTAGTGGGGGCGTAATTAATTGTGCTTAGAATTTGTTTTTCAATTTGGTTGTTTTGGTGCACTTCATAATTATTTTTCATAATATGCTGACTACACAATTTGCCTGTAATGAAGTAGGGGTGTGGGAAATGTTGTTGCTACTAGAAAAGTTTTCTCTTCTCCTACTTTTTGGAAAAAAATTATTATACTGTCTAATTAAAATTACAAAACATACTTAAATGTAGGCATAGAATTGTGAATTAAGAAAACTTTAATTTTAATTTATTTTGTTATATATTTTGTTATTATTAAAATCATTCTTAAAGGTGTGTGTGTGTGAATACATATACATATATATATATATATATAATATACACATACATATAGCAGTTTTGGATTAACAAATGAGCATGTTTTAATGAAAAAGTAAAAACGGCAGCTTATTTTAAAGACTGTTTAAGTTTAAATATTGTTTATTAATGCAGGAATAAAAATTTAATAATGATTATGATGATGATTTTTGGCCAATTCAGAAGATTTCAGATGGTTTTCAGTCAATCTGTATGTATGCATGTATTCTTTCATTAATTGGTATTCAGTATTCTAAATTAAAATTATAATTTAACTGAATAAATATATTATATAATTATTAATAAAGCAATAAGCCCCAGGAAGCCGTGGTTTACAGTGAATTTATAAGGTTGTTGTTAGGCATGAGTTATAGCTGTTATAAATTCACTGTAAACCACGGCTTCACAGGGATTATTGCTTTTATGAAATGGTTATTTCATATACGTAGCAAGTTTTCACAAAACAAAGCAAATAAAATGTCTTCTGCCAAACAATATAGTTCCTCACAAACTGTTGTGGTCAAAGAGGTGAAAGTCATTAAAACAAAAAAGGTGTTTGTAGAGTAATGTACAACAGCTTTGAACGCTGCTTATCCAATCAGAATCAAGGACAGTAACTATCCGTTTTATAATATTTATTCAGAAGACTGTAATTTTGTTTTGGTAATATTAAATGACATAGCTGATGCCTTTTACACCCCTATATCACCTCCCATTACGTGGTTTCCAGGAAGAAGGAAGACTCCCATGAATGATAGCTGATCTTCAAATAATTTTTCAAACGCTTGAGAGGTTATGGGTGACACGTCCTTGAAGACCACGCTTCTCATACGTTTTTTTTCCTTGTTAAAATGGCCAAAAGGTGTGAACTGCTCGTATTTCTCTCATTCATTAATATTCTTTTGAAGAGTTTCCTTCCACTGATTTCCTTTCGTGTCCCGTCTGCATGTCCTCTCTCAGACTCCGTTTTGATATATCTCCTTGCTCATTTCTTTGTCCTTTACATCTGCCTCCCTCTATCTGCCGCTCCATCTCTCATGCATGCCGTTTTGACGTGGATCCGTTTCCACAAGGTGGTTTTTATTGGATAAAGGGGAATAGTTGTCAGGTGACAAGTGCAATCCGAGAGAAGAAATGGTGAGCGGTGAACCATTATGCACGCTTGCATGTCATTTGCTTCCGTTCGTTTTGAATCACTGATGTTGCCAAACATTATTGATGGGCATTTTGGATCATCAACATATAAAAAACCTTTAACAGATTTTGACAGTTTTTCTTATCCGTATTTGCAAATTAAGGAAAAAAATGACTAAATGTACCTTTAAGCTCTGCTTGATGAGCACAGTTTTCCTCCAGGTTATTTTCCATCTGTTCTTATTTCTCAGTACCAGCTTTTTTTCTTTTTTTTTTTTGGTCTTTATTTCCTCAGGCGTTTTTCACAGCAGGGTCAGGGTCGGGGCGAGCAGGAAAGGTGGCATTCACCTGCCTCGCTGAGGTAGAGGCAGGGAAGTGTGTCAACGAGGCCAGCTTTACACACAGAGAGAAACTGAGCCATGATGTATGTGTTTTCAAGGTTAAGCCATGCTTAAACTATCTCTTGTGACCTGCCCTGCCTCCTTCACACACCAATTTATGCTAATTTAATGATAGATCAAAGAAAGAAGAGCAGATTGTTTAATAAAAAATGTGATGTTTTACCTCAGAACAAATCCTTAGAAAGGGACTAAACCTTGTACATTTAAAATGCATGTACTGTAACTTGTGTAATGTGATGTATGTCAGAATACAAAATATACAGAATATAACACAGGAACATATTGTGGCTTGGTAATATTACTGTATATGACCAGTTATGGTTTGGTGCCATTATTATTATTATTATTATTATCTTTTAATTTTTTTATATTTTAAATATGTAATTTTTCCCTGTGATGACAAGCTAAATATTCTTTAATTTTGAAAACATTAAAAACACAAAATATTTTTGTTAAAATATATATATTTTTCAGGGTTCTTGAACAGAATCGATTAGAAAAAAGAGAAAGTTAAATCTAAAGTAAAAAAAAGAAAAGAAATAGAAATCTTTTGTAACATTATGAATGTCTAGCCTTGGTAAGTTATTATAGCCTTCTTTAAAAAATTTTTTTTACAATCTTTATTATTACAGACAGTAGTGTATATTATATATTTCACTAGATAGGCATTTTTGCTAGCATCAGTTGTTTTTTTTTTGTTTTGTTTTTTTTCCAGTTTAAAACAACAAATACTATAGATTTTATCTTTATCTCAATATACCTTGGAGATCTGTGTTAGAATAGATTTGTTTTAAAATGTAAAAAAAAAAAAAATGGTAAAAGGTCATGTAAAATATTAAGTAGCTCGATGATACATTGGCAAGAGGTGCATATAAAGCAAAAACTTGAGAATATTTGCATAGACTCATGAATATTCATTCAATTACATTAGTGGGCAGGCCAGTTATGTAGCAGCATTTGCATGATCCAATTAATATTCATGAGCTCAGCCATTACTTATTGTGATGTTGTAATGAGCTTCAAAACCTTTTGTATTTTACTTTTTTTTTCATGGACTGATGAAGCGTGCACAGTGTAAGGCAAGCAGATTGGGTACATTTTGATTTCATGTTGCCATCTAGCATTAATTACAGTCCTTTTTATTGTCATTTTGTATTAAACTACCATTGTTCAAATGACACTTGAGGCTTTTCTGATAACACTGAATAATATGTTCCTGATTAATTGTTAATGAATACATTCATTGGCATTATCCAGAGAGCAGACACATGTTGCATGTTCGGCGGACCAGAGCAAGTTGATTAGATGAGGGCGTTTTGTCCAAAAAGGCAAAGAAAAGAGCCTCAACTTCTCCTGGGCTCCTTTATCAGGTCCCTCCTGTAATTGCACGTTTGGCACAAAGACTCGCTCCTCAAGATCAATTAGAGGTGCACAAAGAGCCCAGGCCAGAAAGAAAGAGATGTGGGTGAAAGAAATGAAGAAGAAGAGAGAGAAAGAGCTGTGAAGACAAAAAGGAAAGTAATGTTAATGTCTAACTGATGTTCTGAAGCATCTGCATCTCATGTCCCCTCCATTAGTAAGATGGCTTCTGTTGAGAGGTGGAGGAGGGAATGCTTGGCTGTGAATAACCCCATGTCGAATGCATTCTTATGAGAAAGAGGACTTAATCATGAACGCTTCTTTCTTCTGCTTTTGTTTGCTTAGTGTTCAATCCTCCTTTAGGCTTCCTGTCTCTTCTTTCTCTCTTTAGCAGTCCTTTCTGTCTTTGTCTAATTCCTTGCAAATAAACAAGTACTCTTTCAGTACCATAGTGCAGTGATGATGTCATACAGGTCAATACCACGGTACTTGTAGTATACTTAGTCCAATATTGAAAAAGGAAAAGCAATGCAGTTTTTTTTTATTCTGCAAGGATGCAGTTTGGTTGGTTAAAAGTGTAGAATGTCTTTACAAAAGATTTGTATTTCAAATTAAATCATGTCAAACTTTGTTTTCATCAATCAAAGCATGTTGAAATTAATATTTTATTTAGCAGGGATGCTTGAAATTGATCTAAAATGATAATAAAGACATGTAATATTACAAAAGATTTCTTTCAGATAAATGCTGTTCTTCTGAACTGTCTTTTCTAGCTTAGACTGTCTAATATAATAAATGTTTTTTAAGCAAGTCGGAATATTAGAATGATTTCTGAAGGAAGGATGTTACTGCAGTAATAATGCAAAAAAAATCAGCTTTGAAATCACAGGAATAAAATACATTTAAAAATATATTCAAATAGAAAGCAGTGATTTCAATAGGTGAAAATATATCAAAATTCTGCTATAGTTTGGTTCAAATAGATGCAGGTTTGATGAGCAGAAGAGACTTAATACAAAAATGTAAATGTGTTTTTTTCTTTCTTTAGAAACATCCCGTCTTAACAGTGTCACTCTTGCTGTTGTCACACAGAAGGGCTGTTTAGTTCCTGATATGCAGTATGTCGTCTGGCAATTTTAATAAGTTGTTCCCTCAGAAAGATTAATTGTCGAGTGAGATTTGAACCCGGTGACCCGTCACACTGCAAGCAAGGAACATCTCTGGACTAACACATTTCATCATTTGAGTGATAAACTGAACTCTTCGCTCCTGTTTCTTGCAATTTCTTCATAAAAATCCAACTTTTTTCTCCTTCATCTTCTTTTCCCCCTCTTTTCTCACTTCAAGAAGGACCAACAGAAACAAAGTAAACAAAGCTATTTATAATCGCTCGCTGCCTCTCAAGTGGCTGAATGTACCACACTGCACACAGCAGAAGAAGAGGGGGATGCAGGGGAGAGAGGAGGAGGACGAATGAGGAGCGAAGAGGCGGATTGGGTGGCGTCTTCTCTAGATATATTGGGAATAACTAACATGGCCTAATTCCCAATCCAATAAATTAGATAGATGGTACAACTACATTAGGAGCTCTGTGTGCAGGCGCTCGACTGTAGCTGAATAATTTAACAAATAATATGTGTTGTCTTAAAACTCTTATTACTCATGATGGAAGTAAACCGTTGTTTTTATTTCTGGCTGAGGGAATGTGCAGTCGTCAGAGCCATGGCAAAGCCAACAAAATCAAAATATATATCCCAGCTTTTACTGGGAGATGGGTTCAAATCCAGCCTGCACTGTGACCTGATACCTTTTATCCCCTCTCTCATAATGTCTTTGTGTTTGCTCTGCTTTTCTAACCAATAAAGGCAGAAGAATCATCTTGGAGATCTTGGCTATACAGCAACTATTTATATTGACAGAGTTAAGCAATGTACTAAAAGCATCATGAAAATGGCTTATACTGTATGATATCTTTGAGAAACAGTGTTCTTTTAATATTTTTTACATAATATTACAGTATTTATTAATATTCTGAATTAGCTTTTATATTTTATAAATTATTTTTAATAGTTTTAGTTAACAAAAACAGCTCTGGTGAAGTGAAATTTTAATCATTTGTTGGAAAACTTTTATAGCTTTATGTTCATATTAGTGTTCAAAATACCATTAGTTCTCAAAATGTGGTAATTAATGACTTGCATTTCAGTCTGTTTGTCAGAATTCTTTTTAAGCTATGGTGTTAATTCAGGAGACTGTAATTATGGCACATATGGACATATGGTACATACTTTTGACACTTTCATGTTGTTGTTTTTTTCATAAACTGTTGTTGAAAGGAAAACAAGTGTGTGAAAATGTAAAAACAATAAAAAAAAAATAAATCCTATTATAAAGCAGCTTAAAGAAAAACATGCCTTAATTATGAGTTGCCTTAATTATAACTCTGGTAAAAGAAAAAACTTGTTCAGTATAAGAGACAAAAAGCCTTGCTTGTATACTTATATGGGTTTGGAGCAATGAAAGGGCAAATAAATGACTTTTTTTTTTTTTTTTTTTCCTTCCTTCTTCATTTTGGGCAAACCATTGCTTTAGCGCTCAAAACTGGTTACTGGAAGGTTGCTGGTTCAGTTCCTGCAAGGAGCAAACCTCAAGCCGTCATTATTTTGCCCTTTGAGAAAGGCACTTAACCCCAGGGGCTGAGTCTCTAATAAGTGTGCTGTATGTCACTTTGGATAATCATCTGCTTAATGACTACTTACTAATGCAAGCGTGTGTGTTCTGCTCTGTGTCTGCTCTTGATCTTCAGGCGGAGTCTGAGGGATTCTCCCATTTCCACCTCTACGTTTGCGCCGCCTTCCTCATCAAATGGCGCAAAGAGATCCTCTCCATGGTGGACTTTCAGGTACTGACAATCCCGCACGCCACGGCCGCTGGGCTCCGGTGAAGAAGCGTGTGTCGTTTACATGTGACCGTCTGCACTTCCCACACATGCATGCATCACAGGAAAGCGTCCAGGCCGTCACTTACCCTGAGACTATCAGAGTAATTGGCCCTCCAGTGGAGCAGCCTCTGCTGTAACCGAATTTCACAGGCCAGCGGATCCACCACACCTCAGCGCCCGCGCAACGAGAGCGTTCTGTTACTCGCCCCATGTTCTCGCTATTCCTTTTGAAGGATCTCCACGCCTCAGCTCCATCTCTGATTCTCTCGTTCATTATTTGCCTCATTGTGAGGTTGGGTAGAGATGGGTTTGTTGAACAGTCGTTTGAGCATGTGTTTATACTTGGGTTGTCAGTGGGTTAAAGTAATCACATTTAATCATTTATGGACTGATGATCATGTTCACATTATCACTTTTTTCGAAATTTGCTGGATTTTAAAAACTTTATAATAATAAAAACAACAATTATATATTTTTTTATCAAAAATATTTTTAGGCATGTTTTACGAATTTTCCCATGATCACAGACTTTTTTTTTTTTTTATCACAAAATATATAAGTAACAAATTAATAGTATTTTATTATTACTAATTAGTGCTGTCAAACAATCACATCCTAAATAAAAGTTTTAGGTTACATAATATGTGTGTGTTGTGTATATTATGTATATAAATATATACATGTTGAGAACAATATGAACATATTTACATGTTTATACATTATACAAATAATAAATACACAGTGCACACATTATGTAAGCAAAAACTTTTATTTTTGGATGCAATAAAATGTTTGACAGCACTATTATTAAAATTATTGTTACTACAAATTTTAAGATATTAATATTTTATTTAAAATGTTAAGATTCTTATTCAATAAATTACAAAAAAAATATTATTAAATAATAATTAAATATTTGAATATTTTAATCATCAATGTCATATTGTATTTGAATTTTCGTATTTAAATTAGATTTTGCATTCCACATTTCAATGTCGTCTTAGTTTTTTGGGACCCCACTCTTAGGTATTTTTTTCACTGTCAGTTTCTCAGCAAACATCAGACATTTTCCTGATGCTGCTGCAGTCTTCTGGTGCTTTAACCGTACAAGAGATAGCATGTTGACTGAGCTTCATTTGTCGGTGATAATTCAGACTTGTTGAGCTTGATGGTAATTAATTTACAGCATACAAAGACTGCAAATGTCCCATCTGGATTTGATTTATAAAGAAATTAGCCTCTACCGATGTGTTTCTCCATTATTTACTGATAAATGAGCTTCTGTTTACAGGATTGCTGTTCCTGAGAATTGAACAAAGACACCTGTGCTTTTGACAATTCAGACTATAAATTATTCCAAACAGAGCTATTGTGATGTAGAATTAGGTAAATGCTATAGTTGTTTAAAGTAAATTTAACAGCGTTAAACATCTAATTAGTCGGTTCATGTTCATGCACACATGTGATGTCACGCCAGACTGTTCGGTCGATATATATATAGGGTGTTATGATGAGCATCATTTTTTTTAACCCAAAGCTCAAAGGCGCTCTGCTTAGCAACTTGAAAATCAATGATTTTCAGCTTCATGCTACAGCGCTAAAACTCCCAGACCGAAGAACCCAAGATCTGATCTTACACAGAGTGAAGCTGATTACGATAGATCTGCTCTTGTGCACTTATAGCAGCTGTAGGTGGTGGAAAGCCCACACACACACACACACGAAACACACAAGCAGCGACCTAAGAGCAGCGCCAATCATGAATCACATTATCCTAACATTGTAATCATGCCGTGATTACAAGCATTTCCAGTTGAGAACAGTAAAAATGCATTTCAGAGAACAGATAATAGCCAGGAAACAGTATTTTTGTGGTGGAAAGCTGCTAGCAGCAGCTGTATAAAAGCCACTAAATGATCCAGTTTAATGAAATGTGTTTTTATGTCTTTTCAGAACCTGCTAATGCTCCTGCAGAACCTTCCCACAATTCACTGGGGTAACGAAGAGGTGGGTTTGCTACTGGCCGAGGCCTACAGACTCAAATACATGTTCGCTGATGCTCCGAGCCACTACAAGAGATGAGAACTCGTAAGCGGACGGCGGCTAGACCCAGACGATGATCCGACCTAACAACAGGATCAGTCCAAACGGCTCTTCTTCGCTCGGTTTAATCTGACACAGTGAAGACAGAGCTCACCAATTTTCTCCAATGACGTCAAATTTGTGTCATCGTCTGTTACAATTCACGATCAAGAACGAGACGGCGTAAACAACCATGGACAAAACGGATATTTTGGAAAAAACCTCCCGGAGATCTTGATGGCTGACAGTTCAATTTGCCTGCAGATGACTTCAGAAGATAACTGACAGCGAGATGCAGAGAGCCGAGGAACGGAAAACGCTTATCAAACTAAAAACAGAAGGACTTGGCATCCTAGGCTTCCCCGCATCTTCCTCTATTTGTTACCTCAGACGTGGAGAAAGCACCTCTCGTTTTTATTTCTTGGCAGATCCTCATTTTTTTTGTCCTCCCTCGCCGACGGTCTTGTGTTTTGTGTTATTAGACCATAATGTGATGTCCTCGGCCCTTTTGCTCATTGCCACATTGATTGTACCGCACGCAGGTACACGGGTCGATTCCCATCCATAATCACTCTGCGTTATTGAAGCTCTGCAATACATGAAACTATGGCAGCCGTAAATGGTCATTTCTCAAGAGGCGCGGCTGAGCGTTTCGGATTCAAAGAATCAATGTGCAACCGCCTGAGCAATGTGTTTGGTTTTTTATGTTTTTTAGAATTGCAAGACTGTGAATTTTAACAATCCTTTGGCTTTGTACGCGTATGAAGCACAATTATTTCTTAGAAAATGAGTACTTTTAGAGCTTTAGTGTTATTGGCATTCGACTACTACTGAGGTTTTAGCACAGACGGCAGAATCAAACTGCGGTGAAATATTAATATGGCTTTATAAAGAATGAATCAGTGTGATATGAGGTCAGCCTGTGAGACCACAGGACTGGAGTCGTGTTGAAAGGAAACTACTGACTTGAAGGGTTTTGGTTTTCACTGTGTGGCACTGGAGCATGAACCGGGTGGTACATAAACAAATCCTAATCTTAAATCAAGCTGCAGAATGGCAGATGAAGTCTCAAAGCACTGTGAAAAGGCATCTACCATTCGCACATCCATTGGATCTCCCGGGGCAACCGAATTATGCAGATGTTTATGCTAATCAGATGTAGATGATCTGATTATCTCCCTTTTCCCTTTGAACCCTCGCTTCACCTTTCGGTGTATTTATTAACTTTAGGCTGATACGTTTTGATTGGTGATTAATTGCTCACCTTCTGAATCGTTCCAAACTAGATATGTGTGATCTTTCTAAATCAGCGTGTAATGCGAAATGAATGACTCCCGACTTCTCAAAAGCAAATGTTTTCATTAAAATCTTTAATCATTTCGGATAACTCGGACCAAAACCCTGCATGGATAATCTGAATAATAAATTAAATAAGTGTCTTTCTCCTTTAATTATTGAAGCAAGTGGAGTGTATTGATTAGATGGAGGTGTCAGAATCAGTTAAAAGTGATGCCGTTGAACTTCAAGCTCAGCGCTGTGGAGTTTGCTGATGTTAAACGCTTGAATAATGTACGTTTATTCACCCGTCAGTGACATTTGAAACCACCTGCGCCATACGGTCTCGCTGTTACGATCTATTTTTGATGAAGCGTTTGCGGTGCTGCACTCTTATTTTGAAGTGAACTGGAATGTACTTTTTTCTTTCCGTGTTATGTCTTTGTCTTTGCATATATTAATGAGCTGATATTCACTCCAGAGATAATTAGTTTCCTCGTCACCCTTTTAAAGTGTGCTAATGAAGGGGTGACTTATTGTCGAGGGTTGAGATGGCTGACCCTGGTGAGGAAATGGAGCAGTAATTCATGAGATGCATTGAGTGAACTTCCAGATTAGCTCCCGGTTTTAGTCTTTTGAGTGTAGTGAATTGATTGTATTCATGAATCTTGTTCAAGTCAACATGAAATCAAAATGGACATCATTTGCTTTTTTAATACACATTGCTTCTGATGTGAGTTTTACCAGTTAGTTGCTCTTGAGGATAAACATCCATGTCTGGCTCTCAAAATGTTGGTTTTGTGCAGACCTATCCCCCTTTCTCAATGCTAAATCATAAGTGGAACATATCTTTGGAGCTTTCCTTAATCGGTTAATGCTGTGCCATGCTGTTTGTTTCCTAACCAAAACATTTAATTGAACCATTTTTAGATTCAGTAATATAATCTGGTATTTACGAATATTAAGAATAAATACATTAACGTTCAAAAGTTTGGTCTTCGGAAGACCAAGTCTCACCAAGGCTGCATTTATTTGGTCAAAAATACAGTGATATTGTGGAATACAGTTAAAATTTAAAACAGCTGTTTCCTATTTGAATATATTATAAAATGTAATTTATTCCTGTGATGCAATATGCTTTTTGCTGCTCAAGAAACAAATCTTATGATCATTGTTGAAAACAGAAAGTGTAAAAGAACAGCATTTATTTATTATAGATTTTTACTGTCACTTTTGATAATTTTAATGCATTCGTGTTGCCTAAAAGTATTCATTTGCTTCCAAAATGTTTTTGAATGGTAGTGTACACTTTAAAAGCAATCATCTATCATTTGTATTAGAGCACCCATAAATCTGTCTCAGCTGAAAGAGCGGCTTTGAGGAAGGAGGATAGGATTCTGCAGCAGTGTCGGATCTGATGCTGTTTGCAGGACAGCCCTTTATAATCCATTCATTCTCTCTTTCCATCATCCAATCAATTCCTAATGGGTAAAATATTAAATCCCAACCCTGCATTTTGTACTGAAATATTCTGTTCCACTTGGTTGCACATGCTGTTTCATGTTGACTTTAACTCTTCTGGGCATCTTTCATTATGAATGTTTTAAAAAGTCTGAATTTCTCAAACACATCTGATTGTATTACATCTATAGCCTACGTGTGCATTCATACCTTGTTTTCGCAAATACACATTAAACCACAGGTCTTTGATCTGCATATGGTACAATGAGTTTTACCATATTGTGAATCTTACTCATGTTATTCATGAATTCATGTTTTGTTTTGTTTTTTGCTTTGTTCTGCCCTTTTGATTTTGAGCGAGTCAGCTGTGGTTGGTAGACTAGATGTTTTTTTTCTTTCTGTTTCCATTGCTTTTTTTTTTTTTTAAGAAAAAGTGAGCGCCCTGCCGGTACGGCCACCATGTCTATTTATAGACATGTCCTCTACGTCTTAAGTTATTTGTCTCCTTCCAGTGACTTGTCCTGGGATTTCCTGCTTTCATCCTTCTCTCCATTTTGGGCTCCCCGCTTGGCATTATTCCTCCTTTCATTTATCCATTTCATCCATCGGGCCTGTGTTTGAAAGATATGCTTTCTTTCTTTTTTGATTTATTCATAATGTACTCTATAATTTCCGGATCAAATATTTGCCTTTGGTCTGCAAATAGAAATGGTGCTTCTCCCTGTATTAGTCATTCTACTTGTGGAGAGAGTAATTTTTTTGCAGTTTTATGATAATATAGATGTGAAAGAACAGTACTGTGGTTTATGCAGCTCATAGCGTCATGATTGTGTTCACAGATTGCAATGCAAATAAGTCTCTGTAGCTGCTTCATGGCGTGTCCTAACGCCAGATCTCTTTTATTTGTGTTTTCCTCTCTGTGTAAAATGCCAAAATCCTCCAGTCATTGGGTTCTTCTTGCTTAATCAGTGCTTTTGTAGTCTACGCTGCTTTTAGCCTTAAACAAAAGAGGAAACGTGGGAGTTTTCTGCTGTATATTTGATTTTTGGATTCTATTAAACTGTTGGTACTCTGTTTTAATTTCATTATTTTGTGTGTGTGTGTGTGTGTG
>JAUMHE010000055.1:3290695-3310486 GCA_032359235.1 Enteromius mattozi
TATATATATAATACATGTGTGTGTATCTATGTGTATATATACAGTAGTCAACATTTGAAGTGGATCAAAACCTTTCATCAAATTTGTCTCAAAACCAAAAACAATACCCATTCTTGTCTTAGGACAACTTTGATGAATTTTTATGATCCACTTCATATGTTGACTACTGTATATATATGTATGTGTATGTACGGCAAATATATTTATATATATTACCGTTCAAAATTTTGGGTTGTGGTTTAATAAGTGGTTTCTATTTACTTTACTGTGATGCAAAGCTGAATTTCCATCAGCCATTAAATTATTCTAATATGCTGATAATATACTGTATATGATCACCCTGAAAGTTTAAATTATCTTTAATAGTATTCTTGGATGAAAGAGAGTATTATTATTATTATTATTATTATTAATGTTAAACACAACATTATCTTAAAATAAATGTAACACGTGTGTAATAAAATTACACAATTGTCTAAATGTGTAACATAGATTAAAATTACGTTTTGATTAAATTAAGTTTACTGATAAAATTTAAAGGTGTCCTATTACTATTTTCAGTATGTCAAAATTTATTCAGTTTTATAATAACAATAAGGCACTCTGTTGTGGATCCTTTATTTGTGACCATATTAACAGTATAACACAGCTGCTTGATTTTCCATTCCAGGCCCACTTTCCCCCCCAAGCCTTCTTTCTACTTCCTGTCACTCTCCATCTCTCTGTCTTTCCGCTTGGTTTGCTCTCATCCACAACCCTATTTGCAGGTGGAGCATTGTGATCTGTCTAAATATTACCTCTCCCACGTCCCCCGAGCACCATCCGTCAGGAGGCAGGAATGGCTCTCCCATGCAGAAGCCCTTGGTCTGCGGCTGAAATATTGATCACAGCGGCTCACGGAAGAGCTGCCACCCAAAGCCCGTGACAGCACTCGGGTCACTGTGACAAAGACAGAGGTGA
This sequence comes from Enteromius mattozi, assembly GCA_032359235.1. Classification (NCBI taxonomy): domain Eukaryota; kingdom Metazoa; phylum Chordata; class Actinopteri; order Cypriniformes; family Cyprinidae; genus Enteromius; species Enteromius mattozi. The sequence continues at coordinate 3,291,656 of JAUMHE010000055.1, forward strand.
GTGATTTTCTGTGATTAGGAATAGCCAGAGGCACTCGTGGCATTTTCAGTCTCTGGCGTGCTGAAAGCGATGGAAACGAAGCGCGCCGGGGGGATAAGAAAGAAAGAAAGAGAGAGTGAGAAACAGAGGAAGAGAACCTACTTCTAGATCCTTTCAACCGGAGTGCCATTATTCAGGGAAGCTGATTCAGGAATTCAATAATGGATGGAGTGAGTTCTCTCTTTCTCTGTGGAAGAGTAAAAGCTGCTGCTGAAAGGTCATTGATGCTTCTCTCTCTCTCTCTCTCTGTCTTTCACTCAGTCTCTCTATCCTTATTTCCTTCTGGTTCCCATCCAGTAGCTAATCAGTGACTGACAGCTCAACCCACGTTTTCTCTCTCTCCACCTGTGTTTCTCGCTCTGTTTGTCTCTTATCTGCAGATGGAGGGATAATGGTTTGATTGTTGGCTTTGAGTAGTCACTGAACATGTCTGAAGGAACAGAACATTAAGACACTGTGCCACTGACAGAATATCGTCCTCTGTTCTTTACACAACCTGAGAAGGTCAAGAAGTCACCGTGTTCCAGGTGCTTGCGAACATACTGGAGTTTACAGGTGGAGTTCTGGTTTTTGGCAAGAGCTTTTGGAAATCTGCAGTTACAATCTGATGGGTTGACATCTGTGTACTTTCAAGAAGTTGTACAGTAGCGATGGGTGTCTTGGGTATGCAAATATGACAATATGCATTTTTTTTATGTTTTTGAAGAAGGTTCGAAGGCTGCATTTGGTCAATGTTGAAAACCATTTTTGCTGCTTAATATTTTTGTGGAAACAGGATTCTTTGATGAATAGAAAGGTAAAAAAGAACAGCATATACTTTTTTTTTTATATATATGTGGATATATTTGTTATGCCAAAAATCTGGATACCAAGGATAAAGATCATGTTCCATGAAGATATTTTGTAAATGTCCTACCGTAAACATATCAAAACCTATTTTTTGATTAGTAATATGCATTGCTAAGAACTTCAATTTTAAAGGGAATTTTCTCAATTTTGAAATACTCCTATCTCAACCAAATATTGTCATATTCCAACAAACATTAGTGGCAAGCTTATATCTTCAGCTTTCAGATTATGTATTAATCTCAAGATTTGTATTATTTCACAAAATAGACCCTTATGACTGGGTCACATAATATAAATGTCTTGTTACTTTTTTGAATTTATTGTATCCTTGCTGAATCAAAGTGTTAATTTCTTTCTTTAATCATATTTAATGCAAACCTTTGAATATTAATGTATCACAGATTCCACAAAAATATTAAGTAACAACATTTCTTGAGCAAAATAATTAGCCTGTTGGAATGATTTCTGATATCTATTCAAATAAAAAATCTGTTATTTTAAGTTTTAATACTATTTTTGATCGGCCTTTGAGTAGAAGAACCGTCTTTCTAAAACACTAAACATTTGAATTATTCCAAGCTTGTGTTTCAGTGCATCCCATTTACAGGTATTCATTTACAGTAGAAAATGCTTTTATGCAGAGCAAATTACAAATGAGGCATACAGTGAAGCTATTTATTATAAGAGCTGACGATATCACAGTATAACGTTACAGTCCAGTTTTTAATCTTAAAACTTGAAAGGGAATTAGCATTTCCACACAATGGGGTCCCTTTGGGAGAGATATTTAAAGCCTCACTTTTTGATTTAGAAGTAAAACGAGATCTTTGATTAATAGATTGTCGTTATTATGTGTAAAAAATATGTATGGACTTTTCTGTTAATCATCTAATATCAATAAGTACATGTGACATTTCAGAAGTTACTCAGACCATACAGCAGAATTTGCAAAATCATAAATGAGTTTGTTTTTTTGTACCTGAGCATTTCAAACAGCCAATTACAGTCATTAGATCTTGGTCGAATGTTTGGTTTATCAACCTGATACCTTGAAACTGGCTATTTCAGTCAGCTCTTGCCATTGTTGCACTCAATTTGCATCAGAATGTTCATGGCCAATATTTGCTATGGAAAAAAAAAAGTATTTTAAATAAATGCTGTTCTTTTGAACTTTTTATTCATCAAAGAATCCTGAAAAAATGCATTACGGTTTTCAACATTTATTATGATTAGGAATGTTTCTTACGCACCAAATCATCATATTAGAATCATCACATTATAATGGCGGCTGAAAACGCATCTTTGCCATCACATTTTGAAATATATTAACAGTTCTTTCAAATGGTAATAATATTTTATTTTTTTGATCAAATAAGTGTAGCCTTGGTGGGAATAAGATAAAAAAAATAATCTTACTGACCCTAAACTTACAATAGTGAATATGTAAGGTCAAAAGACTGGTTACACAAGTAATGTAGGTGGATATGGCCTTCCATATTGATCTGAATACCTCCACCCACCCGTTTAATGCAAAAGTCACCTTTGAGACTTGTGTGAGTGTTGATTAGAAGTGATATGAATGAAAATAAAATAATGTTTGCCCCTTTAACTCTGAAGATCACATATCTCCAGAAGTCTCTGAGGCTGTGCCATTTAGAGGGTGTTATGCAATGCACAGCTCGCGCAGCAAACATTAGACGCACATTAGGCTTGAATAAATATCACAAACGCAGCTTCATATTCATGAGCTCAGTGACAGGTCAGGACATGTGAGAGGTTAAAGGTGCTATGTGTATTTAATGTATTAATATACACTGTAAAACTAACAACTTTCTGCCAGTTCCCTATGGATCCAGGATTGTTCATGAAGCGTTACAGGGATGTGTTTCAGCAGGGTTTTTTTTTTTCGTCTTTGTTTCCACAGATGGATTGAGATATTTCACGCCTATACCTCCTACACGATTCTCAGAGTTTGTAATCAGCATATGTTGTGCACACCTTCAAAGACGTGATAGTTAGCACATAATAACTTCTGATTAGTAAAAAAAACGGTGAATGTGGGCCAAACATGGTGGCAGACCAAGATGGAATGAAGATGGTGGTATCATATGCATGTACATTGAGACATGTTGCACCAGGTTTAATCAGGTCTGTGAAAAATCATTGGTTATCCATTTGTCATAAAGTCAACTTGGTGTTGGAGCTGTATGAAAGGAATTTAAAATATTGGCATGTAAAATGCCAAAAACTTTGTTGGATTTCTTAGTTCCCATCAGGACTGGATAAGGAAATTAAATGTTGAAATTATGCTATTTTATGTGTTTTTTTGTTTTTGTTTTAGTAAAGGCCTGTTAGTGTTTAATACTTTTATGATTGGCATTTAAAAGAGTTTCTGTTATGTTAAAGTTTTTGTTGCTACCATTGTGCTTAAGTGTAGAGCACATTAACGTAAACCTTACATAGACTCTATTGGCAATGGCTGTACTAATGCCAGTGACAAGTAAAATATACTTATTCATTAATTATACATGCTGAATAAGTTCATTTAGCATATGCTATGATAGCTGCGGATTTGGATTTAAACTGAAAAATGAAGAAACATAATATATAATTTAGTTCCAGAACTACAAATCAGTTGGATTTTTTTTTTTTTGAGTAATCAACTTAAAAATATGTTTGTTACAAACTAATAAGTGTGTATTGCTGCATTATCATCCTGAAGCACGGAACCACTTTCAGGGTACAATGTTTGGACCATTAGGGTCACATGGTCCTCCAGAATAATTCAGAATTCTTGGAAGGGACGTGTCCATGTAGCACAGTAGGATATGCCGTAGTATTGCAGCCCAAAGCATCACTAATCCACCTCTGTGCTTCACTCTGGGCACAAAGCGGTCTAGGTGGTAAACCTTTTTGGGGCTTCTCTATACCGTAACTCTCCTGGATCTGGGAAAGACAGCTGGACTCCTCAGAGAACTAAGCCCAAGATTTGTGATGCTGGCACCACTGAACCCAACATTTGGCATTTGCACGAGTGACTGCAAGTTTGGCTACAGCAGCCCGACCATGCATATTGACCCTGTGGAGCTCTCGACGAACAGTTTTGGTGGAAACAGGACAGTTGAGATACAGATGTGATGGTTTTTAGATACAGTCCTGGTTAGTACCTGCATCCCTTTTAAACAGCTTCCTCTTATGTATAATATTTGTTCGTAATAATTGATGTTGTATATTATACTGTATTGTAGCTTAACAGCCAACTGCAAATTACATTTTAGCGTTCTAGTGAATTGATTCATTCATTTAAATGAGCCAGTTAAAAATGTAGAAATTTTTAGTGTTATCTAGTTTTATTTGTTTTTACTTATTTTTTTTATTTTAGTTATAATAATGGGCCAAATTTGTGTAAAGTTTACATTTTTTACATCAAGTAGCAATTTAGTAGCAAGGTGAAGTTTCAAACTTAACTTCCCATAAAACTGCATGGAAAAAAGAAAGACAGGTTTGCACCAACATGTGGGTAAATGAGTAAATGGCAACTTTTTTTTTTTTTTTTTTACCATACTGTCGTAAATTTGCATTCATTCACTTTAAAAGTGAATATTATTACAGAACTTTTATGTGATCCTCCCATGCTAATGCTTATCTCTTTGATGGTCTATGACAGCTGCCAAACTGGCTTTATGAATGTGTTGTGAGGTTATGAATGTGGCAGCTCTGAGCCTGAAGTCATGATGAAGGGGTGAAGATGGGTTTACAGCTTTAAACTTAATCCTAAATTGGAGGGTTTCCTTCCAAACCCCCACATGGCCTGAATCTCTCAATAAAACATGAGAGAGACAGCAGAGAAGCCTGAATACATATTTAAACAGGCTATTGAATATAGAGAGAATGTGTCTTTGTGTTTAAACAACTGTGTGTGTATGTGTGTCTATGTTCATTTAGCAGCCTCATTGTTGAGGCACATTTCTGTTTTCTGTGTTCCTTTCAGGCTTGCTCGAGTTTCAAATGCGGCCTGATTCAAATATTCCCTTTTTCTTCTTCAAAAACGCTTAAAGTGCTGATAAATGGTTTGAAGAGAGAGGCACTAAAAGGATGAAACTCCAGAGAAGAGACCAAACGGGGCGAGTGTGGTATCAGGTGTGTAAATATGTGTGTGTGTCCAGCCCTGTCAGTTGTGTTGGATAAATGATGTGACAGGTGAGAGTGTGCTGGAGTGTTTGATAGGTGGATGAGTCTGTCACACTGATTGATTTTCTTTCTTCGAGCGGCGCAGGCATCGACGGGGAATGCAAACAAGTGGCCATCTCACTCTCCACCATCTGCGCTCTGAAGACAGCTTTGCCGCGGCCACAAGCATTCTTCAAACGCTCTTTGGAGGCCGGTTTGAAAAGTTTGAGCTGGTGATATCTCTCTGTTTTAAACTCTAAAGACTAAACTTTGAAGCTGAAACTTTCTTCAAAGGATTTTGTGAACTAAAACCATATTCTATTCTACTTTTTACTGTAGCGGTGACTTTACTCCAGTACTACAGAGGGCGCTAGAGTTGCTAGGCCTGCTATTCACGGTCATGTACTAGCATAATATGTTTCAGTTTCATGTGAACGTGAATAGTCCATAAAGTATTTGAACACTTAAGTCACATTTTAAAATCTGTTTATAAGCAGTTGTGGTATGAAAATAATTATTTGGATTAGCTTTTATTTATACATGTTAAGTTTTAATTAAATATAGTTTGTTTGGGTTATTTTGTTGTGTGTTTTATTAGGTTTAGTTTTCAAATTTGGCTTTCATCTGTTTTTATTTGAATGTTTTTGTTATTAATTTTGCACCTACTTTAAACCAGCGGTTCTCAATCCCAGTCCTCGCGCATTTCTCTCTTTGTTAACGCACCTGATCCTGATAATCAGCTCATTAGAAGAGAGCTCATAATGTGTTCCAATCGACATGGTCCCTACAGAGTGTTCATTGCTCCCTAATCCCTGAGCAGGAGAATTCCATTAAAGTTTACTTCACCTCAGAACATTCATTCAAGGATTTGTGCTGGAAATAAATGAATACGATTTAAATTATGTCTCGCACACCTAAATGCACTTGAATGGAACGTATGAGTGCTTCGAACTGGAATGATGTATATCCAGTGTTGTCCACTTCGCAGGGCACATACGTTCGAATAGAACAAATGTCTGAAGCAACAAGAGAAACATACAAAATGTGCAGAGCGGTGGGGCACAAGGACTGGGCTTGAGAATCACTCCCCTAAACTTACCTCAGTTAGTTTGCAGAGGCAACAGTTAAGTTTGTTTTTCATTTTATGTTTATTTTTGTATTTGTTAAAAATAGTTTTAGTTTCAAGCAAATAAATGAGGCTGCAGTTGTTTCACCCCTTAAGAAATTTTGTCTTCTTTTTGATGTCATATTGTGAGATATTCCGACAAGATATCAGTGACTTACAATCACACAGGTGTTCCACAAGTGGCAATGCTTTGCAGGCTTTGACAGCTGGCAAAGAAGTCTCCTTGCAACCAAATTGAGAATAAATGAGGCAATGCAATGTTTTGCAGGGGTGAAATAGTCAAGAAGTCATTATAATAATTATCAGAGATGCTCATTTACTAGGTTTTGTACACCTGCCTCTGCAAACAAGTTTTACTATTATTATTTTGGAATTTTTCACCAGCCAGTGTTTTGTTGATTGATTGATTTAGGTTTGAAGTTTGGTTTTGTTTTGTTTTGTATTAACATTTGCTTAATTTTGGACTGTTGTGTTTTGGATTGGATTTTTTTGTTTGTTTGTTTTTTTGTTGTTTTAGATTGGATTGGATTTTTTTCTGTTGGGTTGGTTTTGTTTGAAAGAATTGTTTTTGCTTTTGTTTTGTTTTTGGATTGGATTTAGTTTTTTAATTGGATTGATTGATTTGTTTGTGTTGGGTTGATTTAGTTTTATATTGTTTTGAATTCTTTTTGTTTTGTTTGAGCTTTTTATGCTATGTGAATAACATATTTAAGTATCCAAAACATTAAATTGTGACACATGGAAGTACAATATCTATAACAGTGCTTTTCTTTTCAATACTGTTCCTAGGAGACCTTGGATAGCCAGCCTCAGGATGCTCCTCGCCGCTGTTTTTCGGATGATAATACCCTCTGTACAGTGGCCGCCAGCATCCTGCTGCCCTCTGGACCACACAGCTCTCTCTACAGCTGGAGGTGGTACCCACAAACATGCCTCTCTCTGACAGGCCTCTCACCAAGATGAATTCATCGCCAGCACGGGTTGAAATACTCTGGCCAAAACAAGTAATTTGATTGCCCCGACCGCAAATTAAGTTAGTGTGATTCAATTTTCGATTTGGAGCTATCCAGCAGCCATACATCACAGCAGACATATTTCATTACCCAGCTAAAGCAGGTGGGGGGCGGGGCCAGGGGTGCAGGTCTCCACAGGAAGACATCATAGCATTGTTATGGCACACGTTCAGTCGCTCACACTCCCTTCCTCCCAGCTACAACAGGGCTATTTATAACACGCAAACACATAGGGCTGTCACTGCACACGTTCACAAGCGCATCAGATATATCCAGATAATTGTGATTGTCCCTGTCCGTTCGGTGAGAGATGATGTAAGCAGCATTATCGCCACTGTTTCGGAAAGCAAATGTGTGTGCATGTGTCTGTAAGACAAACGACGGGCTGCTGTTGCACGCAAACCACCGGGTGACGCAAAACAGCACTTCTCGCAGTTTATGCCTCTGAGAATTGTTGTCTGTTTCCTTGGTGACCAGCCGTCACACTGATTGCACTGACATGAAGAATATCCGTTCATAGTCTGGGCAAAATGAAATGTTTATGTACCTCCATTTCTGCTCTGGTTGCTTATTATTTTATCATTCGCAGTGTTATTTTGTAGTATTTTTTATACACAATTGTATTTAAATTAGCTTTTAATTCATATTTGGGCCTGTACACACGGAGACGCATTTAGCTGTATACGTAACAGTTTGTATCGTATTGGCGTTTCATTCAGATGCCACTATTTCTTTTTCTAACCGGGTTTAGTTTGTTTGTTTTGAATTGAATTGAATTGATTTGTTTGATTTTTGTTGTTTGGAATTGTTTTTTAGTTTTGTTTTAGTTTCAGATTGTATTGGATTTAGTTTTTTTCATTGGGCTGGTTTTGATTTAGATGTTTTTATTTATTTTTGTTTTTAATTGTTTTGTTTTTGGATTGGATATAGTTTTTGATTGGATCGATGAGTTACCGCTATTATTTGAAACCAGGTCCCACAGTGGCTAAATTGGAAAATGACACCCTTGCATTTCATGTGTACAGCCAATCTGTGTATTTAGTGAAATGATGATGTCATCGCCCCATGTCTCGACACTAGTCAGACACCGCTATGTTACATAACAGCAACAACAATGGTAGCCAGCATGCTTTTGTTTGTGCTGCAGGAACTACTGAGCTTAACTTTGTTAACTTAAAAAAAGATCTGATAGGGAAAGCCCTGCCTTTTGTGTGGATGAGCCCTTAGCTATCAATCCAAGTGGCATTTGAAATAAAACTTTAATTTATTAAATTTTTTAATTATTTCATATATTAGAAATGTTTTCTGAAATAAGTTAAAATTGTTCATCTAGTGTTTATATTTTTTATTTCAGCTTAATTTCAATTCATTCATTTAAATGAATTTACACTTCATTCAGTTTTAATCATTTTAGTACATCACTTTAAATTTCTTTATTTCAGTAAGATGCTAAGAAAATGTTTTACATTTCCATTTAAAGTTTTGATTAAATGTTTCGATTTTGTTTTATTCAGCTTTATTTCAATTACTGAAAACAGCTTTTAGTTGTTTTAGTTAATAACTGATCATCAGCTATCGATCCAAGTGGCAAACAAATGACATAAGCTTTTCTCAGAATTGATGCTGTGTTCTTTTCTGCCGTGTTAAGGGAAGGATTCCGGTTGCTTGTGTTCCCACAAAATGGTTGTGGAGTCACGCAATGTGACAAATTCACCCTAAAGTGTGCTCTCTAATGCTCTTATTCAGCATGCTAGCTGACTTTTGAATAGTCGCTTATTGAGGGTTTTGTAAACACAATACGGTGTTTACGTCTATTGCCCCTTAAGCCGAACACCACAATCTCTGTGGCGAGATTGGGCTGCTGAAGTGGATGTAAACAGACTGCGTTATATTTCATTATCCTGATCATTTCCTGCAGATGTATCTATGAAAACATTGATTAAAAAGCATATAAAGAATTTCTACAGCTCCGGGGAAAGAAAAAAAGTGCTGTTTGAATCACAGCTGAGGCCGTATTGAATCTGCAGTCAATTAGGAAGATGAAAACACATTTTCAGAGCACATATTAAAATAAGAAGAACCCAGTAAGGGGTGAGAGCTGTTTTTGCGTTTCTAGTTTGTTAGACTCGAGGGGAGTCTAGTGAAGAACTCTCGCAGCAGTCCATGCTGCTAACCGCTTTAAATACAGCATGAATTTCCTGCGGATCTCAGCCGGTGTAATTGGAAAGGCGTGTTATTGATTGCATTGGAGACTATGGCTAATGAATAGATTTAGCTCGAGTTCCCGCTCCTGTTTTTTTCACTCTCAGTCAATGACAGCGGCGCCGCAGAGCAACAGGCCGAGATTACTGTAACAATCCTGTTATTCTGTCCTCTAATTAGGACGGGTCACTCTATTTACCGGTATGATGTAATTCATGTTGCGAATGGAACTCGGTCCATTTGCGCTCAGTCATTATTTTCCGGTTTAATGGGGGTGTCGAGACAGGGTGTTTTTCTGAGTCCGCCAGGCGGTGAGCTCTTTAAAGACAATTGGACTTGTAATAGACAGAGAAATGCTTGGCTGGTTCATGGCAGCTGTTGTTGTCAATTATATCGAACACCTGAGCCTGTTAAACATCAATACTTCCGTCTCTCTACTGACACATTATTCTTCTTATTATTAACAGTCTCTGTTGGCATGATAGTGTGTATTAAAGGTGCTCTAAGTGACTTTTTAATATACCATGCATGAAAAATAGCAATCAGGGAAGCAGAATGCAGTTTTTTTGCCAATCGTAAATGCTTTCAGCCTGTCAGTTACAGTATATTATGTGTTTGGTTTGCTGACGTCAGATTGGCTGGCTTTTGGAGAGAGGGTTTCTACAGTTGGAGAGTAGTTTCTACAGTAGCATAATTTTGTAAATAATAACAGAGTTATTGAATTTTTGTTGGCCTCGGGATGGTTTGTTCAGTACTGCGAGTAAGTGTGGTGTATCTGTTTAAAGCTCAAAACAAACTAAAATATTGAAACACAAGCACTTCTGGCAATACAAACTTGATGAATCAGTATGGATCACACTCTGATTTATTCAGTTATTTATCAGCTGAACAGCAGAAGAACACATGGATGTGAGTTGGATCTGCTTAGATTCATCCAACCACTTTTGTTGTATGCTTGCATGTGTGAATGTATTTGAATTCATTTATATTTATTTAAAAATTTGTTTTTATCTATTTTATTATTATTTTTTATTATTTTTATTTATTATTATTTATTATTTATTTTTGTAGTGCTAGACTGTTAAATTGATTTTTAGTTGGATTAGTTTAATTGTAACATCCATGTTTAATAGCAAATATGAAGATTAGGTTTGTACAACCAGATTTTCTGTTCAAACTAAACATATGAATCCAAACAAATATGATTCAAATCCATTTTTGGTGTAGAATTCTGATCATGTTTCTTAATTCTTTTCAGACTACAAGCTACTAAATCAAATTAATTTAACTTTAGTTGTGTATATCTTAAACAAACCAGATCATTAAAACTGCAAGCAGGAGCTGACTCAAACCTATTAAGTCCATTGAGTTTGAAGTAAGAACAAAGGGGGAAAAACTGTGTCAACAGAGTTTCAATCCAACCATTAAAGTCAGGTCTGTTTGTATAAGAATCAAAAAATCAGGTTTCTGCTATGTGTACTACAAACATCAAAATAGATTTGACTCTGGATCCAAATATTTAGTTTAGCAAAAACCTGATCCTATGAACCTGATGAAAACCACATATACAGATCCAATTCTCATTTAGTTGTTTGTAGTCTGATTGGTAAAATTCCACATAGTAGTTTCATAGTAGAAACCTATTTATTTACCATGGTATGGCAAAAAAACAATTTCCACTGTATGTCTGAACAAAGCCACTGATCCTGGGGTTTGTCTGCGATCTTGATTGATGCATTTGAGCAGCAGTGATCTAAAGGAACTCTCGGCACATTCTCCTGCAAATGATGATTGCTTTGCCTCACTGCTGAGGCAGAAGCCCTTGCTGGAATACCAAATTATATCTGTACGTTTTGTAGATTGTATTCACGCCTGATTATGTCTTATCTTCTCCTTCTCCTTCTCTCTCTCTCCCCGCATCGCCTCACCTCTCCCTCTCCTCTCACTCATCTAGTCTCTCGCACTCTTTAAAGCAGTTAGATTAGTTCTACTGTTCTTGTCTTGTCTCATTATTTAGTGAGTGCCGGAGCCGAGGAGCTTGTGCTGTAACCTCGAGAGACGGGGGACACTTATTTAAGTCGGCCCTCGTCTTGCATCTTCCTCAGAACTCCGGGGCTCTCACGTCTTGGGTTTCTCAAACTGTTCATTTAGGTGCTTTAGCCTTAACGTAAGATTAAGACCAGTTTTGTTGGAGCCGTATGCAAAACAGAAGCATCGTATCAGTATGCATGAGGTTGTCACATCTTTTTGAAAAATTCATTGGAGCAAATGGAGCTACAATGCAAATAGTTCCCCCGCTGTGCAATGATTTCTGTGCCATGCCAGGTGCCCTGTTCAAACAAATGTAAATGAAAAGAAAGCAAAGGTTCCATTATGGCATGGAAAACTGTGAGATGTACTTGGGCCGGGCGGCCGGGGCCCGACGTATATCGAGCACATGTGCCGAGGAGGATCATGGGATGTTCTCTGCGGTGAAATTTCATTGCACATTTACATCTCATCCTTCTCTGTCACAAATGGAATTCTGATGTGAAAATTATTTAAATGTTAAACCAAAAACTGTCACCTAGAGCATTAGATGCATTCATAAATAGTCAGGGGGAGAAAACAATATGACTTATTTACTTCCTCTCTATAGCTTTCGCTCCACTTTTTTTGTGTTTTTCTCTGCTTTTTCTGCTCTTGAGCTTTGAAAGGCGTCTAAATGATCAAAAGGTTGACTATTTGAAATGCACCAAATTGACAGTAAATACGCTTTAAGGATTTTTTGAAAATGCTACAGTAGAGAGCTTGCAATCTGACTTTTAGGACTGGTGACATTGCAACTATGATGTGATAAATGCCTGATGATTATGAAGACTAGTACAAATGTGCCAAAATTGTACCTTTTAGATTACGTTTTTTACCTCTAAAGGGTGCATAGTAGCACCATAAGGCTGATAATGCACTAGGCAACTTTTTGAGAGTGTTGCCGGGTAACTTTGGGTTAATGTTCCTGTCAACGAGCAACCAGGTGAGACACAACAACTGATCTAAAATATCCAGAAGTGCCCAAGCAATGTTGTAAAAAAGTGGCTTTGTAAAATTGCTCAAAAAGTTGTGTACATGTTGCTCCTCTAAGCGTTCATACTACTACTCTAAGGTAGTGATATAAACCAAAGTCCCTTTTAAGGAAAGTCAGCCCTATTTGCCACACAGCTCAGACAAAACCAAGTCCTACCTAAATGAATGGGGGGAATCCTGAAATTTCAAAAACAGCTTGCTGAACCTGCGATTAAATTAGAGATTTTAAATCTACAACAAAATCCTAAATAAACATGAATTTTGTTTCTTATGCTCAAATAGCATTTAAAAAGCATATTTTTCAAGCTAGACCAACCAATGCGCATGTGTAGCCCCAACGTGCTTATGACTGCACACCAGCATTGGTTGGTCCAGTCTCATTAGTTTTTATGGGAACCGGAGCTTCTAACGGCCGCTGCAGTGACCCAGTAACTTTACCAATCAACCATTGGCTCTTTCATTTAGAAGGTGGGACTATCCAACCATATTGCACTTTCTCCCAGTTAGTACTGTACCGCACAATAGTACTAACCCAAAAATGTTTAACTATATAGCGTGTCTTTTTCATGTCTACTATTTGTATGTCTTTTTTTACAAAGTGGCCTTGTGATAACAATACATTTTTAAAAATCCAAGCTGGATCAACATTTTTAGTTGCTGTTATTCATGGCCTCTTGTACCATATTGTGTCAGTGTATTATTTACTGTGCACTGGGTCATGTGCTGCTGACTGTTTTCTTCAGTGCTGTGAGAGCCGTACCAGCTCATTGACTGTGGCTTGTGGGTTTGTGATGCTTATTGATACTTACAGTCAGGATCCCCTACTAGGAAGATACCAGGCTCTGAGAGCAACTTCCTAATGGCACAGTTTTGCACTCTGAAAATCCAGTGAGCTGTGCTGAAGCTGGTAGTAGATGAATACTGTATGATAAATCTATTTTGTAGCAGCCAAAACCCTAGACGCATGAATGAAAACATGAATCAGAGACTGGAGTTGCAAAATGATTCATGAACGCACGACGAGTCAAAGCCTGAGATGTGCACCAGCAATTTTTTTGATGTTTACCCAGTTACGCCCAGTAGTTAGCGGATATGCTCAACACATTTTCTGTGATTTTGCTAAGTAGGACATGTTCCTGGATCAACAAATTGATGGAAATTCACTAATCGTGAGTAAGGCCTTCAGTTCAAAGCATGCATTTTATTCAGAATCATTTTCAAACTTGTGCTCCTTTTGCATTTTTAATGCAGTTTGCAGATCCTCTACTTTAGCATTTAATGCCAGTTTGTTTAATAGGTTTTAGTGCATTAGTGCCACAAAGTGCTCTGATGTGTGTAGCTGTAGTGGCTGCAGACATGTTACAAATCTCAAATCTTATTGTCTGTCATGTTGAGTGTTTGCTGGTGTAGAGATATTTCTGTTAGTCAATTAATGGTAACACTTGTAAAGTAAAAAGATTTAAAAAAAGAAAAAAAATCTATTAATCTCTATCTATCTATCTATCTGTCTGTCTACTGTTCTATCGATTATTCTGTTGTTCTATATATACATCATTCTGTGCATCTATCATTCTATCTTTTTATTGTTTTATCCATTTATTGTTTTCTCTATAATTTATAGTTTATATTCTCTCTCTCTCTCTCTCTCTCTGTATGGAGAAGCAATGATCCATTTGAAGATCTATCTTGAAAATGTAGACTTAGACAAATTAATTAATCTGAAAAAAAAAAACTAGAATAAAATTATGCTGTAAAAATGTCACCCAATGCATTAAAGGTATAGTTATGAAATAAATAAATAATACAGTTCTGTCATTTAAATTAATATTGGGCCACACAGACTTTCACTGAATGGATGGGAGGGAAAAAAGTCATATGACAGTGAACAAACAGCTGTCACTTAAACTTTATTGAAAAGTGATACTCAGTTTTATTCTGTGTGTTTCAACAAACACAGATAATATTCAAATTTTTCTGTGAAAAAGTCTCAAGAATGAAATTGTTGCATTATGACTAACTAAAAGTCCAGAAACGTATGCTACTTGGCAAATGTACACTCTGACACCTGACAAATTTACACTCCAAATTTACAGAGTCTGACTCACAATTTTTTCTTTATATTTCAGTCATACATTTTACTGTACCATCCATTAAAATGGAACAACCACCAAAAATAATAAATAAAAAGGAGTCAAAGCCACAGACACTGATCCAACAGACAATGAACTGAATTCTCCCACATAATATTCCTTTGGTGGTTTCTGCTCCATGTAATTTCCAGCTGCTTTAAGTGGCCAATCAGTATCCAGCATCCAGCAAGCAAACACGGGCTAACACGATTGTTTAAAATCCATCATAAAGCTCCTGTCAACATAATTTAGTAGTCGATAACAGCACTTTATGATTTTCTGCTCGGTCACAGTCATGTGGTCAGACTTCAGGTTCTCTCTTCATGTTACAGTACGTGGTTATCGTCAGAATCTGCACGTTGCTTAGCAACCCCACACTATTCATTTTGTGAGCTGGTATTCGCCCTGTCAGTGGAGGATAATGGTGAGATTTGATCATTTCTCTGCAACTTACGCACTCTGATTTATTTTTTTAAAGAGTGTTAAAGCTTGGAATAATGGGAAGGAAAAATAAAACTCTGGAATCGAAGTCTCACGCAAGTGGAAACATCACAAGGCAGTCGCTAATCACTCCTCGCTGTCGTTCCAGAGACACGTTCGGGTCTGTTGCAACCGAAGGCATCTCACAGTGCTATCACTCACAAGCCTGATGTGAATGGGAAGAACTTTCCAGAACAAAAGAAGCACAAGCCCAGAGAGTAGACAAAGGGTGTCTCGAACACTATTACGAAACCAAAGTCTGCACAGGTTACACTTCTCAAAAGTCGAAGACACAGTTCCTGCCTCTGCGTTCCCCAGAGAGCCACAAATGAGTAGAATGCAAGTTTAATGAGAAAGGGAAAACCTGCAGATGGCGAGAAGAGATGTTGTTAAATACACTCTTAAGAAAATGGTTCTAAACCGTAGCAGATCAGGGCTCTCCGGCTTGTAACACTAGCACAACCATTTAATAAAGAACTCAGCATATATAAAAATACATTTTCACATAATATTTCTTTATGTAATGCCTTCTTATTGTACATTGTAGCCTATATTAGGGTTTTACATTAAAAACTGATGGTGAACTGATGTTAATTAGTTTTTTTTAATTGATATGGGAAATTGGAGCAAAATGTGCTCTAGTTATTTGCTAAATACATTAATAATTGATAATTGACAATGAACATGAATAAATAATGTTTGTAAGTAATGGATCATAAATTTAATATCTCGACTTACATGACTGGTAGACATTTTAATAATGATACTGCATACCTGAATGTAGTTGATGGTTGAGCTCCATAAAAACAATAATGAGGTGGCCTTAAAATTATTATTTAAAGTTACAGATTTAAAAACCAGGTGGGAACAAAGAACAAAAAGTCTAATGCAAATACCTATTTTACTATAAAACAGTATTCGAGTATGATCGAGAAAGAACTGCAGAGAAAATCAATAATGAGGCAGTTTTGAAAGAATTTGACAGTTACAGATCTTAAAACAAAAAGATGGGATTAAAGAAGCCTTGGGTGTAATGCAAATAACTATTTTACCGGTTCTTCAGATCCAGTGTGGATCTAAAAAGAACTGCAGAAAATCAGTAATGAGGTGGCTTTGAAAGAATTTTTGACAGTTACAGATAAAAAAGGCGGGAACAAAGAATTCTAAAGTATAACACAAACAACCATTTAAGCATAAATTGGTGCTTCAGTAGAATATGGTTCTAAACAGAACTGACACTAACCATTATTATTTTTTTAGTTCTCCAAAGCTCTATGAGATAATTTGCTGTATACTGGACTGGAATGTACAATGTTTGATGTGTGTAAGAAGGCTATCACATGCCTGTTAAGAATGTGTTGACAGTCTGTGTAGTTGGATGGTTGAGCTCCAGAAAATCAGTAATGAGGCAGCTTTGAAAGAATTTTTGACACCGACAGATTTAAAAACAAAATGGTGGGGAAAAAGAATCCTAAAGTCTAACACAATCAAAACAGTTCTTCAGGGCGATAAGAGGAGCCATGCATTTTTTCAAGAGGTTAGTACTCCTATAAAATAATGATAATTTCTTTATATTGGGCTAGGATGTACAATATTTAATGCCAGGTTTGATGTTTGGTCTATACAAAGAACATTGCATGCGTGTGAAGAACATGTTGATAGCCTGCTGAATGATTGAACTCCAGAAAATCAATAATTTGATGGCTTTGAAAGAATTTTTAAGTCAAAAAGGCAAGAATAAAGAATCCTAATGTTAGGGCTTGGCAATATATTGCAAAATATACTCATGCGCATCTTGTCAGTAAAGCCGGTTATTAGATTAGCGGTAAATCTCCATCACCTGTTTTCAAATGGAGCGGCAGTTAATACACAGAGATAATACCGTAGATCACTTACAAGCTACACAATATCGGGTTCAGTTTCACAAATGAATCACCCACAAAACTGAACGCGATATTGCGTAGCTTGTTAGTGATCTACGCCTCTGTGTATTAACTGCTGCTCCATTTTAAATGGAGATTTGATGGAGATTTACCGCTAATCAAAGAACCGGCTTTACTGACAAGATGTGCATGAATATATTGTGCAATATATTACCCAGCCCTACTTAACGTGTAACTATTTTAGCATAGAAATAGTTCTTCAGGTTCTGAAGAGATCTGCCATGTGTAAAGAACCATGCTTTTTAGAGAGTAGTTCTCCAAAGCTCTCGAGGATAATCTGCTTTACAGGACTGGGATGTATGGTATTTGATGGCGGGTTTGAAGTGTGTGGTTAGGGATTTGGCTTGTGTGCACAGAGCTTGGAGAACCGCATTCATGTGAGGTTCTGATGGTGTGTGTAGTATTCATCATTCACGGAGAGCGGCGAGATAGCCATCTCTTATCAGGATTGCTCTAACAGAGCCAAAGCTTTACCTAAAACAGTATCTCAAAGGCAGCCGTTGGAAAGCAGCAATGTATCACACCACAGGAGTGGTTGTTCGAGAGCAGCGAGCCTAAAGCAGCAAGCGCGACTTCTTACATTCGACATAAGTGCGTCTCGGTGTCAAGGTCCCCGGCTAACAGCTTGTAGCGTCTTTAACCTATGTTTTAAATATGAGGCCTGTCGGAAAGCTAGTCTGCGTGGAAGCAAATTGCTCAGAGACTGGACTCTGTGTCTTTTAGCGCACTTTTATCTACTCTCAAAACTGCTGTCCGTCTGAAAGGAAATCAATTTGTATTCAAATTTTATTCTGTTCGCGCCCAGGCCACTCACAGAATGCACAATTTCCCGGCAGGGGCAGATTTTTAAAGCGTCTTCTGGCTCCCAGGGAAAACATCCCAATGAAAAATGGATGTTTTGCTCCGTTCTACCTGCGCTTTGAGTTGGCCGTGAGCTGGGGAACATTCCTGCCGCTGTCAGGGTGAAGCTGCATTAGCGAAAACGACAGAGACAGCCGAGCGTTCTCTCGTTCGCTCCACCGCCTGACAATCTGACAATTCTACACAAGCTCTTCGCTGCATCTTTTATGTGCTCTCCAGACCGGCCAAAAGTTTTTTGGGGGGCAATGGTGTGGATGCGCTGAACAGACAGGCCTGACTATGAGGGGATAGATACTTCAGTTGTGTTGGTACAGTTTCAGCGTTAATCATTGTCGAAGAGATGGATGTTTGTAAATTCTCTTGGTACAGAGCGATGTTGCGGTGTCACACGGGGGAGCGTTCACAGCAAACAACAACAAAGCAAATGCATGAGATTATTGGACTGCATTATGCAAGAACTGTGTCTGATTCTGTGCTGTGAATCACTCCTAACATGAAACGTCTGTCCCAAGGCTTTAGAAAACAGTCAAAGATAATAACACGCATCATGAAAACCCATATTAGCCTATATTTTTACATCATAAATATGGCATGAATTCAGTGATGTCTGTTCAAGAGTACACAATTTTTGTGTGCATTCAATTGCTATCATCATTTTACATTATTTTACATGAGGAAAATTATTTATTTAACATTATTTCAATGATAATGAAGATTTTTTTTTTACTGTAATTCTGTATTTCTTTTTACTGTTTTATCGTAAAATATTGTATAAAATATATATTTTCTATTAAAATAATGCTAAAATAAAAATTTATATTAATATACGAATATAAACAGATTTTGGCAAAACTAATGACAATGATAAGATAAGAATGATAATGATAAGAATGATAAGAAAATGATAAGAGCTAATTTCAGAGAATTTATAAATCTAGAAAATTATTAATTAATAC
>JAUMHE010000055.1:3337395-3367643 GCA_032359235.1 Enteromius mattozi
TCTATCTATCTATCTATCTATCTATCTATCTGTCTATCTATCTATCTATCTATCTGTCTATCTATCTATCTATCTATCTATCTATCTATCGTTCTATCGTTCTATCGTTCTTTTGTTTCTTAGTTTTATCTGTCAATCTATCTCTATCTGTCTATCTATCATCTGACTATTTCTATCCATCTATTGTTCTATCGTTTTATCTATCTATCTATCTATCTATCTATCTGTCTAACGAGCTGTGACTATTTCTATCTATCTATCTATCTATCTATCGTTCTATCTATCTATCGTTCTATCTTTTTTTTATCTATCGTTATATCTATCTATCTATCTATCGTTCTATCTATCGTTTTATATATCTATCTAACGAGCTGTGACTATTTCTATCCATCTATCTATCTATCTATCTAACGAGCTGTGACTATTTCTATCTATCTATCTATCTATCTATCGTTCTATCTATCTTTCTATCTATCGTTCTATCTATCGTTTTATCTGTCTATCTATCTAACGAGCTGTGACTATTTCTATCTATCAATCTATCTATCTATCTATCATTCTACTGTTTTAATTTATAATTTTATTGTATTTTGTATTTTATCTCTATCAGCTTTTATGGCTTTTTTATACATTTATTTTTTTTAAATCTTTATCCAGAGTCTATGTTTAAAACTTTTTTTTTTTTGTATCATAATTGCAGTGATATTTTCTTTTAACTTCAATTCCTTTTTATTCTACTTCCTTACGTTCGAGTTTAAACTGCAGTCCTCTGTCCTGTTTGCGTCCCCCATTCAAATGCAGGAACTAAGTTGGAATTGAACAGACATTCTAATTGTCGTATCTGAATGGTGCAGAACCCTTTAGAAGAAACATCTGAGACAAAGTTGATGCCTGATACCCGATAATAGATAACGGAGAACTCCATTAATTCTGTAGAGCTGTGAACGAGCAACCTCTGAGCAATAAATTTGTCCTCTGGGATTACTTGGCTGAAGCACAGTGTATGAATCGCTGGTTATTTTTGCACTCTCCCTAAATGCCATTGTCATAATGTTGTGTAGGTGGGCAGGACAGATATGTCATTTCCAGCAGCACAATTTGCAAAATGCAATTTCTTCCTCAACAAAGGCCACTAGCTCCCAGCATGCCAGATGTTAATGATGGCCTGTGTCATAAATTTAGTGCTGAGAAACCACTTGTGCCTCTGTAGGTAATGAAGCCGTGGAAGAGAACGGATGTTTATGCAAAACTCAAAAGCTTTTTAAGGCAAAATCAATTGTGTAGCATTGTGCCACCCATTTTTTTTTTTACAATTTTTCGCTGCTGGGTGAATATAAATTTAATTCATGTCAAATGCCACCCTGCTCTAGTTCATTGTGTTCCTTTTCTCTCTCTATCTCTGAGCTGAGAGGAATTCTTGAGCGTCTAATATATGAAGATGAATGATATGATGTTCTGCAGTATTTTAGCTTCACTGCTTCCTCTCTCTTTCTCTCTTGAGAATTGCTGTCTGCCTTTTCCGTTGTCAGATGTTGTATGAAGTCTGCGACCTTTGTTCCCTGGCTTGTTGCTAACTTGTGTCAATTTTTGTTATAGCCATCCTCATTCCACTTGAGGTTGATGCTAAATGACAGAGATGTTTAAACAGGTTTTTAGAGGGTTAGGGTGGGTTAATTAGCTCTTCAGTACACAATGCATAAGGTTATGGCCGTTTCTATTGCTGAACATAACTGTTAACGGCAAAGACCAACTCTGAAGAGGGGCAGTTTTTCATCTGCAGCTCAAGCTTTCCACTCGTACAGTAACAAAGGATTAGCTCGACTGTCTGCGGACTGAAGAGATGTATTCGAGTAAATCTCACGATACCTGTCAAGAACGTCATATTCCAACACAAAGAAAAGAGAATAGTACATTTTACTTAAAGGAATACTCCTTTATTTACTCTCTTTCATGTCATGTGTGGAGCATCAAAGGAGATGTTTAACACTGTGTGAACCACTGTCTTCCTTGTGATAAAAGTGGACTGGGCTCAAGGTCTAAAAAGGATTGGGAAAAGCACCATAAAACATCGTGAAAGTAGTCCAGATGACTTGTGCACTGCTGATACAATGTACTGTAAAATACAATGGCTTTGTGTGAGGAATCGACTTACCATTACCAATTCATTTTCACTGTATGGAAAAGAGCAGCTCGACATTCTGCTATAAATATCTCCTTTTGTTTTCCATGAGTGGAAATGCATGCATTAAATATGTACAATTATGCATTTTTTATTTGATTAGATTATTTTATATTATTTTGTCTTATCATAATAGAACGCATTTTATTTGAATTTATAATTTTGTGATAATATATATATTTTTAATTTATAATTGGATTGTATTTTTTATTTTATTGTATTTATTTTAATCTTGTGGTAATATAATACATTATTTAATTTTTATTTTATTTATTTTTTTAAATATTCTCATTGCTTCTTTTTACTCCCTATTACTCATAAATTCATTCACATTAACCATAACGATAAAACAAAATTAGAAAATTAAATTAAATTAAAATAGGTATTATGGAGGTTTTATAAATAGGTTTTATACTTTATTGTAGTATTTGTTGTACTGCCTCTATACTATTCTTTTAATAAACAATTTTTTTTTTTGCTGTAACTCATAAACACTGAAAAGTAAAATGTTCTGTCATTCGAATAAAAATACTAAATAATAATAATATCTGTTGTTGTTGTTTAGCTTCACAGTAATGAAAATTAATAATAAAACTTTGCAGTTCTAGAAATATCTTTTGTCTTTTATCTTAATACAAAGTACTTTATACGTTTCTTTTGAATTTAGTATGAAATATAACAAGTTTTCAACCAGTTTTATGAGATTCATCCTTTCACTCCCAATATGTGTTAAACTTTTAGCACTCCCGCTGATTCAAGTGATTGAAACCCAGTGAGAGTCTGCAGTGAAATGTGTTTTGTCTAACCCTTATCTGTTGTTGCAAACTCCAGAAAGAAACAGGTGTCATCTTCCTGTCAGCTGTCCTGTGGTGCAGTGTTTGGAAAGGAGGTGGTGTTTTGAACTGCACTAGCTTTAAACCTTGTGTTCCCTCGCAGTTGTACCTGCATCTTTCGGCTGAAAATGACACTGCAGACCTGAGTCTAGTTCCTGTGAGAGAGGAAGTAGAGGAAGTCTGCAGAAGAGCAGAGCTGAGTTTGGTGACCCGGTCTCTGCTCCAGCAGGGTGTCTCTGTGCTGCTCTGTGCCCAGGTGCATGTAGATCCTTATCGTTTGATTTGGTCTGCCGTGTCTGGACTAAACAGGCAGAAAAACCTCCTGTCATATCAATTAACTTAACAACCGGTGATGGAATGGCTGTCAAGCTTTTGGCACATCAAACCCTCTGACTCTATCTCTTTCTCTCTTTCCATCCTGTTTTCTGAGGCTTATCTCCATCCGTCCCCATTCATCCTCTGGCTGTTAAACATGGACAGAACGCTGGTATTTCATGCCATTGATGTGCCTGGCCAGCAGCACACAGCTGTCTCTCTATATGTGTGTGTGTGTGTGCACGCACCATTTGCGCGTGTTCCTTTAATTACGGGCACTCTTATGTCCCAGGGGTTAATTTTTATTAAAATGAATTAAAATATATTAAATAATTTTTTTTTTTTGCTGTTTGTTATATGTTTGTTATATATATTTTCAATCTAATAATCATAAACAAAAATATAAATGATTACATTTTTAAAATTATGATAATTTAAACCTAATCTAAAACCTATAGAGTCAAATAAACAATTTACACACTAAACACAGTTTTAATTGAATGTTAATTTGTTCATACTCTCTTGGAAAGTGTTTAACTTCCCTTTGCAATTTTTATTTATTTTCTTATACATTCATTCATTCATTTATTCCTCAGAAGGTGTTTATGTATTATTGTCCCAGACAAATAAAAAGGTGTATTTTTATTTTGTTATATTTTACTTTCATTTATTTATTTATTTATTTTACATTTGTTCCAGACCAAGATTTTCAATCTTAGTCTTAAAGCATATATAAATATAAATTATTACAGTTCTTAAATTATGATAATTGTAACAAAGAGTCCAATAATTATAAAGTGTATTTTATTTTGTTCTTATTTTTTTTGGCATTGTGACATGTATTATAAGTGATCACATTTTGCACTAATTTCTCATTACTTCCCATATACTTGTCTTATATCTTGATTTAAATTTTTACATAAATTATGATTGACATCCACTGCAGCCCTTCATTTCAATGTACGTGGTTACCAAGGCGACAAAAGCATCAATGAAGGCCATGATTGCAATGAAATAATATATATATATATATATATATATATATATATTCATTTCCAGTTAAGATCTAATTTTGAAGTTATGCGACAAAATGTTCAGAATGCTGTTAGCAGACAAACCAAATAATCTCATTCAAGTGTGTAAAGTGTGAATTTATTTTCTAACAGAAACAAAAGTGCTGTAGTTGAAGAAACATCTCGGAATGAAATGAAACAGAATGAAAGAGGGGCAACCAGAGAAGCATCAGAGGACTGAAGGAGGGGTTAATTCTCTTATCTAAATTCTGAGCTGTGGAGGATTAATGTGGGCCGTTATGGAAAGAGGTTGTGGCTCTATTTTGGAGGAGGCTGATCAGAGCGAGAGAGGGAGCGAGACAGAGAGAGGTGACCTTCAGCGTTCTCCATAGTCTTTACAATAATGATGTCTGCTGGGATTTCTCATCTCCACTCAACAAGATGCCCCCATCGCCGTCAAGGTTAAAACAATTTCAATAGACTTTGCATCTGACACGTGTGGCCTGAAATTGTAAGTTTTGCTCTTGGTGCGTAATGTTTCGTATTGTGTTGTTGCAGGGTTTTTTAAAAAAATTAAGCTTTTTTTACTGTTGAAACTGGGCTGTCTGTCCACTGCACATCGTATTCAATTCCTCTGGCTTCTTCCTGAAAGGCATGTGTCTTCTCGGGTTCGCTGACTTTAACCTGTTGTTTTGAAATAGTAATTGTCCAGGCCGATGGACTGTGAAAGCCTTTAGTAGTCCTGTTGGGAGTCCGAGCTTTGCGTTCGACACGTCCGTCTTAATCAGCTCAGCCTGTGCCGACTGTTGACCAAGCAGTAGCGGTCATCAGCTCCACGCTGCTGTCTTTGCATTTCAATGAGTCAAGTGCTAATGCAACGGGAGAGTGGAGTGCTGTTTTTTGCGAGTGTAAAATATGATGAATAGCAATAAGCTGTTCAGCCCTGCAATCAGCAGCAGCTTAAAGCTGGAATCAAGGCTGATGCGTTGACAGAAGGAGAATATGGTGCATGAATAGACTCTTTTTGGACTGTCTTCCATCAAGCATTGATTAAAGTTGCAGTGTCGCTGCATTTTGGAGACAATAGTTATGCTTTTTGCTTTTTTGGGGGTATTTTTTGGAGGCTGAGATCTGATTGGCTTTCCGTTTGCTCTGATCGGAGTGAATTATTGCGCCCTTGAGATGAGCTTCCTGTGAAAGGGAATCTTAAAGCACGAGTCGGTGGTGATTCATCACTGTTCCCGAGTTCTATTACACATATAAAAATCCCCTTTCATCACATCTCTGTTGGCCCTTCAACGGTATCACACAAGATTAATTAATATTGTAAATCTGCTTTTATTGCCATTTTAAACAGGCGGATTCATATAGTTGTACCTGGCCACTTTTCTTTTTTTGATCAAACACAAAGAAAGAGCGAAGACAGGAAGTGGAGGAACAAGGAAGACTTGTCTCACTGACATGAATTATGATTATGGTTATGTATGAGTCAGCTAATATCTAGCCAGACTTTTTGCACTTTTCGTTCTTTTTCTACAAAGCTTGCTGGTCATTGTGGTCACTTGAATAGAAGGTTGTGAGCTTTGCCAGCACACTAAAAGTGTCAAAAATACTCAGCCAAGCATTTATGCCTGTCAGAGAAACCATTGAGGGGAAGTGGTCTCGAAGGACATAAAAGAAAGAGATTTTGCTTTGTAAAAGGCTTGAACAACAATGAACACCTTTAGAGAAGCAAAAAGCTACCATTTAAGTGGCGCCTTAAATGATTTCAGGTATCCATCTTCATCTAAAGACATGATGAGGAGCCAAAAAGGAGAAAACTAGTTGAAACTGCCTTGAAACTTGCCTGTTTTGGTTTATTTCAGATGTCATAGTATCGACACTGAGAAAATTTGATTTTATACTGGTATTCAGATCCACTGGACTGGATATCTATTTTAAAAGGACCCAAAAGTGTAAATGTTGTTTCCAATACATAAGACTTTCTGTCAACCTGATTGTATAGGTTGTTCACTTTCCATTCAATCACAACAAATGGTGACTGGAGCTTTCAAGCTTCAAAAAGGCACTGTAAAAGTAGTCCAAAAGGGGCCTTCTGATATATGATAGCTTTGTGTAATGCACACCACATTACCACAGATTAGCCTACTCTTTTAAAAGAACCCAAAGACTTCAAAGGGATAATTTGTTCACCAAGTTCTAGATGCAGAAATACTTTATAGAAGACTCTGAATATAGTTGTATGAACCACTTTTATGGTGCACAAGTCAAATTATGCACATTTGTGATGTGAATTTGGAGCTTGAAAGTTTTCATTTAGCTCCCGTTTTCATTCACTTTTATTAATCTTAGATGATTTTCATAGCATAGGCAATGGGAAAATTTATGCTGGTGTTCAGAGCTAGATATCTATTTTAAAAGAATATTTTACCCCAAAAATTAAAATGTTGTTTCCAATCCATATGATTTTCTGTCAGCTTTATGACTTATTTGTACCGGTTTTCCTTTCCATGCTATTAAAGTAAATTAACTTTTAAACTTAAAAAAAGCATTATAAAAGTGGCCTTTTGGTGTATGATAATTCTAAGTTGTGCAAAATCACTGAAGCTGTTTTTCAGTGTTAAACTTAGAGTAGCCTCTGAGGCTGAATCAGTGAGACCAATTCATAAAATAATCATTCATTCATGTTTTATAAAATTAAAGACTCCTTCATAAAATATTCCTCATGAAAAGCTATAGTAAAGCAGCTGCTGAATCAAATGAACAAATTTTATAGCGCATACCTCAAATGAAACACTTTTGTGGTGCCATTTTGGAGCTTGACAGCCACAGTTCTCATTCACTTTCATTGTATTGATTTACAAATTACCTTCTGTGTTTAGCACAAAAATAGAAAGTTACACAGGTTTGAAATGACATGAGATTGAGTAAACACATCAGTGTTCATTTTCGGGTGAACCGTTCCTTTAAATGTTCTATTTCACCGAAAGCCATCCATGTTTATTTCCCTCCATGATTGCTTTGGCAATGAATCTCAGACTGGTACTGTACATAACAATGCACTCAAAGATAGGCTCGTTTTAAAAGATATTTAACCTTCATGTTCAGGTTTATATAACAAGATTTTACTACTGATATCTTTATTTTTTCTGAAATGTATGTATGTGTGTGTGTCCTCCACAGGTCAGTTGGCAGTAGGCACATGTGAGATAGTGATGTTGAATAGAGACAGCAGTCAACCCAAGCGCACTATCGCCAGGCAGACAGCCCGCTGTGCCTGCCGGAGAGGACAGATCGCTGGCACCACACGGGCCCGACCAGCATGCGTGGACGGTGAGATGCATCCCACACACACACATTCTCACGTTGTGTGGATGTGCACACACATATATCTGTTCACAGCATGCAACAAGCCACGTCATGTCGTTCAGCTTCACTGTTGAATTTGCATTGCATTGTTTTTTTTTTTTTGTCTCTTGTCAAAATCTTATATCACACAATATAACACAATAGTCAGCCTTGCTACATGTAAAGAAATGTTCCTCTCTGCAGTGTGTGCTGTGTCAAAGTCGAGGACGGATGAGGATCGGTAAAAAGGGAAAGAGAAAAATGTAATCTTTGGATTGTGTCTGTCACTGCGATTTAGGAGGAATATTTGAGCCTGTCTGTTCTGCCGAGCGCCGGATGTGGTGGAGTATCTCATGGGCTTTCAGCCTTTCTTAGGTATGATGGTAGTCGTTGTTTCTGTAGCAAATAAACCCGACTCTCCTGACAGCTGGGGTCGTGTAGTTCATTTTTTTTCAGCGCTATGGTGTTTTTTGGTAAATGCTATACAGCTTGAGCTCTTCAACGACACATTAGTAGCACTTTGTAACGGCAAGACCAGAGTAATTAACCAAGAGAGTACCATAATTACAGCTGTGGGAAATTGATTTTTATTGGCTTTCTCTGCTGCCTTCATGCTCCATTAGTAGTGGATCCATTAAAGAAGGACCTGTTGCGTGAACACGCACACATGCTGTAAAATTACAGGCTACCTCATGACTGCTGTACAGAGACAATTAAAGTTTCAAAGAATCTACAAATTACAAGATCCATCCATCCATCAGCATTTAGTCTATATATCTAATAATGCTTCTCATCCGTTCCTCACATCCACTGCATTATAGAGCTCAACTGAAGCATTTAGACATTTAAAATGCCAAAATCTCCATTTTTAGGGTAAATTTATACAATTTTAATGGTACAACTGCCATAAGATTTGAAGTTAAGCTTAAGATATGCTTTTGTACATTTCAAAAGTAATTTCAACTTTATTTACATTTAAATAACAAAAAATATATGTATATGCGCACACACACATACAGTGCAGTTGTTTGCAGTTGAGATTTCAAGCTGAATAAATAAGCTTGAAATCTTAAATAATTGTTATGACAGGGCAATATTTGGCTGAAATGAAAGTATTTGAAAATCTGGAGTCTGAGGGTGCAAAAAATCTAAATATTGTGAAATTCACCCTGTAATTTATCCAACGTAGCACTTCACATTACTAATCAAAAATTAAGTTTTGATATATTTACGGTAGGAAATTTACAAAATATCTTCATGGAACATGATCTTTACTTCATACAAAATTATCATTTTGACCCATGCAATGTGCTGTTATATCCACTGCATAATAGAGCTCACATGACTGGTTTTGTGCTCCAAAGTCACACGTTTCTGACATTTAACTTTTTTTATTTAATATATTTATTGGATAAGATTTTGGTAAGATTTTAAAAGTCTCTTACCAATGCTGCATTTATTTATCACAAATACAATAAAACAGTGACATTGTGCAATATTACAATTTAAAATACCTGTTTTTCCATTTCAATATACTGTCACATGATCTTTATCACATAATATTATTATCAATTTTGAAAACAGTTCAAGATATTAATTTATTTATTTAATTTGATGTTTTAGTGGTGGTGCTTTTTAATTAGGGACCTGACCACTTTTTGTTTTTGAACGTTCTATGCTTCAAGCTAAAATTATCCAAATTTTAAAAATGCTTTAGGGCTTCCAGTTAAGATTAGTTGCCAGATTAGTCAACATGTCCTTCAGGCAGCCCACCAATATTTATAGTTTTGCATACGGCTAAATCGTTGCTGAATGGCTTTTTTTTTAAAACCATGAAAAAGAATGGAAATTTATGTCCTGAACTGTGCGCTCTCTGCTGAGCTCTATTCGGTCAGATGGCAGTCTGCAGGTGAGGCTGTGTCTGGCAGATGAGTCCAGGGGGCAGATGGTCAAGGGTCCCGGGGGAGAGAGGGAGGGTATGCGTGGGTCGGATCCCTGCTGACGTCTGAATCGGTGTAGGTGTGCTGGACGGAGCCGGCTCAGGTGTTGCATGTGCACAGAGAGATGAATTGAGTCGTGATGCAGAACAGAGGTACCATGGGAAATGGTGTGTGTGTGTGGGTGTGATTCATTCTATTTGAAGCTGGACTCGTTCTTTCTTTACAAACGCACTGGTCAGTGGGTGGTATCTTTTTTCACATGCAGGGAGGAACAGGAAATTATCCGGTTTTGTGGGCCGCTGCGTACGTGTTTATATTGATTCTCATTCCGCTGCTTTTGTGTGTATTTCTGGGGGGATTTTGCATACGCCTGCCCCATATACAGTGACCCTGAAAGAGAAAGTATTCTTGTTCTATCTATTTGCAAGCAGTTAATGATCAGTGAGTTTGGAGCGGAGGCACACAGCTCCCCAGGAGGCCATGTGTTCACTGGCTTCCTCTACAGCGGAGAGCGCGGCTCAGGAGCCTCATCAGGCTTCACATGAAACAAATAGGGTACGAAAATATCTGCTAAACTCTGTGTGCGCTGTAATCTGCTGGTCTCTGCTCCTTGTGTGGCCTAGTTAGAGCACTTCAGCGTACCCAATGAGACGTGCGTGTATTTGCATCTCACATGCATTAATGAGAATTAAGGCTATATTCTTATTTTACATTAAAGGCTTGTTTGTAGATCAGGCCTTTAAAGGCGGCGGTGGATCAGCACCTTTTTGGTTTTGTTTATACAAGGTATTTTAGGATGAGATGAAAAGGGAAGTGACTGGAAATTACTCAGGAAAACCAGCTTTAAATATACTGAACGTGTAGAGTCTGTTCCAGTTCAAAGCAAACAATAGTGCTAATATGAGTACTAGTCACAGCTGGTATGGGTAGCAGTTCAGGTCAGGTATTAGTATGAGTGTGTGTTAATTCAAAGTCACTTTTAGTGGTAGCCTATTGGATTTTTTATAGAAACACCAAAACGGAAATAAAAAAACGAAAAACTGAAACTGAAAATGTGGTTTATTTAGTAATCAATGAATTATTCAAATGTATTTAATAATCAATAGTTGTATATTAACATTTAAATTTGACATAATTCAGACAATGGCATAATTATGTTTCTGCTCCAGTTCATTGTTAAAATATAAACATTTAAACAGTGGCTGTAATAACTTTTATTTAAAATTTTATTTAATTATTTAAGCATACATTAAATTACGACTGATGTTCCTCCACTTTTTATCTTGCTATACACTTGAAACAAAGAGGAAAAACACATTAATTTGAAAGCTGAGCTGTTTTATATCAAAAGCAACAAAGCAGAACATAACTGCGATTGCTGGGTGTCTGGCATGCTACAAATAATGAAAATATTTAATACAGCGATCTGATCAGTAAAGAGCTTGAACAACACATTATTGTAAGACACAATTTGTGTTTTGCTATAAAACTGAAAGCTGAGACTTTGTTTTAAAAGTACTAAAGGGAAAAATCTTATTGCTATTGGGTGGCACACTGTAACGAATCCAATGGAAGACATGAAATATTATTTCCAAGCATATGTCCCCGCAAATATTACACATCATTTCTGCTAATAATCCAACAGAAATGCCTTTGTAGCGTATTAAAAAGGGTTAAACAAGAGAGCTACAGTGCCCACCAAAGGAATGTGGACTGAGTGTGTGAGCTGATGTTAAGATAAAAAGTTGTTCCTGTTGAGTCTTTTAATAAATATCATATTCTTGATATTAAGCGGTTTCCGCGAGTTCTTAGATCTCATCCCAGTAAGATGTCTCTCTCAATCCACGTCATTTGCAAGTGCACTATACTAAATATTATAACTTTAATTTCAAAGATTTAAATTCTTGAAACATTTTGCCTTTATTCTCGTAATATTTCGACTTTAATCTCGTAGTGTTTTCGACTTACTCTCGTAATATTACAACTTTAATCTCTTTTTTTGGGTTTTTTTTAGCAAAAAAGAGAGTTTTGTAACAATGTATCATTAATGTGATGCAACATTATGTGCCATTGTTTACAAGCCGTATTATTGGTGCCTTTCTACAGTTGATATAACACATTTCAGTAAGTTTCGTTCAACAGTTTTTGAAATATTTTCGGCTGCTATAGTTCAAAGTCAGTACTACTAATAAAGCCAGGACTAGTACTAGAATAAGCACTAGTTTAGATAGCCCTAGTATGAGTAGTACGTAGTTTAAATTCAGAGCTTGCAAATCCAGTACTAGTATGAGTGGCAGTCAGTGTTAGTACTGTATGTGTACTTATTCAAAGTCAGTTCCAGGCTATTTTGGGTACTAGACCCAATCAGTACTGTTATGAGTATCATTACTATGAGTTATAAAGTTAGTACTATGGATAGTAGGTGTACTATTCTACTTCTAGTGTTAGTATGAGTTCTAGTTCAAAGTCAGATCCCATAATGGGATAGGACTACATCACAGACAGTTCTAGATTTAGTGTGAGTACTAGTTTAAATTCAGAACTTGCACTTCCAGTACATATATATACACTAGTTAGTGCTAGTATAAAAGATAAAAGTCAGGACTGGTACTACAAAATGTGATGTTTTGTAGGGACACTAATGCAGGCTATTTCTAGTGCTAAAGCGAGTATGAGTTAAATGTCTAGACTAGTAGTGAACTAGTAGACCACTAGTATTAGTGCACAGTCAGACTAATACTATCTTGTGTTTCAAATGTAGTGAAGTTAAAGTCATAAGTTTCCAGAAAAAATAAAACTCAAGTAAAGTACAGATACTCAAAAAGTGTACTTAAGTACAATACTCAAGTAAATGTACTTCATTACTGTCCTCCTCTGGTAGTAATAATAGTAGGAGTAATAAAGTTTCACCTTGTTACGTGGATACAATAACAGCAATGTGTTTTTCATTTGACATGTTTTACATGTTGGTCTAAGATTGTACGCCTAGTGCTCAGGTGCTCTGTGTGCTCTCAGCAGATATTTCTCACAGATGTTAAAACTAGTCCACACACCTTAGTACTTCTTTCAACTAGATTCCAACTGGAGTGTGTAATCACAACCGTTACCTCAATATAGCTATTCCTCAGCTTGAAGCATTGCAGCTCAGACACCCTGACCGGCTGCGTGCTAAATACCTCGCTGAAGCATTCCAGCTTCATTTAAGCTCATTGATTTTCTTTAGCGCTCTTTGTTTTCTTTCTTCATGGCCCAGTTGTATTTGTGCTTTTGAATACTGTCCCTCAGAGGGAGGCTTGTTTATGTGATGTGGGATGGATTTGATTGTTTTAGGCCCCCTGGGGACGAGAGGACTTGGATGAGATCTGTAGAGCTGGCTCGGCCGTCCACAGCTTTTGCTCCGCGTCGGTTTAAAGGCATAATCCTTCATTTCAGCCGCACCACTTTACTTTGATAAATGTAGGGATGGAGCTTTGATAACATTATCACACGAAATATCCATAAAGACTGCCATGAAAGACCTGCTGTGTTTCAGATCAAGAAAATGGTTGTAAACATATCTTAAGCGTCTGGTGACAGGAAATTTCGAAAAGGAAGCCGAGCCTTTGTGCGCAGAAAATTGCATGGACTAAGTAATCAAGGAACTGAGGCCTCACAGGGATGCTATATTAATGAAATTGAGGATTTTGTAGAATTTAGGGATAATCTAAATCCTGGAAATGTATTCTGTTCACATCCATGTTCAGCTATGTTGCGTTTAAAGGAGTAGTTCATGCAAAAATGAAAATTTGCTGGAAATTTACTCACCCTCCGGCCATCCAAGATGTAGATGAGTTCTTTACAAGAACAGATTTGGAGAAATGCAACATTACATCATTTGCTCACCAATGGATGCTCTGCAGTGAATGGGTGCCGTCAGAATGAGAGTCCAAACAGCTGGTAAAAACATCACAGCAATCCACAGGACTTCTGCATCTTGTGAAGTGAAAAGCTGTATGCTTGTAAGAAGAAAAAAGATCTATCATAAAAATGTTTTCACAACAAACAATTTATTCTGGCTAAAATATAAGACGTCTACTCATAATAATGCTTTATGCAGTGAAAAAGTCATCATGCCTGAATTAGGAGGGAAATATGCAGAGATTTACCATCATTTACCAACAGTGTAAAACTTTGGTGGGATTTAATGAGACAGAAAAACAGGAGATGGACTTTTCACTGGAGGAATTTATTATGGATAATGGACTCATATTTTGATGGTTTAAAGTCAATGCTGGATTTATTTCTTACAAACATGCACCTTTTCACTTCAAAAGATGTTAATTGGTGGACTGGAGTGGTGTGGATTATTGTGATGTTTTTATCAGCTGTTTGGACTCTCATTCTGACGGCACCCAATCAATGCAGAGCATCCATTGGTGAGCAAGTGATCTAATGCTAAATTTTTCCAAATCTGTTTTGATAAAGAAACAAACTTGTCTACTTGTCTACAGTACATTTTGACCAAATTTGTATTTATTTATTCATTTATTTTTTTGAATGAACTGTTCCTTTAAATATTAACTTTCTTTAAGTTGTTGAGATTCTCATAACATTCCTTTGGAGAAATGAAAATAGAAGCAAAATTAGAAATGTTTGAGTTCATACTGACCTTGGTATTCTGTCAAGGAGTTTGAAATCTTCTCTGAAACTCTAGATGTTTGTGAGATAATGAGGGAATATTTTTTTCAGTAGAAACCTTTGAGAAGCACAAATCTAGTCTCCATTTGATCTCATTGCTGTCTCGGAGAAACAATTGAGTTATTCAAGGGTTTGCATTTGTTATTTTTCTTTCCTGGTGTGCAGACGAGAAGCAACCATCTTCTGAATGTCTGATGCTCCACATCCTCTTTGACCTGTTTTGTTCTCATCACCCTCTGAATGCTGGTTGATCTGCATCTGAAGCGCAGGAACAGCAGGGGTTTATGGAATTTTACATGGATCTTCTGAGCAAACAAGAGAACTGAAAGCAAGAGCCTCAGTGCATACACATGTCTGATGTAGCTTTCTTTGAGTTGTTTGATGGTTTCAGTTCTACGACATGAAGATAATGAAGTGTGCAGTGAATCAAGGCCTGCAGGCTGCTTACTGAAACATGCATGACTTTGCCATAATCTCAAATCCACTTTCATACACCAATCCATATTTTATGTGGAATATAAAGGTTTGGTTGTTTTTTGTGATGCCTGTTGGATCTTGAGGTTTGTAGTAACAAAAATGTTATATAAAAATCCATTAAAAGAAAAAGAGGGTAATATGACAGACGTTATACAAATTATCATTTTACATGTAATCCTCTTATTTTTACCTATTTTTTTTAAAGAATATATAAATACCATATTGGAGGCTTTGTGATATTATAAAAGAACATCTATATATATATATATATATATGTGTTTTTTTTTCTTTTTTAATTTTTTTTTTTTACCTATTTGAAGAACCTGTTATCACCTTTGTCCTTTAATCATGTTATTAAGCTTTAAATAGTTATGTATGTAAATTATCAAATTTGTCACAACTGTTTTTAGCATCGACAACTATGTGATATTGCCAATTATACCTAAACAAACATGAAACATGATTATTTCATAAAAAATAAAATAAAATAAAATGCAATATTTAAAATTAGCAATTTTGAAAAAACAGTTTTCATTTTTGCATTTAAGCATGTTATGCAGGTTTAAATAGTTATGTAAATTTACCCTAAAATATTACACATTTTCTAAAATCTCTCATACTTTGTGGCATTATCAAGAATATTTAACGAAAGCATATTTTAATTTAAATTAAAAAAAAAAAAACCTTACTTAAAAATTTGAGAACGTTTAGGACAAATTGGATCATTTCTATAACGTTGAGAATTGTTATAGAAATGATCCAATTTGTCCTAAAAATCTAAAATTTAGCCCTCATGTATAATTTTTATAATAATGTACACCACATGCTGCTAACAAAAACAATACTGCAATTTGTGCATAAGTGGCATTGATGTGCAAAGTGAATTCATATTGATTTATTTACTGTTTCTCCAGCAATACTGAACTGAACTGAATTTTATCTCATGTTTTTTGTAGCCCGGATAGTGAAAAGCAAGCAGTGGTGTGAGATGTCCCCGTGTTCAGAGGGTGAGATCTGCGGACTGCTCTTCAATCGTTCCGGATGGACCTGCACCAAAGGAGGCGGCCGCATTAAAACCGTCACGGTGAGACACGTCCTAAATATCTGTAACATTTAATTTATTCACTTAGTTGACGCAGTGTTGCATCATTCACACCACCTGTGTTTCATCTCACGTTATAATGACTTACATTAACCAACATTATTCTTTATATAATGCTTAGCAGATCATTAGTTAATGAGCATACATATATACTGTAGAAACCTCATTAGAGATTTTAAATATTCATATATATTTCTATTTTAATGTATTGTACATCAGCAGCTGATCGTTTAGCAGTATGTAATGTTTGCTCATTATGCATTAATGAAAGTTATTATGCAAGGGTTAATGTAGAGTCAGTCTATCATTATTGCGAAATAAACCCTGACGGGGTGATCAGGACCGCAAGGCGACATGTAGGGGCTCTTGAATCACCCTGAACGTGTTTACTTTGTGATAATTACCATCTGACTGTACGGTATTTTATGTAAATGCACATTTGAGTTGTAATTGTTATATTACGTGAGAAGAAAGACACCTCAGAGTGAGAGACATAAAACTAGCACAGCCAATTGGTTGCCTGAGACAAGAGTCAATTATAGTTTAATGGTTCTTATGGTAAAATATTTAATGGCAGAATGCAGCGATTGACCAATCAGAATTAAGTATTCCACGGAGCAGTGTGCTAAAAAGTAATACATCCTTTACGGCAGAGGTTGTTTTCACTAACTCCACCCATCATTGTTTAGGTATTTTACTTTTAGTATAATAGAATATGATTTCTTTTTAGACTTTGTTAGAATATCCTCTATAACCATTTGCTTCTCTCGGTCTTGGTGCAAACAGTACCTTCTTATAAAGCCTTGTTGACTTTTTATTCAATTTTTATTAATATATAAATATATAAATACTATTTTTAGATAAATGCAGCCTTGGTCTACTAGAACACTAAAAAGTCTAACTGATCCCAAACTTTTAAACTGTTATGTTCATTTATTAAAATTAACAAAAGAATAGATAGTATTACCAGGTATTTCATAAAAAGACTTATATCGCTTGAGATGTTCATTGCAGTTTTATTTTGTGCATCCAACATGAATTAGAATTAGAATTTAAATTGGAGTGCAGTGGCAGAAAAGTGTAGAGGATGAAAATTTCACACTGACAGGCCCCTGCTTGTGTGAGTGGCTATACAGGAGATGCATTGAGCTCTGATGCGATCCTTTGTTTGTAATGCATTGCTACATCACAGGCATAAGTGCTGAGCTCAGGGGGTGTTTGGGCCATGCTGACCCTGCAGGCTCCTGCCCCATAATGTCTTGAGTCATTCTGTTTTTTTGAGTTGCTTTGCACAAAATGACAAGGAGCAATTATGCTGAATTAGAGGGTGTTTTTGGAAAGGAAAAAAAGTGATATAGAGGAAACGAGGCTGCATATTAAACGAGTGTGGCTTTGCTGGGGTTAGAGAGGTTATGCCATTCAGCCAGAGTAGCTGAAATCATTCATGTGTTACAGAGGGCTTGAGTGTTCATAGCTTTGTGCATATTTATGACTTAATTTACAATGTTCGCATGCATGCCTTTTTTGTGTGTGTGTGTTTGCATGTTCATGTTCAAAATCAATATAAATTCAGAATTGACCCTGTTTGCTTTTATTGTGGATGATTCATCAGTGCACATCATTTTTGTGTAATAAAATATTATTTTATTCAATTAGTTGACAAGACAGCATTCTTTTTACGTATACTTTTTACGTATAATAATACGTATTAAAAGAAAATGTATGAGTAAAAAAAAAAACTAAATACTAATCCTAAATACTTAAAAACATAATCCTCTCACATTTTTTCTGTAGAATATCTTTACTTTTTATCACATGAAAT
The DNA here is from genome assembly GCA_032359235.1 of Enteromius mattozi. Taxonomy (NCBI): domain Eukaryota; kingdom Metazoa; phylum Chordata; class Actinopteri; order Cypriniformes; family Cyprinidae; genus Enteromius; species Enteromius mattozi. Next base: position 3,355,102 of record JAUMHE010000055.1, read on the forward strand.
GGTTGCAAATGGCATTTCGAGTTGACTTTAAGGTTATCTTTATATGTTTTTCTCAGGTATCCTCTTTCTTTCCTTCTGTCTTATCTCTCTTTCTCTGGGCAACTTCCAAATTGCATTTTGCACATTTGAAGGGCACTGCAAAGAAAAGACACTCTTAGTGGGTCCTTCCACAAGGCCGTTAAAGAAGCGTACATGCAAAGAAAGTCATTTTGTCAGTTATGATCCCATGATCCTAATTTGTGCAATTAGTCTTAAAGGAAGAGTTCTCCAAAAAAAGAAAGAAAATTAGCTGAAATATACTCACCCTCAGGCCATCCAAGCTGTAGATGAGTGTTTCCTCATGGGAACAGACTTGTAGCATTATATCACTTGCTCACCAATGGATCCTCTGCAGTAAATGGGTGCCGTCAGAATGTCCAAACAGTGTTTGTAATAAATCCATCCATTTTAATAGCCAAAATAGCCTGTTTTTGTTTCATTGAAAAAGTCCATCTCCTGTTGTTGTCCTCTCACATCAAAATCCACCAACATATTTGGACCACTTTAGCCTATAAACAGTGCTTAATATGTGCATATTTCTCTACAGATTCAGATAAAATGTCTTTTTCACCAGAGAAGCAATTTTATGGATAGAGGACTTATTATTTGACTCAAGGCCTGTATGGGAGATGCACTTTCCTTTGTGTGTTTTTTCTATACATATTTTATGTTCCTTTTTTGTTTTTATCAAGTACTAAATGAAGTGGCAATATTTGACACAAAAGTTTGTTCTGCTTGAGCAATCTTAACATGTTTTCAAGGTAACATTCATGCTCATAATGAGTGGCAGTGATTTTTGTTCGATATCCACTACAAGACATACAAAACAGTACTTGAAATGTTCTGCCCTTGGAAATGAGTCGGCTGTAGTGATGCTCACTTTCCAATGGAATTCGCCCTCTCTGTTTCTTACCATCCTTCTTGCGTGTGTGTGTCTGTCTGTCTGCTCACTAAGTGTGTGTGTATATGGTTGTGCAGGCATGTGTGTGTGTGTCTAATCTGTGTGTGTGTCTGTGCCCGCAGCCTTGTGTCTCTCAGCCTGGGGCAGCTGCCGCAGATTTCATGCCCCTGTTTCCTGCACCATATAATCTAGTCTGACAGCAGAGAGGAGTTTGCATGGGAGTTGTTTACTTATATGAGTGTGTATTGAGCTGAAATGTGTCTGTGTGTATGTGCAGATGTTTACTTCTGTGCATGATTATGGATAAGTGTCCATTTGCGTGTGATTGCATTTGGGATGTATGTGTGTGAGAGAGAGCGTGTGTATCCTTTCAAAATGACTCTTTTTATGGTGGACTGAATGCTACTGTGTTACAGTGTCAGCTGAGGCAGTTTTCACCAGATTTGTGACTGCTACAGTATTCTTAGGTGGAGAAGGATATAGATATGCTTCTGGAAAAGTGTTATGGCCGTTATTGTGAGGTCTAGCAGGAAATTAGGTAGATTGTATGATTACCAAGTGAAGGAGATGGTTCATAAATCAGAGGATGTGGAATAAAAGGGTTGTGCTTCCTAACAAAACAGTGAAAGAGGAAATTTGGTTGCAGTTTCTGACCTATATGGGTTTTTCAATGGCTGATGGTGATCTAGAAAGCGGGGCAGTCAGTGTATTGCTGATATATTCATAATACGTTTTAACCCTATAAAGCCTACAGTATCAATTTATAAAGTCTCCAAATTATCAAAAGAATAAAATCTTATCTGAAAACCTATTGTACACAATCATGTCTCCTGTATACTGATTGTTTGTGTTCTTTAAAGCCGTTTTTTGTATCATTCTAGACATGAATAATACAAAAAAATCTATGATGTTTAGAAACTAAATGCCAGAATAACCATTATATTTATAGTAATATTTAAAGATGAACATTTACTGGACTAAAGAAACCTAGGTTGACTTGATTATCCATGCATTATCTTTTAGAAATAATGTTCAAATGTATCAAATATTATACATCAGGCTTTCCCCCACCTCAATTGTTATTGTATTGTATGTTTAATAGGACAATAAAACAATAATACACAGTTTTGGTTGTAAAACTAAACTAAGTCACATCAGATATTTATGCTTTTTGTGTAGTCTGTTTTATACAGTTATAAAATCTCATTGATTTACACTACAACTCGCCAGAGTTTAAACTTAATTTTGGCCATATCAGCAGCAGTACCAAATTTCATATTTTTGCTCAGGGCCTAAATTTGAGGGGTTTTTCCTCCTCAAGTATGATTAACTAATTAGTTACAAAGGCCTGATGTACCAAATACGATACAAAACATAAAACACATATGCAAACTATTTTATTTTGATAAAACAGGCATAGTTATTGATGAAGCAAATGAGATACAGAAGATTAACTCAAAAATGCAATCTTCAATAGTGTCAAGAGGTCTTGTATCACCCTAAAGTGGTTTATTTTGTGCTGAAGGCCAGCTGACTATAGATTATTTCACTCATTACATGCCTGCTTACCAAATAAATAAATAAGGGTACATGAAATATTGATTTGAGTTTTATTATTTTATCATGTGAGAAGAAAAAAACCACAAAGTGTTTTGAGAAAAATGAAACACGCACAGCTCTGTATGAAATTGGTTGCTTGTAATATCTGGAGAAATACTATCCATTAGCATTGCCATTCATCTCAATGGCAGCTGTGCAGCTAAAATACAAGTCTATTTCATAGCTTTCCAAAAAACCAAACTGGTATTATATCGAAATATTATAAATATATATATATATATTGTTGGCAACAGTTTTTTTTTTTTTGTTAGAATACCCAGCTTATTTTGAATTCAAACTCATTTTGTCATGATTGACCAATCAGAATTAAAAATTCAAACATTTTATGACTCTTCTGTTGGCAGACTTTCTAAGCTTTCAAAATGCAATCTCTCATAAATCCAGTCTACATATGCGTGCATGTCACAGATTGCAGTGGGACTGAATCTGTGCATGTTGCAATTTATAAATTAATACATTGCGTTTGTGTAAAAGAATTGCCTTATTCATGTAAAGATGAATACTAAGCAGCAAATGCATCATAGAGTGGCAAAACCACAGCAACAGACGGAGAAGGAAGCACAGAGTGCAGTGTTTCGTAGGCTTGAGTCCAAAAAACGTGTGCTAACGGAGTGTGTTTATGTCTTTTGTATGTGCCTTCACATGCTTCGCACCTGCAACTTTCCTATATTCAGCCCTCCCAGCGTGCAGGGGTTTCAGACAGAGCCAGGTTCTGACCCGCTAATGGAGTTAGCATATGCAGCATGCTGAATCCCTGCCAGCCATTAATACAGATCACTCACGAGGGCCCCTAAACACGCTGGCCATTTGTCTTCACTAGTGAACTGCTGAAAGGTTCAAATTTGCCATAGTCTCCAGAGCCCACTGCTTTGGCATGTCATGCGCTGTGGAGATATTCACAGAGATGGATATGAATAGGAAACAAAGAGAACGAGAGTTTGAATATTTAGCGAAGCTGGGGAGAATGGCTTGAGAGTGGGTGGGCCGCTTGTGAACTCTGTCCGGTTACAAACTACTGAGTCATGCTGTCATGTCATTTATAGTGCCTGTGAAAACATAATGCTCTTGCAGGAACCAGGAAGTTCCAAAGAAAGAGTCATTAGAGGTATTGGCGGATGTTTTCTCGACATGTGGTTTTCTCTGTCAGCTTTTATTTAGCTTCTCTGCATGAGCGGGGATTTGGTTAAAGATAACATCCAATTAAAACCTGTTTACTTTATTAAGGATAAAAAAACATCTGTCGTCATTGTCCCTCCAAACCTGTAAAGAAGGTATTTTGAAGAATGCTGGTAACCAGTCACCGTTGACTTCCATTGAATGAAGGGGGAAACACATTTCGCACATTTAAAATACTCTGCTGTCTTTTGTAGAGGAACCGAGGTCACACAGGTTTTAAATGACTTGAGACGGAAATCATGACAAAATCATATTTTTTATGCATGTTCCCAATCTACTGTGAATAATGCATTTTATTACAACAAGAACAAAGACATCATTTTTCTGACAATAAACCAAATAGCTATTTCGGAAGTGCAATTTAATGCAATTTAATGAAATTACACATGGGTAATTTATTTATTAAATGCATCAAATTTTATTTAATAAGTTTAAATAAAATTCATTTATGAAATAGTTTATTAAATAAAACACATCTAAACTACAGTCAATAAAAATATAGGTAGCATTTCATTTATCATCTATTCATTTATTTCTATTTTTCATTCTATTGTTATGTCTATCCTTCTCAATATTGTTTTATCATTCTGTTTGCAAGGCCTTTAAAACTTCAAACTTTTTAAATTAAAGTTATGAGTTTCTTTGCATTTGGGTTCATTTTAATCTACTATTTGAATTCAAATTGCATTTCTGCAATGTGTTTGGTACCTCAATTCAAATTAAATTCAAATTCATAACCGGAATTTAAAAGACATTCCCAATTCAGTTTTTAATGCGGCACAACCCTGATGTGCAAACGTAGAATTAAAGAGTAAAATCCTTGCTACAGTCACATGGTTTCTTAAAACGGTATTTTCTGCAAAATCCCCAGCTGGTATGTAACGTGAACCCTCATTCCAGAAAGTTTTTTTCTCACTGCTGTTGCCTTAGGCGTGTTCACTGAGGCATTATTTTCCTGTTCTTTCATCTACTTTATTTTTCTAGTTTCTGTAATGCTGCTTTGAAACAAATTGTATTATTATAAGCTATACAATTATATTGAAAGGAATATATATTTTAGTCAAACACCAAAAAAATTCCCTGTTTTTTTTTTTTTTTTTTCCTTTTTGATGGCATGTCTCTCTCTGTCTTAATCTCTGCCTCCCTTCGGTTTCTTGTGGGTAATAGCATTGTCACTGCACAGTCATCATTACCCAGAGACAGGATGAAGGAGACGTATAGAGGGAGGGAATGAGCGACGGAGCGGTGCGGAGGAATGAGGCGATTGTTTTCAGCCAGCCGTTGTATCTAGGGAAGGGGATGTCTCGGTGAGATCGGCTGCGACAGGGTCAGAGCAAACACGGCGTCTCATCCACGAACCGTCTCCTCTGCTCCGCCTGCTCGCTTTCCGCTCACGTCCGCCTCCGTTTGCTCACGCCTGCACTGTTAGAGGCCACTAAATATCTGACACACTGGAGAATTGGCAATCCTTTGAGAGTCTGTACCCCTTTCAACCTCTCCCCTCTTCTTTTTATTGAATACATTTATGGAGCGGAGCGCGTGGCGCAGCGGGTCGCCTGATTTGATTCTGCTTCGTCTCATCCGTGGGGAGGAGGGCATCCAAATTCAGCTCCGTGGGTCCTCAAAGGGGCCTGTGTGACACAGCGGTGTGTGCCTTTTTTTCATAATTGAGAGAAATACATTAGTGGAGTGCCAGCGTGGGGTGTTTTTTGTAATTGAAGTGGCAAGGTGTTAGCAAAAAAGAAAACACCCTTACTCTCAGCGGAGTGATGCTAGGAAATCTATCTAACTTGTTATCTGTTCTTGCAGGCTGTGATTTTATAAAGCCTAGATCTGATACGGCTTTGCTTCTTATGATATAATTATATTCACAAATCACATTTTTTTATTGTTAGCATGATTGTTTTGCATTCAGCCCTTGTGATGAAAGGCAAATTTGGTTGTTTTTTTTTTTTTTTTTGTTATTGTTGTTTTAGTTTTGCACCTGTTCAGTTGTGCATAATCACTGAATAATTAACTAAAAGCTCATGATTTTTTTTTTGTCAACAAACCTCAAACAACACTTCAAAAAGTCACCGAAAAAGAGTTTTACAAACCAGTCTGATGAGAGACTATACTTTTACTTTTTGCTATACAATTAAGTCTTAAAAAGATGATGATAATCAGTGTTATTTATGCAGTCTCAGACATTTTTACAAGAACAAAGGGTGTTTTACTGTATATTAGAAGTGCTTTAGCCTTCAGCATCATATAGAAAGCCATATTTTCTACCTTCTATATTCTGCTTTATAAATATTGTGTGACTGAAAAAATAAGTAATTTTAAGCTGGATTTTGAAGTAAGCATTATGAAAAGCTCAGTTGCTATTTTAGTTATCTCTCTTTCGAGTTACTAAAATAGAAATTCACAAGTCATAAATGTTTATAGTGAGACATTTGTAACATGAAACATCTAAATAAGATGATTAATAAAGCAATAGTTCCCTCATGTTGTTCTAATATGTTATTTTGTGGAACAGAAAAGGAGAATGAAAAATGTTGGTAACCATTTTTAGTTATCATTGATTTCCAATTCATGGAAAAAACTGGGAAGTTTATTAAAATATCTGGCTCTACCAAAATAAATAAATAAATAATACAGATTTGGAATGACATGAGGGTAAGAAAAATAGATAGAATTTTCTTTTATCTTTAATAAATGCCTTAAACAGGATAATTGTGTTTTGAAAGCAATACTTGTTTGTATATTTAATATAACTATAACAGATTTTTGTTCACTTATTTATACATAAATCACATGGAAAATCTGCCAGTGTTTGATAAGTAATGCAATGCATTTAGATTATCATTGATAAAATGCTTTGAATGTCAAATACAAGCCCTAAATATATTCATTGTTGCTTTATAAATATATTTAAATTCTTGTCAAGGTACTAATTCAGTCAAATAAATCATACAAACTTGAAATATCAGGACAAAAAGCGTACATCTGCGATGTCAAAACACAGGTTTGATTGAAAAGCCCCGAACACATCCATGCGTTTAAATTGTGTATTTGGTGCTAAGAGATCGTTACGAGTAATTGCCTTATCAAAGCTGCCTCTAATCAATATCAAAATGTTTCCGTTTATTTTCGAGCAGAGAGAATGAGTGCAGCACAACACTGGCAATTACATCGAAATGTGCCATTTCTGTTCATTTAGCTGGTCGACAGATACAGATTGCCTTGTTAAGGTTTGAGTGAATTAAACACGCATTCTGTTCTTTGAGTTTTCTTAACACGCATGGTTTCTTGATTTCATAAAACTCTCCTCCTCCACCGCCTCTCCCTCTTGAAATGATTCTTTTATGTTTTTGGCCTCCTCTCTTTCGCGTTAGAAGCCCCTCTCAGTCAGCCGCCCCGTCACTTAGACCACGTTTAGGCCATTTTCCATCTGAAGGATTGCCAGGGTTTCTTTGAACTACCGTTTTTGCATCCCACATGCAGCGCTTCACATTTCCCTGAGGAATATTTGGGAGATGTTTGCTGCGGGTCTATCAGGCCATGATCAGAGGATGCCTCATATTGTCTTTCTTCTTTGAGGCCCCCACTACCGTTTTTATTTTATTTTATTTTTTTGAAGACATATTAGCATACCGTGACTAGAGACTGCGCTCTTCTACTACAGGATAACCAACAGGATGAAAAATTGATTTGAAACATCTTCCATAGAAGGTGCTTTCAATAATGCATTTGTAGATACCGAGATATTTCAAAGAATTCGAATACCAAGAGATGAACGTATGCAGCTGTGATGGGATGTTAGATTTTCTTTTCTTTAAAGACTCTTTACAGTTCATGGGTATATATGAATCTGTTCATTTATAAATTTCTTTATTCATTGTATTAATACTCTTTGTCATGGGAGCCCTGCATCGAGCGGAGAACAAAAGAAAAAGCACATAAGAGCCAGAGAAACACTCTCACTCCATTGTGACCTGGACTCCCACGGGCAGCTTGAAAGGCGCATATCGCACCAGGGAATCTGGCTTTTTTTTAAATTAATTTCAATGAAATGCACGATAAAACCTGAGAAATGTCTCCTAACTATTCGCTGACTCGCGTTTAGCAGTCATTTTCAAAGGCTACTCTATCAATATACTCTATATTACCCATCAGGTTCGTCCCTGCAGTTTGCCAGTGATTTATAATTGCCTTAATTGCTCCTCTCGCAGCCACTGGAGGAGATTAATCAATCCTTAAATTCAAAATCCAGCCGAGGCCAGTCGGAGAAACAGCCCTCGCTGCCTCCTGCAAAAGGGCGCGTATCGCTTTTAATTCGTAGCCGTGCCTGCTGTTACCGTGGAAATAGAGACTAACGTGAGTGTGTTAATGCACGTCTCCCACAGTTACAAAATCACTAATCCCTGCCTAAACGGCATGAGGTTGAACGGCCGCACTCTTCCAAATGCCTTCCTTAGGCCTGTTTCACACATCAAGTGTCTGAGGAGCATATGCACAGTGGAAAGACAAATTCGATTACAATGCCTAGCATTGTGCTTTCACATGACAAAGTGCACAAATAAACATCAGTGCATGCATTTTGAATGCACAACAGTATGTTTTTGAATTAAAAAAACTCTTAATAAAGGCAGTAAATGAAATTAAAATGATGCTCATTGTTAGTTCATGATACCCAATCAATTATCTAAAGGTACAAACCGGTCCGTATGCAACACTGTATTAACATTTTACATTATACGGTGCTGATCTTTTTAATTCAACCAAAAGTATGAATTCTGTCATCATTTATTTACCAACATGTTGTTTCGAAACCTGTATTACCTACATACTAAAAAATGGCTGGGTTTTTGTCCAAACAATAAAAGTCAGTGAGGTTCAATGTTGTTTGAACCTTGTTGATATTCATTGTAAATATGAATTTTCAGCATCATTACTACAGTCTTCAGTGTTCAGAAATCATTTTAATATGCTGGATTGCTGCTAAAGATGCATTTCTTATTATCAATTTAAAAAACAGTTGTACTACTTAATATTTCAGTGGAAATCGAGATGATGAATAGAAACATTGTAAATGCCTTTACTGTCACTTTTAATCAATGTAATGCTTCCTTGCTCAATAAAAGCATTAATTTAACAGTAGACTTCTTAATTTAATATTAATTTAAACTTAAAATTTAAAAGGCAGACAGAAATATGTGCAACAGAATGTCTGAAAAAGGCCATTGTCGTTTCCTTCAGTTATCTTGTTTCATCGCTATTGTTTACAGAGTTATTTTTTTTTGTGAGGATGGATTGGGGCAGTTTGTAAAAGATAGAGCTGTATTTACTCTTTCAGAGAGTAAATAGTGTTGCTGTTAATAATATTGTTTCCACTAAGTACTTTTTACCTCCTGCGACGCTAGCACCTGGAGCAGTAGCATCATTTGCGCTAATGATAGCTAATCCGCTCAATTAGCAAAGTACACATTTGTAATCTGGGCCTCTCTGCTAGCAGGCAAGTTTACATACTCTTCATCTTCCTCTTGCAGACTAATGCCCTACGACATTCACAGTACTGTGGCGGCACACAATCCCCTGTGGTAACGCGCTAACAGAGGAGCTGTTTCAGCCAATTGTTTGCAGACACAAGAAATGGCTCCACGTCCCTGTCGCTAGCTCTCTCTCACTCACTCTCATTCTGCCTCCCTCCTACTTTACCACAGGAGACTGCATTCACCTTTTTAGCCCATTAATTAGCATGAACAGTTAATAGTGCCTCCTACAATGGCTGCCTCAGCAGTTTTTCCTTAGAGTTGGTGTCACCAAATCAATATCAAGTCGGGTATAAAGCACTTGAGAAACTCAGTCGTAAGAAGCAGGTCTGTGCGGTCATGGTTGCTTCCCTTAGTGATTTTTCTGTTAGAAGCAAGCCATCCCTGCACCAATATGCATAGTGTAATTTTGTTTTCTGTACTTTATGATCCTCACATTCATGTTTAGATAGTACAATATGACACCAGTGAGATCAGATTTTGGTCACGACTGACAGCACTGACAAGAGGTTTTACTTTTTAAATGAAGTCCAAAAAATCCCATTGCTTTTCTCCATGGGGGAACTGACTATGAACTAATAACTTATAAACCTTTGAAGACAGACCTACTTTGAGTTACGAGGTTGCCAGTGGATGGTTTTTGCTTTTATTAAAACCAACAGCTTGCAATATATTTGAACTTTTTTTTATTACTATTAATTGTGTAGAATTTCAAGTGTAAAAATACATTACCCATGATCCTGCAGAGAAATTCAACCAATCAGAGAATTGGAAAGCTGAGCCAAAAGAACTGCTCATAAAAACTATGTACAAACACTATTTTTTTTGGCACACTATATAGTATAGTATTATATTTTTAACACTACAATAGAGTCACTTTCCTTATGCTGCCCCAATGACATTAATATGTTTATGAATAATATGCATATTTTGCAATAGACTCAAATTATTGGTTCCCTTATATAATCCCCTTTAAATAAATTATTTTGTATTTCTCTTTTCTTTTTTCTTTTTTTGTTATTCGCAATGTTGCATGGCTTTGTAGTTCTTACCCTCATAAACCAACAAAAAGTACACAATCTTTACAAATATGTTTGGTTTCAGATCAAAATTTTGTTGTAGACTGGAGAACACTATTCACTATTAACTAGTTCCTTATTACTAGCATATTAGCTGTTTATTAGTACTTAAAGCACTTAGTTTTATATTCTGTAATGACCATATTCTAGATCCAATAACCCTAAACAAAACTACCACAAACAATTACCTTACTTGCTATCAACACGCAGCAAATTAGGAGTTGGAGGGAAAACTTTTAGTTAATATGTGTTCCCTAATCTAAAGTGTTTCCAAAATTTCTGTTTCTAGCTGGTTGGTTTGGTTCATGGCTTACAGATCTCAAAAGAAGACCCAAAGGGAAAAGTTAATGGGGGAAAAAAATAAATGGTTCCTAAACCAAGGCTGCTGAAAAAGTGGACAGGCACTGTTGCACTCTATTGTATCAGCCATAGAGCCAAATTAGCATTTGTTGGCAATGTTCTGCATGGAAAAAAAAAAATGGGACTTTTGGGAGTCTAATGTGGCTGGCTGAAAAAGATATTTCGTGGAGTAACCAAGGTAATTTCTTTTTATTATTTATTGAGCTTCAGAAAAGTATTATAAAGAGAAAACACAATCACTGCAGAACAATAAAAAAAATTAACTGACAAATGCATAAAAACAATAAATTATGCAAGTATTATTTTAAAAATAGAATAAATTATCAAGCACAATTCTAATGTCCTGTAGGGATCTTGATGAACAATGTATTTATCTTGCAGATCATGCAGACAGGCTTATTCAACCAATTGCACTTTTTAGTTCTTCAACAAACTCTGGAGGACTGTGGCTCAAACTTTGAGACACTTCATCTGGGGCTGAGATTCATCGCCAAGGCAATTAACCCACTGTCGATCATGTCACAGCAAGCAATCAAAGATAATTCCCAAAGTTTGTCTCACACTGCAAAACTGTGACAAAAACCATAAACAGCAGCACGCACACAGAGCTTACATGATAAGGCTCTCAGAATTCCCCTCGCATTTCCAGGAGAGAGAAGAAAGCATCTAGGATCTTGAAAAAGAGAAATTGGAAAAAAATCAAATCAAAAAGCTTGCAGCTAGTTGCAGGATTGTCTTGTTTGCCTTCGCTGTTCTTGTTGTTTTCACTTAACAATGCAGCATGAGTGCTTAGCATTTAGATGACATGTTTGAGGAGAGGTGCAGCAGATCAGATGCACTGCGTGAAGGGTTTCACAGATAGAGCCAGACTTCCAGGGCGGAGAGACATACGGACAGGCGGGCGCTGGAAAAAGCCGCTCTACCCATAGAATCACGGGCACTGTCAACACCATTGTGAATGACACGGTGACGAGCCAATCAGCATGGGTGCCAACGAGCGGCTTAGTGAGCCTTCTGCATGCCAATGAGTGTAGCGGGTCCAAGATCTACAAGCCTGCCAATGAAGGACTCAAAGTCTTGAGGGGTTAAGAGGTTTTTATAAACATTGAACGAGCAAGTAGAAAGTTGGAAGTTTCTTCAACTTGATCTGAGAGTAAGGACTTCAAAAAAAAAAAAAAAAAAAACCCTGTGAAGTGCAGAATACAGAGCTGGCTAATTTGGGGAGCTTTGAGAATATAAACCAGACAGCAGATGACCTGAATTAGCAACGTTAGCAGAGTTGACAGTGTTGCAGACAAGCAGTGCTGGGCAGTGACTAACAAAAACAGACACACTGTTAACTATAACGTATCTTTCAGTAGGAACTTTTATTTATTCACTTATTTAAGAAGGTCTTTTGTGGGTCATACTCAAACATAGATTTTCTGACTTAAAGAAACTTCAGATTTCAGAATAGCTTTATTATTTATGTTGATTTATTTATTAACATGTTGAAATTGATGCTAATCTTAAAGGACAACCTGTTTTTCTGTTGTATTATTTTATTCTACAGAAGGGTTATTTTATCCTCTTTTCCTTTCATTTGTTGATTTCATCATATTATTTGTATAATCTAATTTTATTTTAACTAATTTACTCTCTTTTCAGTGTTTACTACTTACATTTTATGGTTTATATATTTATTTTTCTTATGAAACTTTTTATGATTACTTTTTTAATGCGTTTTCTGCAAAACATTTTGAATTATACTATATAAATTGCACTATATAAATAAATTTCCCTTGCATATAATCTCAAAACATACCACTGATCAGTCTTGATAACATAGTAAAT
>JAUMHE010000055.1:3367743-3378995 GCA_032359235.1 Enteromius mattozi
ATATAAACAAGAAAAGGAAACAAAATGTTTCAATTAATTTTGTTTTCTTTTTTTGCACATTTAAACCACCTCTTTACTCTAAACTTTAACCTTGGGAACATTTTCCACACAATCTTTTGACTTTTAGTTAAGTGTTTTGCTTATTTTTCCCCCAGTGAATTGCATTAAACTTAAATTATGAAATACTAATTTAGATTTTTTGCACTATTGCTTACCCATGGAAATGTTTTAAAAAAAAAAGGATATAAAGAAATGTGCAAAACAAATATAGTTTATTGTTGAATCTATTTCATATTATTTAAAAAAAACAATGGTTGTTATAGAATGATGCTTTTTGTATGGAGTTTCTCAACCACTTGACCAAATGCATGACTGGAAAGTCAAGGGATGTATTTTTTATGTTATTTAGTAAAATTTAGTTGTATAACACAGGTCTAATGAAATATCTGACCACTATTTAATTTCTTTTTTCTTGCAGCCTCTGCCCAAGGAGCCATCCTAAAGGACGTCAGATTGCCGTGAGGAGGTGAGTGGTGCTTCAGTAAGATTATCTCTTATCTTGGCTTGTTTGCTTTTCCTTAGTAAGCCATCATTGTCTCTAAATCTAATATTCAAAGACTGTGATCGTCCAGTGAGCAGGTCCGAAGCGGAACGGCGACAAAACGCGGCGACCGACAAGAAGTGCTATCACAGCGTTGGCTTTAAAGCAACATGACAGATACAGAGCACAGGTACAGAGGTGGAATAAGGCAGAGCAGAAATCGAGTGGAAATCTTATCATTTATCCAGCCAATTGTGCCCCGCCGGCGCTGATGAAGTTGTGTTAAGAGTGACGCACCTGATCAGCGGAAGGGCTAAAGCTGGATTAGAGGGCAGCTGGGGGCGCCGGTTTTGCCGCGGATTGAGAGATGAAGGGAGAAGATGATGTTGCGGGACGTGAGCTGAAACCCAAAATCCCTCGTGTTCTGCCTCAGTAGTGATTGCAGATGGTGCGATGGTAGCAAAGAAGGAGATACGGTTATATTTAACAAGATATATTTACATGCCAGCTGTTGTTTGTCTTTCCGTCATGCTCCGAGCGATTCCCAGTGAGTGTACATGGCTTGGGAAAGACTGTGGTTTTTTTGCGGTGCAGGAGGATAATATGAGGACAGAAATTTGCATAAATGTATGTTAATCCTTGAGGCAATTAGCACCTGTCAGTTTCTCAGCAATAGCTTTCCGGTCTTTTCATTACGTGGCAAAATAATATGCTGAATATTGTTCTAAAACCACCACCAACATCATTTTTCCCTGTATTGAAAAGTGTCCTTTGGGAAACAATGCCTTTTCACGTCAGTGTTATTCCAACAGTCAGAGCTATATTTGAGTTGCACATGCCTTTATTTCTTTGAAAAGCACTTTATTAAAAAGCTAGTCATGAGGGAAGACTTTTTATTGAAAAGCTCCATTATAAAAGGGTCCAGAGTGAGCACTTAAGGAACATCTCAGAGGGAAGCTGTTGTGTAAGACTTCTGGGGAGGATTGTAGGCTTTGTGACTCCGGTGGTTCTAGGAAATGAAATTCTGTATGGCGGTTCTGGTTCATGCCAGTGTTATCAAAATTTCCAGCATGTTGCGTCCTCAAGCCTCAAGAGAATGCGGTGTGTATCGCAGGCAATCACGGGGAGATGGAAAACGGCAAAGAGGGGGCTCCATAAATATTTACTTGGAGAGGAACTGGAATGTACCAAATTGTGTTCTGATTACATTGACGTGCATTAAAAATTGATTCGAGTAATTTGAGGGAATGTCTGATTTACAAATCCCAATTGCGAGTTCTTTATGAATGATAAATTCCGTTCGTTAAGCAGGAGTGAAATGATATGATTGTTTTTTTTCTGTCTAACTAAGGGTTCCTAAATTTACTGTGGTTAAAAAAATGAGATAATTGTATAATGTTTTCAGTTTACCTGAAGATGGCTGATGTGTTTTGATGGCTGACTGAATACTTTAGTGGAGATGGAGTCAGCAAGCTAAACACTAAAAGCCTGTTCCCTTTATAAAAAAAATTTTGTAAAAGAGTTTATGTTTGACTGTCTTAAAAATAATACTTTAATTGTAAAAAAAAAAATCACAGCCCATATGTTTGAGGAAATGTTTGGAGATGAACTAATGAATTCATGAAGTGAATTAATTTTATATGCTCTTCCCTATACTTTTCTTTAGCTAAAACATAAAACATGCAATGCCAGGGTCATTGGTTCAATTCCCAGACAAATGCATAAATTGATAAACTGTATACAGTATCTGAAATGCATTATTTCAATGGAAGGCACGTTGGATAAAAACATTTGCTCAATGCATAAAAGTGTACTGCAAAAATTGCTTATATTGATCAGACAAATGGCTGATGCAGAATCTTCTAGAATTTAATCTTCTAGAATTTGTTCATTAAGTCCAACTTGTCTGAAGGAAAATATATGATGTTCTACTTAAATCAAAAGATCTGTGCATACTGTGCACTTACGGTGAGAATATTTTCATTATGTATTATAGAAGTTGCTATGGGTATGATTGTTCACCAAACTTTTCTAAACTTATAAAACTTTTTCAGTTGTAAATGCCTGCTCATTAGGACATTTTTCAGTGTTTTACCCACTATAAATGAATAGGTAACTATGGTAACCAGGTTTATCTTTTCCTTTAAACCATATCCTTTCATGCCTCTATACTTATGTTTAACATCATTAAATGATTGTGCTTTTCTAGAATCTTTCTGTGGAGAAATTGTCACAGAGGCTGCGTGCTTATCGACTGCCAGACTTTTTCTGAACATCTGTCTTTAAAGAGGCAAATATCCAAACATTCTGACAGGAACTTTTATTCAAATGGTTGAATATGACTTTTATTCAAACAGAAACTTGTATGTAAACATATTACTCCTTGAAGAAGTAGACTTTTGCTGTTTTAAGACTTTCTTCCAAATTTAATTGGGACTCAAGTGTAACTCTGAGACTCCAGTTCACTTTAAAAATAAGTGTTGGCAGCCATTACTTTAACTCATCCAATTAATTAAACAAATTTAACTTCATTTATTAAGTTATATGATATTCAGCTTCTTAAAGTCGGTTTATTATAATTTAAGTTGAAATGACTTGTGCAGCCGTGCTTAAAAAAAAAAGGAAGGCAGCAACTGAACATTTTACAATGTTTGTAATTGAATTTAATTAAATGAAGTATTTTCAATAAACTTGCTTCACCGTTCACAGATTCTTCAGCAAATCATTATCAATCAATTCGCTGGTCAAAAAGTGTGCCGACCCTCAACAGTGTGAGATTTTCTATGCAGAATATCACAACTACTACAGCAATAATCACAAAAAAAACCTTAATTATGCACTTTGATTAAAACAGAGCAGAGCACTGTACTAAAGCATGATTGTATTTAAAATAACTGAATATCTTAGCAGGACACCAGCTCGGAGGAAACAATGCTGATTAGTGCGCAGGCGATGTACATTTACATATTCAACTTTAATTCTCTAAATGCGAATTAACACTCAGACAGACAACGGGTGGCATAATTTCCCCTTTAAAAACTTAATAGTGCTGCAAGACGTGTAACAAAATAATCATTTCGCTAGGGCTTTGGTGCTAAAGAACACAGGCACTCACCCTCTGCCATTTACGTTTTTCAAAAGCATGTGCCTTTCAAAGCCGCCACTCTTCAGAACGCTGTCGTATAAAAATCATCATTCACTAAGTAAACACAAACAAAAGAGCCACAAGATCAACAAACATGAAAAGGCGAGGCAGGAAAAGGTAATGCATGTGTTTTTTTCTTGCCTTTGATCAGCCGCAAAATGCATTTCCCTAATGTCCCCGCCGATGGTTTTCTCTTTGTGTGTGTGCACAGGTTTGCTGACATTCACAGGAGCGACGCCAAACAGGAATCATCCATCAGCCCCTCACGCATTTGTGTCCATCCTCTCATTTCGGAGCTAAAGATATCAGCTGCCCCTTTCCCCGTCACCCTCCAACAGGAAATGGAATCCGCGCGCCATGGTTGCAGTCAGTCAAGCGTCTCTACAGAAACACGCAGGTCATCGTCTCTCAGCTGGGGACATTTTCAGTCAAACCTTGACTTAATCTAACTGTTTAAGTTTTGATCTCAAAATACATTAGCTAGGAGAACATTTCACTCGCTTTCCATCCAGTTAAACCGTCAGAGGAGACTGTCCCGAGTACCTTTCAGACTAAGATTACGTAAGTTCCTCGCGAAGAGCGGCGAGGCTGTTGCGTAAGAAGCATCTCGGAGGACCCCAACTACGTCTTTCGAAGCAAGGACATGTCAATGAAAGGCCAAGGATGCGCAGAGACCTTTAAACATACCGCACTGTAAAAGGATGTGTTTTCTTATGAAACAGAAGCAGCAGATGATTGACGTGTCCTGTAGATTTGACCTCACGCGGTTTGACCATATGGATTGTGTGCTGTCTGAGAAAGGCAATGCACTGATGCCGTCAACTCTAATCATGACTGATTTAAAGATTAGCAAAACAATGTGTGGATGTCATCTGTCCCTTCCTCTCTGGGGCGTCTCTTTCACTCTCTGCTTTAAATGTCTGTCTCTAATGGATATATCATTTCTATCGATACTTTATTTTGACTGTAAATTGACACTTGCGATGGAGTGTTGACCTAGATAGGAAATAAAGGGTGTGTCCATGTAAATGTGCACAATGCTTTGGGGACTCTCTCTATATTTGGGGGCCGTGCTGATTTGCTGCTTAAAGTCGATGTGAAATCATAATGCATATTTAGTTTGGTAATAAATGGTACTGGTTTATTTGTGAATGATTCGTTGGTGCAATCACACTACAGTTCAAAAATTGTGGTCAGTCTCTCATGCTCAACAAAGGTTGCATTTATTTGATCAAAAATACAGAAAAACCGAAAGATTGTTGCAATTTAAAAGGACTTTTGTATTTGAATATATTTTAACATGTAATTTATTTCTGTAATGGTAAAGCTGAATTTCCAATGTGTGCGACATGATCTTTAGGAAATCATTTTAATATGATGATTTGCTGCTCAAGATTTTTTTTTTTTTCTCAACGTGGAAACACTGGGGGGTTTTGGTACTTCAAGTAAAAAGTTGAAAAAAAAATAGCATCGTTATATATAGATAATAATATAAAGGTCTTTACTGTCACTTTTGATCAATTTAGTGCATCCTTGCCAATTTAAAGTAAAATATTAAAAAGAAAAATAACACTCACTGACTCCCAAACTGTTAAACGGTTGTTTAAATCTACAAATCGTTGTTTTTATATTCCTTTATTAAAACATTACTCTTAAAAACACTTCTGTTGTTGAAGAAAATTAATATTAGCCAATAAAGTCATATTTTTGCGTCATTCAATCAGATTCCAATAGGATGAATAATCCTATCTTATTTTTTTTTCTCACCAAATATTCTGTTTAAGTGAAATACTTTGTAAATGCTGGTTCATATAGTCAAAAAGTCTAAATTAATCGATTTAGTAAACATTTTTATTGTACGCAATTCATTGGTACATGTTAATTCACCTCTGAAACATATTTTCTGTGGCACTTAATGGCACTTAAATCTCCACAATAGCTCAAATCTACATTACTTTCATACTTCTCATTTGGAAATACATCATGACACATCACGGAAATACATGGTAGAACTTATAATGCAAAAAAATGCTGTTTCATGTTGACTTTAAGAATGTATTTTGTGTTTTGCTCTTTGTTTCCTCTAATACTGAGTCAGTCAGTCTGCTTTTCACGAAAACACTGATCTATTATCAAATTGGTTCTTCTCATGGCCAGTGGAAAGGATGAATCTGTATGATGGATGTAACTGGTTGCATATAGCAGCGAAAATAACCAGAGCCCCGTAAGATGAAAGAGTGAAAGAATATGGTCACTTTCAGTGAACAGTAGTAATTCATCAGTCTCATGGGCTAGGCCCGGCTCCCTGAGTTGTGAATTTTAATGGTGTTTTTATGGTTCCTAATAAAGTCTGTTATGCTTCTGGCAAATATGCAGAGCACGACATCGCTCGCTTCCAATTACTGAGAAACTCAAGGAGATTCAGTGTTCATTCGTTATGCCGTATAGTTATTTAGGAATAACAGGACTATCTCTCTCTCTTTCTTTCTCTCACGGATTCTCTCTCTACCCATGTATGTGGAGTAGAGTGACAGTTACTTCCCCTCCTCATTTAAAAGTGTTCACTAACCTGTCCAGATCCACTCCAGGTTTTCCATTTCCTGCTCCTCATTTGATCCAAGCTCACTGGTGATGAGAGAATCCGAGGGGTCAAACTTTGGCTGGCCAGCATGGTCCAGTTTGCCCCTGTTGGTGGACATTGTAACTACACCTTCTGGTCCAAAAAGGTATCTTCTTTATTGGCAACCATTTAGAATTCAAGCAACATTCAAATTGTAAATATTTTGTAACACTTTAAAATAAGGTTCCAGTTAACTATGTTTAATGCATTAACTAACAGTAACTAATACATACATTTGTTACAGTATTTATTAATCTTATTTAACCGAAGTTAATAAAATAGGCTGTTCAATGTTAGTTCAGTAAATATAGTAAATTAATAAATGTTAGAAATAGGCATAATGGCTAATAAATGCTTTAGAAGTTTTTTACGTAACGTTAAAAATGGAACCTTATTGTAACCAGTGTTTCTTAAAATTGCACTTTTATTACAGCAGATATTTTACCAGTGCCATATGTTTTCTGTAAAATGGATTTGTGAAATTTATGTATTATTATTATGTATTATTTATTTAGTGCTGTCAAATGATTAATCATGATTAATAGCATCCAAAATAAAAGTTTTTGTTTATATATGTATGTGTAATGTGTATATTTATTAAGTGTATATACACACACCTAAAGTATGTATTTTGAAAATATTTACGTTCATACATTTATATATTATTTTTCTTATATTTTATAATATATAAAAATATATTTAACATTTTTGTTCTTAAATATATATATGCATGTGTTTGTATTTATATAAACATTCTAAATATACACTATATACACATACATCATGTAAACAAAAGCGTTTATTTTGGATGCGATTAATCACGATCAATTGTTTGACAAACCTTCTCTGATTTTATACCTCATAATTATTTAGTGCCATAATTGAGTGTCTTACATTTTTGATTTTCAAAATTCAGTTCAATTCAATTCATTTCTCGTAAAATTAACAGTACTTTTATTTTTCATGCCTTTATTTTTTAACACTGAAACAAAAACAGCTTTCAACAGACATAGGCTCTCCATAAATGTTCACTAAACCTTTTGTTTTTGTTCAGTTTTCTTGCAACAATAGTTCACAATCATTTCTTTCAGAATAGTAATAGCCTATTAACACTGTGTTTAACACATGGCGGTATCGGAGTGATCCTGGAGCAAGAGAAAACACCGGCGGTCCCATTTTCAATGAAACATTCCTCGCTTCAGGCAAAAATCACACAACTCCGCTGCTTCTCCGCATTGCTGTCTATGACTTTATCCCTGAGGTGCTGTTGTTATAGGCTGATGTTTACTGCTCTGACAGCATTATTCTTTTACATTTCAGATGACATCCCAGTGAGATCCTGCAAGACCTCAAGGCTTCTTCCTCCAGTGTACCTGTGATTTATTATTTATCAATAGGAACAACCACATTAATGGCCGGAAAGCCCACAATCTTTATTTTACTTGAACATTGGCATCTATTCCTGTGATTCCTAGGTGACTTTTATGTACATATTTGCTCATCGTGAACTGTGCTTGCGGTTATGGGATCAATAAGGCCATAACATCAAATCAGGAGTGCAGAACAGTCCTGAGAGGTTGTGTTATTATGGCAGTATCTCTGCTGTATCAAGCTCCAGTACACCCGTATGATCTATCCGTCAGTGCTAAACATGAAGAAAGTCATCACCTGTCTCATTCTCATGACTTAAGCCAACATATTGCCTGCGGTGCATCTAATTCTCATGTATTTCCTACCAGAACTTGAGCATGTTCTGTGGAATGTTAAAAGAGTTGAGATGCTCTACCAGGGCATTTCTGGTAGTTATCCACCCTGAGGCATCTGTCATTAAGTCTATATAATACAAGCGTAATTGGGGTTTATGCCCGGATTAAGAGATCGTTACACTTAATTACGACAAATCATGGTGCTCTAAGATGTCTGGGCCAGAAGATATAAAACAGCCGAAAGTGTGAGAATGAATGAAGCATGCAAGGGCATAATTAGCATGTTTTGTCGTCTTTAAGATCCTCATATTAAAATTACATGCACAGGACTTTGTAATCCATGCAAACATTTTCGAGCACTCATTTTACATTTTACATTTTACATTTTAATAGCAGTGCATTAAAGAAATGGTTCACCCAAAAGTGAAAATTAGCTGTTAATTTATTCAACCTCAGGACATCCGAGATGTAGGTGACTTTCTTTCTTCATTAAAGATGTTTTTAGCTGAATCTATGGTCTTTCATTTTGGAAGTCAAATTAATTACCTGCATCTCTAGATGATAAATTGAGGTCTTTATGATGGATACAGTTCGCATAATTTCCCCCACATATACGTCATCATGCAATGAAGCTTACACTACTGGACTGTTTGCTTGAGGCTGTTGATTATAGATAATAATGCTGTAAATAATATTCTTTGTCCTGCACAGACTGAAAAATCATCTTTAATGTTCTGCTGAAGAAAAAAGAAAGTCACCTGAGAGTGAGTAAATTAATGGATCACTTTAATTTTAAGTGAACTGTTCCTTTAATATCAATGCAATTGATTTTAGAGTGGATTATACCTCTAATAAAAAAGCAAAATGTCTGAATTATTTTAAGTCAAGTCAGGACAATGTCATTATTCAACTCAAGTCATTTTGTTGTTGATTCAGTTCAGTTCAATAAATGTAAAGTGCAGAAGTTGTGAAATAATTTCAGTTTAGCTTTAAGCAGTTTAACTGAAGATGTGGAGTTATTCAGCTCGAGTCAGTTCAATGTTGTTGTTTTAGATTTATTTTTGGCAGCTAATTCAGCTAAAGCAGATCCACCAAAGACAATAGTGTCATTTTTAAACTGAATTGAATTGAAGTTTTGTTTTCGTCCAATAGTGGCAGTCTATTTCATTTAATAATATTGCTGAAGTGTCTTTTAGACCCCAGATAAGCAAGTCAAAGGCTACAGTGGCAAGGAAGCTAAACTCCATTAGGTGACAGAAATGGAGGGAAAAAAGCCTTTAGAAAACAGGTACGGCATTTCTGACCACCAACTGTGCTACATGCATTTGCACGTACTGTGTTCTGTTTTGCCAATATAATGGCTGCTCGAGTTACTTGGAATCTGGCAACACAAAAAATTACCTGTAGTATATTACAAGACAGAAAATTATACGCAAGTACTGGCTGAAAATGTTCTTGGGGTCCAAATGACTAACTGCCAGAATCACTTTACATTAAAAAATAAATAAAATTTAAAACTCTCAGGAGTGAAACACAAGATTTCAGTACAGAGATCTTTCTTCTTTGCAAACCACCCACAATCTAGTTTAGCCCAGTAAATTAGCTACTAAATACATGGCATGTAGTGCAAACACATCTCCTTTCTATGTAAATTAGTTTCATTATAGATTGTGTCTTGTTTACAAAATTCAGTGGTATTTGCCTGGTGCGATTAATGTCATATTATTACCACCCGTGGAAAAACAGGCAATCATCAGTGTGGCCTTTCTTTCCAGCTGAAGGACGGAAAGAGAAAAGTTTTCAAGAATGCTCCTAGCTGCAATTAATGCAAAAAAAAAAAAAGTTATTAGAAACATTGTTTTCTTTATAGGTTGAGTTCTTGTTGATAACCCTACACTTTACAAGTATGTAAAAACATAGAATAGTGATAAAATATAATGGAATAAAATGTTTTATATATGACTAGTTTTGTGATGCTTAATGTTTTAAAATAAATTAAAAATATATTTAACAACCTAATATTTTTAATCACTTTTATCTTTTGGTTTTCTATTTTCATTAAAAATTTAATTTTTTTACGTTTTAGTTTTATCATTTTAATAGCCCTTTCAGCACCCCTTATTTTCATCAAGAATTTGAATTCATCTTTTGAAAAAGAAAAAAAAAAAAGAAAGAAAGACATTTTCTTAAAAATAAAAAAATATTCTTAACTGTTTTTGGTTTAGCTGGGAAAAAAAAGAATACAGTAGTTTTTTTTTGTTTTTTAAGTTTGTGTTTCTAGCAGGTTTGCATAATTTCTTTGAATTTGGAGTTAATTCCTTTCCAACAATGTGTGCCAATGAACAATGCTATAAGTAGGTGTAGTTCATTTTTACTGAATGTTAGTGAATTCTCTCCTCAGAGAAAAGCACTGCTCCTGGTTGTTTATTTGGATGAAAAAAGAGACATATAAAGAGGAAGGAACCCTATAAAAATTACAGCTGACCCCTGCATGAAGACACTGGCCCATAAGCATGTGAGTGTTAGAAATCTGCTCCTCACCCACCTCACCCTGAGCATTCACTCGGAAAACACACTCTCATAGATGCGCTCATATACTGGAGCAGAGAATGAGACCTGACATCCGCCTACAGCCAGGCCCTCAGGACACTTCCTACATATGTGTGTAGTCATTTTCTGACGCCTTCATAAAATTTTAAATATACATTTTTTAGCTGCAATTAGTAGCATATGAAAATCAATTTAGTTTTTTCTCTGTATTTGTGTAAACGTGCTTTTTCTGAATGAGGAGGTAGGCCTGTGATGCATATCAAGTCATATTTCAGAAAGCACAGCGGTAAACAAGCACAAACCTGCAATAAAGTATATGTAATGGCATTCAAAACTCATTTTACTTCCACTATATGATGTGTTTATTCAGTGAAACAGGATATTCTATGAAAAGAAATGAGACATCTTATTTGTTGGTTATTTATTGACCTGGATGTAGGTTTTGCAGTGTATTTGTGTGGGACTTTTTGTCTAGATTTGGAGGATGAAGGTCAAGTTTACTTTCCACACCATCACAACTGTCCCCGGGGAACACTTATTTTTCAGATCTGCCATTATTTTCTATTATTGGCATGACCTGTTATATATTATTGCTGTAGATCAAACAGCATCGGCAGTGGCGTCGTTAGGCCTATTTTAGGGGTGCTGAAGCCTCCCTAAACTATTCTTAAGCCCCCCTAAATAATTTGG
>JAUMHE010000055.1:3379095-3393977 GCA_032359235.1 Enteromius mattozi
TCACTACGTTCGTTCATATCGTGTGCATCTCTTGGGGGCTAAGCCCCCCCTGTCCTTAAAACCTAGTGACGCCCCTGAGCATCGGACATCCGTTTTGTTAGATAAACCCTATTTTATAGATTGACTGAACTGTTGAATGTGGAAAAAGTTGATATTACACAAAAAATGATGCCTTTTTTATTTGTTAAAACATATGGACATATAATGACAAATATTTGTTAATCAGAATGAATAGATGTTCATCTCTGTGTAGTGTTCTCTATTATATTTAGCAGCAAAAGTTATGTTTATGTCACCATTATGGGGATTGGTGTTCACTTTGAAGTTTCTTTAATTTTGATAAGTATATAGTTACATAACTTTTACATTTTTGCAGAACAAAACTGACATAGGTCATTTTCGCAAAAACTGCAAAATTGCTCAAATGTACACCTTGATTTTCATTTTATGTAAAAACAATCATTATTGTATAACATTACATACATATATAAACATATTTGGCAAATGCTTTTATCCAAAACAATGATGTAATATTTACTTGTTTGGCCTATGTGATTATATTTTGACTGTGTAAACAAATATATTTATCTAAGTGCAGTGATTAATTATACACAATAAGACCGGGAACATTTGAAGTCCTCATTGATATTAGAATGAGTCAGTGAGAAGTAAGTGCTCTTTTCCTGCCTTATAGTTTACCCTTGTAAAACAGCCAGCATACTTTTTGGCATCCTAACTTCACTTTAGTGCAATAACAGGGCTGCATTGCCTCAGGACATCTCTCAAAATGCATTTTCCTGGAAATACTGACGCTGTGTTTAATATTATTTGTCTTCTCCAGGGCACTCGGCCATCTTTGTGCTGGTATGCCAAATTGGATTGTACTTCGCGGCTCGATTATTTTTCTCTTTTTCTCCTGTTTTTCGTTTTGATGTCAATCCTGCCACAGCCACAGAGGCCCAGATAAAACGAGACTTCTGTTTTAATAATAATTTGTCACAATAAGAGAAAAGCGAGTTTTTGCCATGTTTGACTTGATAAATTGAATAAAAGACAGTAAGCAGACACTGCGTGTAAAGAGATTTTTATACACTTAAAAAAAATACAAGTATCCCTGACAAGAAATCTTTAATTCGTAAATACATACGTCCTCATTGTTATTCCGGAGGGAGCATCAGCTCGGGTAGGATCAAAGTGTAAAAACGCTTTGCAAAACAACCTCCGAGAGTGAATATGAAACAAGACATTTGATTAAAATCAGGCAGGCATAAACAAGAAAGCAAAAAAGCAGGCTTTGCAGAAAAAAAAAATCACAGAGTAGCATCGATTCATTACGGCGTGCTGTGTGAAATATCTGTGCATTTGTACACAGCGGATCGGGCAGCTGGCTGCGGGGCGCGCACACACACACACACACATATACAGTTTACATAAATCATCAAATGCGAATCTAACACTACAGCAGAGAGACCCAAAGAGATGGACATCAGCTAAATTATGGACCAAATAAGTCATAGTTTATGTACTTGTGCGTTCTTATTTCAGAAGGTCACAGCCACCTGATTAGATTCTATATGTATTCTGAAATATATTTCAGCCCCAGGGCCTGAGTGGACATGATTTTGCCATGGAAACAAAGCAGAGGTAATAAAAATACCCTCCACCAAGAAATGTACAAAATTTGTGTTATACAACATACAGCCACAACATCCGAGCAGAACATTGTAGTTATGTTCTCTCAAGAACGAGAATTAACTTATTGAAATAAGTAATGTCAGTTACATTTATTGACTGACAGCTCTCTTGTTCTAGTATTGAGAGGAATCAGGAGTTGTGCAGAGGCGTCATGTGCGCTGTGTAACATATTCATCTCATTTGCACAAAAACAGATAATCAATAAAAACTTTGAAATGTCTTTGCTACTGACCTTTCATGGTCCAATCCAACCATGCTAATAAGCAACAAAAAAATAAAATGCAATCCAGAATGGCAGCACAGCTAAAAGGTTTATTTGCGCTGTGCCCTGTAATGCATTACTTTTCATAAAAAGTAATTAAATAACCAAATTCGTTTTTTATGTATAGTTAGTATTTTTTTTATCATTTTTATTTAGTAACGCAATATTGTAATGCATTACTTGTAAAATTAACGTTCCTCGACACCAGTTATGAACAAACATTCTTCCAGTGTTATATGAGACTGAACTAACTCTCATCTGAATAACGACAGTAGAGCTGCCGATCACTGAAGTGAACTTGATCCATACTGAATAAACTTTTTACGCTTTTTTACGTTTTTCATACAAATGTAATTTTGTACAATGCAACCCTTCTGAGAAAACCAGCATTAGGTATGTTTTAAAGTGTGGCAGCTGGTTTGAGTTGGTTTATGCTGGTCCTCAGGTGGTTATAAGCTGGTTATGAGCTGGCTTAAGCTGGTCTTAAGCTCCTAACCAGCTGATAACCAGCTCATGACCAATTAAGGACAGGCTTAAACCAGCTCAAACCAGCTGTCATGCTTCAAAAACATATCTAACCAGCACGGAACAAGTAAAATGTTTCAGGTTTCAACACGGAAAAGAAAAATGCTTAAAGCATTAGTTCACCCAAAAATGACAATTTTGTCATTAATTACTTACCCTCGTGCCATTCCAAACCCAAAAGACCTTTGTTCATTTCAGAACACAAATGAAAATATTTTTGATGATATCAGAGAGCCATCTGACCCTCCATAGACAGCAATACAACTGAAATGATCCCAGATCCAGAAACATATCAAAAACATCGATAAAACAGTTCATGTGACATCAGTGGCTCAACTTCACTTTTGCGATGCTACGAGAATTTTTTTTTGTGCAAATAAAACAAAAATAACATAATTTATTCTTCTCCCATGACTTTCGTCTTCCGTCATGCTCAACGCACCGTATACGCAAGCTTTTAACATATTTGAAGTAATCAGCCTTGTTTACACGTGCATGTGGGTAATCTGATGCTGTTTGCGCTATTTGCTTACGCAATAATATTCTCTGAAATGGCAGAAGACGTAAGTCATAGGAGAAGAATGGTTGAGTATATGATATTATTTTTGTTTTCTTTGTGTAAAAAAAAGTATTCTCCTATCGTCACAAAACTGAAGTTGATCCACTGATGTCACATGGACTGATTTACCAGTGTTTTTACCACGTTTCTGGATCTGGGATTATTGCTACTGTACTGCTATATTGTACTGCTGTCTTTAGAGGGACAGATGGCTCTCTGATATCATCAAAAATATCTTGATTTGTGTTTCGAAGATGAACGAAGATCTTTTAGGTTTGGAACGACGTGAGGGTGAGTATTTAATGATAGAATTTTTATTTTTGGGTGAACTAACCCTTTAATAAACTAGACTTTTTGAAAAATTAAAGAGCAATCAGAAATGTTACTTAATAGAATACGCTAATCGACTTTTGCCTTGGTTTATAGTCTGATTTATTGAAGTTGATGCTAGTTAACCAAGGTCATTACACGTCTGCAGATTTGAGCTGACAGGTTTCATAGAAAATCGCATAATGCAAATTGGTCACAGGTTCAGATATTAAAATTTTTTAGCTTCAGACTATGAATCAGTACAGTTGGAGAATATGTTTGATGTTTTGAGCTCAATTTAGAACACACTTGTCATGCATTTCTTAGCAATAGGGTACAATATTTTGCAGGAGTTTCTTGTGATTGCAACGTCTTTTAGTGTATGATGGCCAGTTTTTCCTCTGTGACAAAGTTGGTAGTGTATATGCCTAGCATTTCAAAATATGTACAGATTTTAAACGATTTTAACAGATTTTCATATCGTGTATGTAGTCTATAACACAGTCATGCAGTGTATAACACTTGACACTCGACACCTCCAGAGTGCAGACTACACCTGCAAGTGCTGTTTTTTTGCCCAAATGTAACCTCCTTGGTTTGTTTAGTCTTCACCGCTGAGTAAACTAAGAAGGAAAGTAACTTCTCAGAGTCAGACATAAGGCGTTCTGGATCACTAGTTGTTAATCAAACTGAGGCAGTGTAAACACATGTGGAGGAGGGCAGCAGCTGTGGTTCAGTGGTGCACAGCAAATTCCTCCGTCAACCATAATGCCACTCCCAACTCTGCACTTATTTACTCAAGATAGGCACAGGTGTGCACGCATTAGCAGTTATAATAGCCATAGGAACCTGCAATTGGCCAAAATGAGATGGATTTGCATAACTTTCCACCGCCAATTGTCTGTGACTGCAGCCAAGTTTGCTTTTGCAGCAAGCTGTTACTGTAAAACCAAGTGTGTGTGTGTGTGGATAGATTGTCATGTTTGCTGACAGTGACATAGGCTATTAGCCGTTTGAGGCTAGTCTATGTTGTTTAAACCTCTTAGCCTCGGAGATCAATATGGTATAATTGAGTCTGTGAATGTCTATCAAGTTGACATCTCTCCATTGCACCACCGCAGCGAAGGGAATTGGCACAGCTGTGTTTCGCAGGGTGGGGATTTTGAGTTTGGGCCACTTGAGGAAGCAAAATGTCAGGAAAATGTCAGAAACTCATTTAGAAAGTGGTGTTGCTACAGAGATAAATCTCATCTTAATTATGTGAGCGGAGCAAAAAGGCCTTATGTTTGAGGACAGTCATAAAGATGGAAAGGTTCTGTGTGATTTGGGAGTTGATGGCGCACCTGGCGTAACCGAGAGATATGCGTTACGCGAGTATGTGAAAGCAGAGGCAGCAAACTTCAGTACTCAAGGGGGCGATAAAGTTCCCTTCAGATTCCTGTGCCATTAATCTAAATGCTATTTAGACAAGTTGGTATTCATACTGATATTAACTAACTTGCATTATTTGCAAGGTACTTCTAAAACTCTTTAATATGGTTTACTTGCATTGTGAATTAAATATTTATATAATATTCATTAAATATATATATATAACTTTTTTTTTTTTTTTTTTTGGCAATGTTTGGGGGTCTTAAAAGTATTTATTTTATATATTTAAAATAACTTTTCTATATGAATGTACTTTAAAATGTCATTTATTCCTGCAAAGCTGAATTTTCAGCATCATTAGGCTACTCCAGTCTTCATTGTGTCATATAAACACTCATACGCTGTATTGCTGCTCACAAAACATTTCTTATTATTATCAAATTTCAGTATAGTTGTGCTGCTTAGTATTTTAGTGTGATACATTTTATTTTAGGATTTGCTGATGAATAAAAAGTTCAAAAGAAACATTTATTTGGAAGAGTAATCTTTTGTAATATACTTTTCTAGCACTTTAAAACAATTTTAAATTGTTTAAAAATAGCCTGTTTCTACATGGTTTTACCCAATATTTCTTATTGTGTTTAGGCATAATGATGTCTATTTCTCTTGCTTCACCTGATCACTGAATAGTCGTTGTTGTCGTGTAAATGTGTTGATGTAAATATTACGCTGAAACATTATGCTGCACAAACCCCAGAATGAGGTGTTCTTGCAGAACGGTCTTTGCAAAAGCAGGTTTTGAGTTCTGAAAGTACCAATACGTTTTCACAGTACACCAAACTTGCAAAAAAAAAATCACTTTCTCATGATTTGACCACTTTCAACTCCTTAAACATTTACCAGAGCCGAGCATGACTCATGAATCTAGCGCTGCATTAGAAACAGCTCCTCCATGGCAACAGCACTTCAGAGATCCACCACTGAGCAGCTGTGCTCTGCCTGCTCCATCCTCATGATCACACACCACTGTTGTTTATCTATGAATTATCTTTTTTCCAGCTCATTTCTTTCATTTGTTTAATAGCTCAGATCAAAGTACTGTATCTCGCGTATGCTGTGCTTTTTTATTTGAAAGAAGAGCAATTATTATAAGTACGCAGTCACCGCAAGGAACATCTCGATTCATCAAAGGAGAGTTCATGAGGCCTTTTCGCAAACAAGCGTTACTTGTATTCAACCCCGCGAGCCGCCCACTCTTTCACTCTCACTTACACGCAAACATACATCCTCCTCGTTTTCACACGCTAACAGGTACCTCCCCTCAAGGGCTTGGGATTCCTTGAGTCCTGTATGCACAAAGTGTAATGTGTGGTTGGATGAACAGAGCCCTTTACAGCTCACTGCAACGACAAGATAAAGACGCAATTTCCATCTCACTGCTCTGAAACAAACCCTCTCAGAAGCGGGAGATTGAGCCACTAGCCTGCATTTAATTAGCTTCAAATAGACATGCCTTTATCACTGGAGAGAAAAGAGAATATTTGAGATGCTCGCTGCTGCTGGTGGAGTCTTTCCTGAGGAAATGCCTGTGTTTGTGCTTTCCTTTACCCTTCATCTGCTGTGTGCTGTGCTTTTGTTCACGACTCATGCACACTGCAAGAGCAATGAAATGTCACAGAGCATTTGGAAACAGGTCATTGTGTATGCAGCAAAACCGACCTCGTACGACAGACAGACAGCTGATCGCTGCTGATGCTTAATCAAAACGCTTTCCGACTTGCATTTTCAACGATTTCCTTTTCACTTATACTAAAGCTAGCAGAAATAAGCACTCAGATCTGAAAAAAATATGAGTGGTTAGTGGTGCTCATAGGCTATGATGCAGTGTGAACAGCACAAAACCACATGCAATCTGATCTTTTTGGCCTTGTTAAGACTGTAGGTCCACATTCGATTTTTGTGCATATCCAATTGATTCTTCGCAGGGAGTTTGACTGACATTCGATCTGGCTAATCATGATGCAGACAAACAAGGCAGACAGGAAAATAGATTAACGTTGGTGGACCTAAACTTGAAAAATGGTGTGTATCTTAAACAAGATACCTTCTGATGTTTAATCATGTTTATTTCATGCTATAACTAGTACAGAGGAAGAGAATATCAGGTTCATGTGCCGCATGAACTTTGGCGCTACAGCATGAACAGAAATATAGAAAGCTGGAATGTGCTCTGCCGGTCTAAAAACTTAAAGAGTTATGTACTGTAAACCAGCAGTATATTGTCTTTTTCTGCTTGACTTGAAATAACACAATCTTGTTTCTGTAAAGACTTCAGCATGTTTTCTACAAACAATTTCTGTAACATTAATAGAATGTTCATTCTAACACTCTAAAATGTTATTTATACATTGTTCCTAAAGCATCTGTGGTAAGTTCCTGTGGTGTTAAGCATTGTTGTTGGTGTTTATTACATACTGGTGCTGAGATATGTCTGTCATGATTTTTTGTGGTTACCAGGGAGTTACTAGGGATTTCTGGATGATTTTGTAGGAAACTACTTCAAGAAATCAATTTATGAATGGCTTCTATAGTGCTCAGTGCACACTGAACTTGGATAAATAAGTATTTTAACAACCAAAAAACACACAGGTCAGCCTAAAAGTCGGCTTCTTATTACCAAGAGCCTAATTTTCACATTATGAAATCCAAATTGAACATTACAATGCTCTATATTTTAAATGCTAAATCTCTCGGATAAGCAGAAATGCCGTTTTCATAGTAAATAATGTCCCCTGACAGCTAATAGTTTAAAGATATTGGCTAAACAGCTGAGCTCTTGTATATTATCTACACTGATATAATCCTTGCGAGGGAGAAATCTTCATGCTTAGATAAACAAAATGCAGTGACGCCACTTCTTAGTGCATGTGATCATGCATGAGGTGTGAGCAATAGATCATATCTGGGCATCTTCTCCTTAATCCCCGTAACCACTATGTGTGCCAGAACCTAATCAATACCCAGAGGGCTGGAGGAGTGCTGAAACTGACAGCTTTAACATTGAGAGATGTTGTGAGATGCAAACCAACAGCTTGGATGAATTATAAGCAGCGGTCTCGGTCGCAGTGCTGCTGTTATCCGGGTCTCTTGGCAAATGTTGTGAAATGTGCCTTGAAGAGAGAGCCAGACCCAATATGGTGCCCCCTGTCCCCAGAGGCAGGCGATGTCCAGATGGCTCGCTCACTCTCTCTTTCTCGCGCTCCGTCCCTCTCTCTTTTCCTCCTTTTCTCCCGTCTCTCTATCTCACTCCCTAAAATGAGCCAAGCAGTAGAGCACGTGTGCACTAACCGAATTTACCCTTACTGCCCTCATTACACCTCTTCAGGAAGTTAATAAACAGAAATATAATGTAAGCTGCAAGCAATTCACTGTATGTGTTTGTCATCCCCATAGAAGCAAAAGACTTCATGAACTGGAAAGCAGCTTGTTATTCGGCTTAAAGAGGGCAGCGTGACAAATAGAAATACAGGACTGATTTTATGGAATTAAGATATATGAGTATTGATGTTAATCATCGTAATTATTTATAAAAACCAAAAAGGTCTGTACTATATGAAGAAACCAAAGCTTTGGCATTTGCTTTCATCTCAGTGGCAGTTGCTCAAATTGTGCATGATGTCTGTGCACATTTGACCACTTTTTGAAACCAGTCACTTGAGCTATAAATGTCATATGACTAGTCACATAATGACATCACTTCATTAACAAACCCTTCCTGAGATGTGAAAATAAAAAAAAGCCATTATGTGATTTAAAGAGCCCTCCAAAAACAAATTATGCACTGGTAAAAAAAAAAAATCTAATTATAAAGAAATATTTTCAATTTATTTGTTCTTTCAGTAAAGTAATAGAATGTTAATTCAGAGTTATGTGATCTTTATTAACATTCTCAAAATGTTAGCACAAAAATTTTACTTGCCAGTTGTTTCTAAAACATGTATTTCTGAAACATTTTAGTTGGAAATTCTTAAACATTCAAAGTAATGTTCAAATAACATTTTTTATGAATCTTGCAAACTTGATGAACAGAACATTCCCTATGTTTTCTGTGATGTTCACAGGAAAAAAAAATCATTTTTCAAACATTTTAAAAAGTGTACATTTTCAACTTTCAGGGAACATTTCATTAGCAAAACATTATTTTTATAAACTGTGCAGATGGTGTAATCATGACATCCACCAGAAGGAGCAGACTGGACCATGCTAAACAACCATACCTTTATCCCTTAGGGACACGTCTACATCTGAAATAACTCACAACAGGTATGTATCTAATAGAGGAAGTGTTTCTAACTCTTGAGCAGGAGTTGTCATTTTGTTAAAGTGTGTTAACGACAGGCAATCTAGCACTACAGTTTGTTATGTTTCATGTTTTGTTGAGTTGTCATTGCAGTTGCAGTATTCTCTCCCACACACAGCTATTAGACGTGCTCTCCTCCTCCCTTTTGCTTCCCCACAGCTCGCTACCCGTTCTAGTGAAATGACAAAACCAAATGCAAACAAACTCCTGATATACATCCACTCATGTTCAGCTCAGTTGTGGTTAATGTTACAGTGAGTTATAAACTTGAACTTTTCATGCACAAAGCAAATTACCAACAAGCTGATAATCCAATATGATCTATGCATTTATCCACTGATCATATATTACTCAAAATTAAATAATTTGCCATCACTAACAATACATCTCTGGCACCCAACACTACTCACACTCACATTTTTAATGTGGCAGGATGTGGCAATTTTGTTTTATCAAACACTGAAGTGTGGAGGAGGTGAATTTAATTAGTGAATTTTAGTTTCTTTGGAGCTTGATTTGGATTTTCAAAAAACCCTCAAAACTGTTTTTCCCCTCCTTTTTCAATTTACTTAATTAAAATGTGCTAATGATAAAGATTCTTCAATTCAATTTTACTGCAATGTCTGTGCCAGCCATTAAAATTTGTCCAACAGAAGTTTACTTAATCTATTTGCACTGGGACTATATATGAATAATTTCTGTGGGCGTTAATGTAGCATTTGCTGAAAGCGAGTGTTGGGTTTCTTGTTCCCAGCATGCCTTGGATAGTACCGGATGGGGAGAGTAGGCCTAAATATTGAAATTAAATGTTATTTTATGTGTTTTGAGCGGGGGACTTGTAGATTAATGTTCTGCTATCCTGGGATTTAGAAAAGTTTTTATGAGTTTTTGTAGTTATTATCATTACAGTGGAAAGTAGAGCTTGTACTTAGATTGACAAAAAATGCTTAGAATACAAAAGTGTATCAGTCCATGTTGCTTTATAAAGCTAGTATTTATAATTTTTTATAAATGTTTATATCAGATTTGAGATATAACTGCATTGTGTTTGTTCAATTGTAGTTAAAGGAATAAGTGACCCCAAAATAGATAAACATTTATTCACCCGCAAACCATTTAAGATGTTGATGAGTTTTGTGGATTATTGTGATGCTTTTATCAGCTGTTTGGACTCTCAATCAGACGGCACCCATTCACTGCAGAGGGTCCATTAGTGTGCAAATGATATAATGCAAATTTTTTCACAATCTGTCTACATATTGGGTGGCCTGAGCATGAGCAAATTTTCATTTTTAATTAAATTTTCATGTTTTAAATGTTGTACAGCTGAGTTAACCAAAAAATTATTTATTTCAGACTTTTTAAACAATTTTTAAAAGTGTAGAAAATAGCAATTCCACAGCCTTAATTTGAAAGCTGACACAAAGTGAAATTACTGCAAAGCTTTTCAGAGGATCCCAGAATACCTCTAAGCGCTCGCTTAACTGAGACAGATCAAATGTGACCAAGCAATTAGCACCTGTCTTTCATTCTCATCTGATGAGAATTGTACCCACGTCTGCTACCATGACATCAATCCAGACTTGTGTGGAGGAGAAAATGAGCTGAATCATATCTTCAACAGATGTGACTCTCTTGTGCAGCTGTTCTTGTTGAGTTTGATGAAGGTGCCCCAACTCTGGAGAGCACTATGAATGTTTCCAGTGCTCCACGGCATCTGTGAGGATTTCAGATCAGTTCGTCTCACTTCACGCATCAGGAGGACCTTTGAGGGGTAGGTCCTTAAACAGCTCTGACCCGGGCCCACTGCAGGCACACATGTGTGGATGATGCCCTCATCTACTTTCTCAACAGGTGCTGCTTCCACCTGGCTATGTCTGGCACTACTGTCAGGACTGATCTTTGACTTCTGTAGAGCCTTCAACGCCTTTCTACTTCACCAACTGAAGAACAAGCTCAAGGCAATGCAAGTAGATCCCCATAGTCTCCTACAACATACAGAGCTGGTGATGAGTTAATGGGCCTGTCATGCAGTGCTATATTTGTAGGTATTTGTATGTGAAGCAAACGCACATATATATTTTTGTATGTTTGACATACGTGACCAGCTTCTTTTTTTTATGATCAGTGCAAAAGACACTAAAAATACTCTGTTGATTTTGGTCACACAGATAATGGCATAATGTAAAGTGTACATGTTTGAGCATGTGTACAAGTTTATATATTTACAAAGTACAAATGAATTCTCTGGTTCAGTACTTGTATAAGGCATTCATTAATCAGTATTCATCTCTATCTATCTATCTATCTATCTATCTATCTATCTGTCTGTCCGTCCTTCCGTCCATCTGTCCATTCATGTGTCTGTTTGTCTGTCCATCCATAAAATGTTGTTCCAGGGTCAACAAAACATGTTGACCCAGGAATACGTTGAACTCAGCAAAATCAGGACGTGTCTATCTATCTATGTATCCATCCATCGATCCTTCTATCTATCTATCTGCTTGTCTGTCTGTCTATATATATATATATATATATATATATATATATCTGCATCCATCCTTCATCTATTGTCTTATTAGGGATTTTTCTATTCAACATTTTCAGAGTGAAGCTTAAGAAACAACATTTATCTGATTTGGTCTCGCACAAAATTTTTATTTTCATTATTTTTTAACATTTTCTATGGCAGGCCATTCAGTCTTTGAAAGAACTCGTGGTGTCACAAATGTCAAAAATTCTTTCCATCTATTAGTGAGAGTCAGTCTGAGTAATTTGCTATGAAATATCAAGGTTCTGCTTGGGTTGCTACATCTGCTAATGTGATTCATTTGTTTTATCTCCCCTGCTGTGAGGATCAAAAACATTAGCAGAACAACCAAATCTTTCAGTCTTTAATAAAAGCGCTATTGGTAATTTTAATCCAGCATTTTATTGATTTTGTTTCCATTTTCGTCTTCTCTTTCCTTCCCAGTGTTTAGAATAAGAAAAAACTGTTGTTCTTTGTTACTTCTTTAACAATCTCCCGCTGCGTCTCTAAAAATCTCCTCATTGAAATTCAGTCTGCATGAGAATAACAACCTGTAGCCTGGCCTACTCAAAATTATATGAATCAAGAAACTGTGCCACATTTAGACTCGAGAGAAAAATTAGGTATAATTTTCACCCGGCCATTATCACAAAATAAACCCAGACAGGATGATCAGGTTCTGTGCCACTTTAAAAGGGTTTATTTTGTCATAATGACCATCTGAATGTACATTAGCTCACCTGCACGATTATTTAAATAAAGAAAGAAATGGACATGAAATATTGATTTGAAATACTGAGTTGAAATTACTTTATTACTTGAAAAGAAAAACACCACAGAGACTTACCGCAGTCAAGTGCTGAGTTTATTTTGAACAATATGAAATGGAGTAGAAGAATATAAATCAACTATTCATGCAGTATAAAAACTGCATTGTTAATGAATAGCTGATATCATGTAGAGAGCTATATGATTCTTCTGTATGTGCAGCATGGATAAGTCATCGATTCCCCCTGCAGTTAATACTACATATCGTTGTTTTCTTTAAGGATTGACTGTCAAACAGATTATCATGTCATTGTTAGAGCCCAGAGCCATTGTCAAACTGATATTTGAAAACATATATACAATTGAAATAGAGACTCGGACACACTGGCATAAGAAGCTTCGTGAGAGATAGATGACTCATGTTGTCTCTGGGCATTTTTGCATTATAAGAACATTTCCTGAGGCTTTTACTACATTATATTTTTACTGTAAATGAATGTTATTAATTTATTAAATTAAAAAAACATAAATAAGGTTTTGTGGTGCTATTTGAACACTGATTGTTTCATCTCGTACAGCAACAGTGACTCAACCAATAGCGTGAGTTTGGAGGTGGGACTATGAGTTTGTTTGTACAATGGCATACAGAGGGGAAGTGTTCAGGTAACCTGTTTGACTTTTTGTTTTTCCATTTCACTTTAGCGCACTTTTACTTCTACTTTTATACTGTTGCTATGGCTGTCCACGCCACGGGATAAACCAATCTTTTCTAATCAGTTACTATCGCTGAAATTACACTTTCAAAAAAATTAAGACACAACATTAGTTTACATTTACAAACATCAATATATTCTATAAAAATGTTCTTATTGGTAGTTTTTTAACTAATATTAACAAGTAACACATAAGATTAAATTAACAAATGAGTATCGCAAAATTAAAATTAATTAATACAAAAAAGATTGAACTGCTTTTGGATAAACCTTGTGTCAATTGGATACAGAAACAGATACATGATACAGTCAAGATTCAGCTACAGAGCCGCACAGTGACCACAGCACCATTTCTGAGCTCAGTGTCACTGCAGAAAGTGGCCAGGGTAATTGGAGCAGAAGGTGAGATGGTGTTTGAACTGATGAGAGGGTAGAAGAGAGAGACAGAGAAGGGCCAGTGTGGCAGTGAAAGACTAGAGTTGTGAGCTTTCTCTATAATTAAGGCTGCAGGGAGCTGCTTCCTGTACCAGGGGAAGTGACAAAGCCAGAAACCATTCAATTCTCACATCAGTACCTGTGATGGGTCATTTGATGATCTAAACCACACCAAATTGGTCATGCACACTCGCTCTCACTGAGTGCACCAGATTATGATTGCGTGTGGGAGACTGCTTCTCATGTGTGTGCTTCAAGGGGATTATAATGTATCATTTATTTTTTGGCCATTATAAATTGTGTCATGCACCATGGTTTATGTGCAGCGGAGAAGCCTGAGTAAAAAATAACATGGTCCGGATCACAAATCCCTTTGGTTGGAGTTTGTAAATCTCAATAGTTGATAGCAGTTTTAGTTGCAGTTTGTGCAAAGATTGAGATTTCTATTCTGTGCCACCATTAGCAAAGGACAGAATTATCAATTCACTGTAAAGAACTTAAAATTGTATGCTTTACTGATTGTGTAACTTGCCATTTATAGAAGCTTGATTCTGCCAAGGGATGAAAGTATTTGTGACTATTGATCTTACAATTCTGCATACATCTCACATTTTAGTCTTTTTCTCAGAACTAAAGATAAACTCAGAATTAAGTCAGAATTTGGATTTTCTTTGTTTTCATCTTGTGACCCAGCTAACATGAAACATTCTCGTAACT
The DNA here is from genome assembly GCA_032359235.1 of Enteromius mattozi. Lineage (NCBI taxonomy): Eukaryota > Metazoa > Chordata > Actinopteri > Cypriniformes > Cyprinidae > Enteromius > Enteromius mattozi. The sequence goes on from JAUMHE010000055.1 coordinate 3,393,340, forward strand.
TTATGAGCTAACGCTCTCTAAAGGTTCTCTCAAAGTTATTAACGTTATTCTTGCATAACGTTAGTAGAATGTTTCCTTAACGTTATCTGCAATTGATAAACGTTCAAAAGCTTTAGCATAAAAACATTATAATTGCATTGTTGGTGGAATGTTTTAAAGACGTTAGCATTAGAAACATAATGGAACGTTCTAAAAATGTTAGGATAAAAACGTTATCATTGCATTGTTGGTGGAACGTTCTAAAAATGTTAGGATAAAAACGTTATCATTGCATTGTTGGTGGAACGTCCTAAAAACGTTTTTAATAATGTTCTTATAACCAAACAATAACGTTAATACGACATATAAAAAAACTGGACGTTTTGAACATTCTAAGAACATTCTTCTAAGAACATTCAAACTACATTTTTTATAACCAAACAATAACGTTAATACAACACCAAAAAACGGGATGTTTTGAACATTCTAAGAACATTCAAACATAACATTTTTACAACTTACTGGGAACGTTAGGTAAACGTTCCTGGAACATTAATATAACAAACGTTCACTACAGCGTTCTTGTCAGACTCTATGTTTTGTATGTTTTCATTTCCCCATGTGCTCTGTCTCTGTGTGACCTAGTTTCTGTTAATTGT
>JAUMHE010000055.1:3395549-3429758 GCA_032359235.1 Enteromius mattozi
CGATTAATTAATTACAAAGCCTCTAATTAATTAGATTAATTTTTTTAATCGAGTCCCGGCCCTAATATATATATATATATATATATTAAATTGTTTCTATTTATGTTGTTACTGCAGTATCTTTACTGATCATCATTTAAGGGTAGTTAACGAATTAAAAATATTTCAATTTATTTTACTTAATGATTGCTGCATCTAACATTTTTACAGTTTGGCATTTTCCTCTTTTTACTACTTTTTCGACAATCTCAATGAAAGTAGTTAATCAAAATACATTGCTACCTTTCATAAAACTATCAATTTAAAAATTTGACAAAAAGTACCACCACAACAATGGCTAATCTAACATATATTTGTTACTTTTAACACATTACTTCTTTAAAAAAATATTAATAAAACTGTATATATTTTTAATTAAATTGTTAGTGCTTATGTTGTTTCTACAGTATCTCTACTGATGACGATTTAGTTAACAAAATTTAAATATTTAATGATTTATTCTATTTAATGATTACTTCATCTGGAATTTGTACAGTAAAAATGGCATTTTTAGTTTATTTTTTCCACTTTTTGCTACTTTTTCGATAATCCAAATAAATGTAGAAAATTATAATACATTGTTACATTTCTTGCATACTAATAATGTAAAAATGTGACAAAAAATGACAATTTAAAGTTAATAAAGTTTATAAAGTTTATTTAAACAGATAAAAATAAAAAAAGGCTTTTGCAAGCAACCAACTGAATATATATACAAAAAGGACTTATTTTCCCTTTGAAAAAAAAAAATTGTTCCTGTCTGCAGCACCTAGTGATGGATTTGAAACTGTAGCCAGTTAACATTTTCATGATGTATTTGGTCATATATTTTATATAGCACAAAAGTCATAGACCACTTCTTTTGATATTTTTATAGTGCTTTCAAGTCATTTTTAGGCTTGAAAGCTTCATTCAGTTGAATTTTATGTAAAAAGGAGACCAAGTACATTATTAAAGTTTCTCCTTTTGTTTCCCAAAAGAAAGTGACATGAGGGTGGGTAAATAATGACAGAATTTTCATTTGGGGTGAACTATTCCTTTAAAACTTTATATGCCTGCACCCTTCGCTTTGCCATTCCCCCCCGAGGAGTGGAAAAGTTGGAGCCGTTCTCTCATTGAAATGCATTTAGTTCGGCTCAGTAACGCAAAGGCAGCAGCCAGCAGGCGGAAGAGCAGAGGAATAATTTACGCTCTGAAACAGACAGGCGGGCTCAGAGAGCCCAGATGAGAGGGGCGAATGTGGGATCATTACATACACTGCATCACAACACGCTTAACAAACAATACTAACCCCAGGGTTGCAGGTCTGTGTGACAGTCAGACAGACAGTCAAACAGCCTAAAAACCAATCAAAACCAGCCCAATGGCAAAACCTAAAATATGCCACAGAGTTTCTATTTTACTCCTTCAGATTCTCAGATCCTTTCATTTGTAGGGTTATAATGTATAATGTAAGCAGCAGCATTAAACATTTGCAAACTTAAAAGAGCATTAAGCGCACAACCATCATTGAAAGACGCAATGTATTATTTACAGCCTAACATAATGCAGTACATTTTAGCTCAGGCGGGGCAGGCTTTAGGGGGTTACTTTGGATAATATAAATGCATAGTGTGAGTGTCATGCTGCTTTTACGTCATATGTCAGCCTATTACCCGTATAGTTACCATATTTCTGCTGACACATTATTGCACCTCTAAATCCACTATTTTGGAATTGCAGTCGGCTTGTGTGTTTCATAAAAAATACACTATAAGTGTCGTCACCTTTTTTTTGTGCTGCTTTTGTAAATGGAGTATGAGCCGTGGCACAGAAGGAAAACATATTTCACCTAAAATGTGAGTTTGCAGTCAAATGAATGTAATAAAAATATTGTGTAGTGCAAAATAATAATAAATAAAATATTAAAATTAGGAAATTCCTCTTTTTAGTGAATCAACAACATACAACATCGCCTGTATAGACCGATTCACGAATATGTGATTCATATTGGCCAGTTCTTTTTAGTAAATCAGGCTGATATGGGAGTGTGAAGAAGTTAGGAAGTTTTGGAAAGACGTGAAAGTAATGATAGAAAAGATCCTTGATGTTAAAATAGCACTGTCACCATTAATCTTGTTATTTTATTTATATCCTAAGGAGATCAAGTTAAAAAGACATGTATGTATTCTTCAAGAAAACGGCTTATTATTTTAAAATGGAAAAGTATATATGCACCAAATATAGGACGATAGCGGAAGAAATTGGCAACAAATATGTTAATGGAAATATTTTCATATTTTATGAGTTTTCAAAATTGTTTTAAAATGTGGTGAAGTTGTAAATGTGTTGATAGAAAACTAAAAAACTGATGATATTGTATATTAATGCAAAATACTAAAAAGCTTTTTTATTTTATTTTGTTTGTGTGTTTTCTCTGTTACATGGAAATGTATATGTACATGTGTATTTATAAAATGATTCTAAACTGACTCTACTGGGCTAGTTTTTAATGAGTTGTTCAAACAGAAGAATTACCGGTTTGAATCAGGCTTATGAATCTTTTACTGAACTGAATCATTTAGAGCAGCTACTGAATCAGCGTCTGACTCACTTACTAAAATAAAGCATGTTTTCTGCATGTCAGGACTGATTGTCCAAATAAAAACATTGAATAGAATTTATTTTTTGTAGTAAATTAAGAAATATTCCCTTCTCTATCTCTATTTGTAGTGAAGATTTGATAGATGCTTTGCTAAAACACTCCAGATTTTGTTTTTTGGTACTTTTATTAAAAGAATAAATCGTTATGTTCCACTGCAATGACATTTAAGAGAATTCTGTGCTTCTGAGTTGCAACAGTTTTCAGGAGGGTCCGTTTTTGTTCCAGCATGACAATTGCACTGTGTACAAAGCAAGGTCCATGTAGAGATGATTTATTGAGTCTAGTGAGGAAGAACTTGACTGGACTGCACAAAACGTAGTCCCCATTGGACACACATACTAAAAGCACACAGTTCACTAGAATGCATTGATATTTTTCATCACTAAAAAACAGAAACAGCCAAACCTGTCAATTAGAAGAGAGCATTAGAAATAGGTTGTGCCATACAGCACATCATCTGTCTACCTGTTTTGACTTACAGAAGATTGTCTGTTGATTAGTCAAAAAACCTTTCAAATCTATTATGTGTGAAAAACAAAAACCAACCCATAGCAACAATATAAAAGCAGACCAATTTTGCAGGAAAAATTACTTGGCAACCTTGACTAAGCACCTTTCAAAAATCCATTTGCACCGTACTAAAAACACACCTAAAATGAATTATATAACCAGTTACTTATGAGAAAGCCCTGATCACTGGAATAAAAAAGTTCTGGTCTGTGTAGTAAAGGGTGCAGTTCTACTAGACTGTAGCTGAGCACTTCTTATTTATTGGTAAACACTCTGGGGCTCTAATTGACAGTTTAATGATGGACTGGCATTGCCTGGCTCACATTAAACAAGTGTTAATTATTGCACACTTAGGCTGTCAACACAAATACCCTGAAGGTCTGTTCCTCGCACAAAGCTATTTTATGACTTCAGAAGACTTATATAACACACGGGTAGGGAATACTGTTGGAATATGAAATATTATTGTATTCCTTTTATGATGTTCTTTTGTCCATTTTAGTGCTTGACGGTTTCTAGTCACTGCATGCAAAAGTCATACAGGTTTGGAATGACATGAGGGTGAGTAAATGATGTAGGATGAAGTAGATTATGAAACAATCTGTAGCTTTATGTTGTTTTGCAAACATCTGCCCATTTATGGCTTAATTACCTGAAGGACTAGGAACGTATTGAACTGTGTGCCAGAACAGAAATTTTAAAACAAGACTGTAATTGATTTAGATATTCAGCATGTTCCACGTTTGGATCATATCACTGATACTGAGCCAAATTTCTTGTATTTGAGCAATGATAACTCTTGCCAATATGATCTATGTCCTTGGTCTTTTGTGTTGTTTATTAAATGTATTGCAGGGGCGTTTTCTCTGGAGAGGCAACAGAGGCAGTGCCTCTTCAGAAAGATTTGGATGGGAAAATATTCCACAGTATAAAAATAACACAAAAAATCATTAAGTGTGAGATCAAATAATGTAATTGGTAATTTTTTATCAGTATCCAACAGTGATGAATTTTCAGCACCATTTCTTTTGCATCCTTTGAGATCACTGTGTCTCATTGAGATCTTGTATCAATTGCGAGAGTGGAAACTTAATTAAAAAGTAAGCGATTCACCTACTCATACAACATTATGCCAAGTCACATTTCACCCAAGGATCAAATGGAGGAAAAAGATAAAAACTCGTGTTTTGCTTAAGAAAATATAATCTTGCAAATTTGTTTGTTGCAGTATTTTTCAGACTATTAAGCACATTTAACCCCCTAGTTGTCATTAGTGTAATGTGTCTAGCATTGCCTTTGTCATTATTTTTAATGAGGATTCTCATTATTTTAATATTGTCTTATTTATTTATTTTATGCTTAGAAGTATTTTTGCAATTCATTTTTTTAATAAAGGCAATACAACAAATACGATGCATACATACTAAATACATATGCATTTATGTTTATAGTCATATTAAAAGGTACATTTAAAAAATAATTGCATGAAAAAGTAAAATGACAAAGATGGCTTTTTATACAAAGTACAATAAATAAATGTCTTATTAATCATTTGCTTTGAATAAACCACACACCGTTGATCTGTACTCAACTTTTTTCTCTTGTTACCTTATAAACAGTAAAGAAAATGGACTGCATTAAATGATGTGCTACTTTACGTCAAACTGTGAGTTAGATGGTACATTAAACGAGCGTGTTATTGGACATCAGTGTGGTGGCTGGCAGGCTAATATCCCAGCCATAATCAGGCAGTTTGGTTTGAAGCGTTTGCTTGGAATTATATTTTATGAACCTATTCCACAGGACAAGGGAGTGATAAATAATGTGAATTTTGGCACAAGGACTCAGTATCTGTGGTCTGAAGTCAAAGGGAAGGTTTCCTCTGAAGTTCCATTTTCTGTGTAGCGTCAGTGCCAGGTGATTCACATGGTTGGCCGAGATCACACATTGCGACCTCTACCTCATTAGCATACACTAATTAGCGAGGAAAATAAACACAGCAGCCTAATTATTCGGAGGAATGAGACACAAACAAAGGAAAGAACACTAATTACAGACCGTCGTTATCAAACCTCTCTATTGGTGGGGTCAAAGATGCTGGTATATAAAGAGAGCACTGCTTTTCTTTGTAGGTTATGTAATGATATTTTCCTGCCAACAAGGCTGTTTATCTATCAACCAAATGGGTCTCTAAATTAGGCCACGACAGCTAAAATTTTGTTCAACTGTACATCATAAGCTTCTACTGGGATTCATTCTTTGTATCTGATATAAACAGAGAGACAACCAGAAAAAATCCACAAAGATGCTTTTGACAAGCAGTGCCATTGCTTTTATAGTCGACTGACTGCACCGGGGAACATACTAGAAACACGAATCCAATGCAATTCCCAGAGGAATATGAACATTCATAAAGTCATATGAACATTTTCTATTTTGTCATGGTCATCTGCACAGTAGCCCCTGGCAACAAGCACACAAATGCCACACACGTGATTCCCTGACAGGTTCCCAAGAGTCTGACACACTTCCTAAAATTTCACCGTGCAGTGTTACAGCCGCCTGGTTTTGCAAGGCTATTTTCTGAATGTGAAAATGTATTACCTGCTAATGCTAAATAACTAGTGCTGCGTCACAATTTGTGTACTATCTTTCCAAAACAAGATGATTTAATATTGAAAATTTTATGAAAATTATGAAATTATGAACATTTTTAATGTGCACTCTAACAGCTATTATCCCACAACCAATTGAGCATTGGATTGACCAATTGACAAAGATTAGACTGTTACTACAAACATAAATGAAGAGTGATAAATATACGTATTCGGACGAGGTGGAAAATTTGTGCTAATTCGTACACCCTCACTCGTACGATTTTGTATGATTTGTCTAAGCCCCAGTGACGGGTAGGTTTAGGGGCGGGGTTAGGTGTAGGTCATGCATACAAATTCATACGAATTGGCAACTCGTGAAATACGTACGATTTAGCAAAAATTTGCATGGATGTGAATGAGGTCGAATGAATTTGTACGAATTAGCCATCTTGTAAAATATGTACGAATTGTACAATATGTAACCTAATGAAAATGTTTTATATCATCCCCATTGTATTTCACCTGCAATATTGTGAACTTTTATAAAAGTAGGCTACGCTAGGTCATCAACTTTTAAATGCAACATTATGCAAACATACATGAAGAGATCCTGACATGAAAGAATCATGACTGGTATCAACAAGCTACTGCTTGCTACTAAATGTGGAGGATGTTTACTGTAACAAGATGATTAACAGACATTGTTGGGTAGCCTAAGTGAATCTAAAACAGAAGCAACTTTCATCTTTAATTTTTTTTTTTTCTAAAATATTTCACTACTTGTTATCAATTACATTCTAAATCCAATATCATCCTTGAACAGTTGCACAAAACAAGAACAGACACTGCTCTTTTCATTCTTTCAAATAAATTATATAAAATTGCATAAATTCTTGTTGAACTGTATTTAAAGGGAGAATGTTGCATTAAAAACATATTTTAAGAAAAGATGGTACATTGTGATGTTAAATCCATCATTGTTTCATATTTAATTGTTCTAATTAGGCCTCATCAGGAGTAGAAATAATGCTTTAAATAATTAAATTACAGTAATTATTGATTACAGTAATGCATTACAGCCAGCACTGTTGACAGTGCAGTTTAAATGGTGATAGAATGCATGTATATGATCAAATTATGACAAAGTACAGACTATTCTGCTACACGCTCAAAAGTATGTAGCCTACTTTTATTCACAAAAAGAGTACTTTTGAGCATAGTAGGCTATTAGTAAGTGAATTGGAACACATAGAAGAATATCAAAGTGCTGTAAACTTTAAGATGTGTGTTTATAATTACCTCAGTACAGTAAAATAATATGGAAAATACCAGTCTGCAGTATATGGTAGCATAACAAGCTGTTTTTACAACTAAGAAAACTGGAAGTGGGTGACAACGGAAGCTTCACACATTCAAGTTATAAATGGTTACGCTATTGAAAATAAGGTGGCTAAGGCCAGACACGATAGAAAGGGAGACAATCACTGAGTTTTTTCCCCGGTGTTGTGCTTTCTAATTACTCTGTTTTCCTCCCGTCCTCGTGTTTAGGGTGGTGCAAAGTGTGTAGATCATTAGTTTCCTGCCAGCCGCCCGTCAACGTGTCCTTCACGAACCGCTGCGCTACTAAGAAGTCATTTACACCGGTTCTCCCCATATGGTTTCATCACTATTCCAGCAGTCTCCGCTGCCGCTCATAAAAACCCAGGGACTGTCAGCCTTTTTAAAAATGGCATTATCCAGCTTAATGATGCAGCACTTTAATAGCAGTGAAAAAAGAAAGAAAAAAAGTAATAAAGAGGCTGTGACTAGAATGCCGTCGATTCCACATAATAAAAAGACTGTTTGTCATTCATGGGCGTGTACGACGCAGATCAGCAGAAAATCTGGACCGGATGCGTTGCGCATGTTAGTGCGCTGATAGAGACATAAGTACAAGCCTGGGCAAAGAAGGTGCACTTCTCATGAGATGTACTTACTAAGCGACTGAGGAATGCTGAGTCTGAAGAAGGTGGTAGATTCATGTGAGGTTCGGAGGCTCCACATTATTGCGACTGTGCGGCAATGCAGCGTAATTCTTTAGCTCACCAGCTCGGACATTTCTGACCTCTGGACCACAAAACCGCCAGGGTATATTTGTAGCAATAGCCAAAAATACATTGTATGGCAATTTTTCTTATGCCAAAAATCATTAGGATACTAAGTAAAGATCATATTTCATGAAAATATTTAGTAAATTTCCTATTGCAAATATATGAAAACTTATTTTTTGATTAGTAACATGCATTGCTAATACAACTTTAAGTGTGATTTTCTCAGTATTTTGATTTTTTTGCACCCTCCAGATATTTAAATGATTGTATCTCTACCAGATAGCATCCTATCTTAACAACCCACATCAATAAAAAGCCATTATTAGCTTATTCTTCAACGCAGAAGTACAGTTAAACTATGGACGAGAATTCCGGTTTATTAGCTGAAATAGCAATAATAAAAACATGCAGTAAATGGTAAAACTGTTTACACTACAAACTAGTATGTTATGTTCATAAATAAGATAATACATTAAAATAATATGGTAAGACACACAAATTCGCAATATCCACCAGCACAACAAACAGCTTTGTATGACTAAAAATAGTTGGGCACGGATGAGACCGGAAGCCAGACCCATACAATTTACAAATGACCGCACCCGCTCTTACAGTAACTACGGCATGGAAGTACAACGCCCCTTCAACGCGCTTGTTGTCCTCCATCTCCCATTTGTATTTCCACAGTTTAAATGTAAGTTTGTAATTCATGAATGAACCAATCATTTTAAAATCTTCCCAGTCAAGTCCCACTTGTAAACACAATGCTCATGTTAACTTTGTTATAGCCCATGTAAATCCACTTCACGGCAACTGAAGCACTTGTTTCTCTGACGCATGCAAGAGGTCTAATGAATAATGGAATGTTCCCTTCATATTACATAGAACGGCCTATAAAAACCATTTTAAAACATTCAAAAATGAACATTATGAAGTGAGGTTTTCATAATTAAATTTTTTAAAAATGTTAGCAAAACTTTTATAGAACATATTTTGTTAGCGTGAGGCAAGTGAGGCCAAACTAAAATGTGGAAACTTTACTATATAATTAATATGGTAAAAAAAAATAGGCTGTTTACTTTGTATCACTTTGGTGTGCCCTATAAAAGCTCAGAATAATGTGAATTACTAATGCGAAACTGAAATTTTGGAACTTGCATAATTAATATGGAATAATGGTGGACTGGATCATTCGTAACAAGTTTTGAGTCATGCTGGCACACATAGAAGCATAAGTCTAATGATTCAGTCTGTTCTGTACACTTTGTACCCCGGGGAAAATGCCGTCGACATGTAGACAAAGTGCAAGAAAGAATGGGAAAAAAAATTTGTCATCATCCTGCAGGCGTGCCCTGATTCCAAGAATTAATTTGCTGTTTCAAGTCCAAGCCTGAGTTGTTCAGAACTAACCAACACAGAGAGAACTGAAGAAAACTAGTCCCCTAAGGATATTTCAAACCAGGATAACGCACATTGTTAATGTAAGATTACAACCACCATAAGGTTTTATTCTTTCAACATGGTTGAAAAAGAGCAACTTTAAAGAAAGAGTTAGAATCAAGGTTTAAAACTATTTTTGTCAAAATAAAGATGTTAGTAGAAGTCTTGCTTGCCCTGAGCATTTTAATGAAGTGAAATATAAAGTTTAAGGAAATATTTTTTTCTCCCCAGTTTAAAAGTCTATTTGTTTTGATTAAAAATCATGTATATAAAGGCATAAAATTCACACAGGCTATAAAATTTGCTAGTGATATGGCAAAATGTGTCACTATGCAAATGTTTTTGTTCAAATGAGATATTAATAAGAAACGGTTAAATGTATATTTATTTAAAATAGCTGTGTAAACAAATGAAAAACACTGTTAATCACTGTGGCATTTTCAAAGTGTTTTTGCAAGTGACTGTTTGCAACTTTAAGTGGCATTTATTCTGTTTAAATGTTAAATGTTAAAGCTACAGCAATATTGCATACAATTATTGCATTCATGCATTATTTCATTCATGCGAGTGATGCATTATTTCACCAAACAAGCCCTTTTCCAGCACTTTGATGTTTTCTTTAGACTTGGTTTTGAGTTCTCAGGACAGATTCTGCATAATTCTCAGAGTATTAGGAAATGCTTTTAACAGACTGCCTTTTCTGCCTTGACAACGTAATATGTCACATTAAACATACTGCAGCAGAAGCCAGTAACTCAAGAGTAATGTGCAAGAACCACATTATTGTAATTCTCTCTTCCTCCATTTGCGTGTGCAGCGTTCAGACACTTTGTTATAGGTGTGACATTAAACAGGAGTGTGAGCGCTAATTTGCACCCCAAACATGTGACAAACAGAAAAACTGTGAACTGAAGAATGCAAGCAAAGTCTTTTTTCTTAGTTTTTTTTAGCACATAGTAATCAGCGTCTCTCTCATTAAGGAAAACATCACCTTCCCTCCCACATCAGTTTTAAAGTTCCCATATTTCACTTGATTCACCAGTAATCATTTTCTTATAAATGTAGTTTAGATTATTATTCTGCCAGATGCTTTTTTTTTTTCTTTTTTTTACAAAAGCATGTAGCAAAAACAGCATATGTTTGTAAAAAGAGGCTGTCAGAAAGTCCAAACTAAACTATTATTTATTTTTTTTAAATAGGCCTACTTCAAGGTGTCTTCTATATTTTTAATGATATGCCTTATATAAGGTGTATGTGATTATCCTCTTTCAGAGGAGTCCAATTAGAGTTATATTAAAAACTATTCAGGGCCCTCCAAGGCTTTCCATGGGATTAGATTCATCTGAAAGAAGAAAGTCGCATACACCTAGGATGCTTCGAAGGTAAATAAAAGACCATTTTTAGGGGAACTAACCCTCTAATATTTAAAAGGGACAGTCACATTCACAGTTTACCATCATTGTATATATATTTTAGGCTACTTAAATGAATCATGAAGTGCCAGTAGTTATAGCAATGGAGTGATAAATACATATAAGAGCTGAGTGAGTCAGACAGGAAGTAGCACAAAGTGCTAAAAAAAAGTAGCAGTAATCAATAGTAGTGCTATTTAGAAGAATCACAGAACCATTAGGTTTTGTTTTTGCCCTGGCAGTTAAAGCTATTTGATTTTGAGCACAAACAAAACATGGCTCGACATTAACCTTGTCCAGGTAGGCTATATTTCAATCAATCAATCAATCACTTTTATTTATATAGTGCTTTTAACAATACAGATTGCAGCAAAGCACTGAACATGATCAGATAGGAGAATAGAGTGATGGTAATGTATGACAAGATTAAACTATTTATTTATTAAATGCAGAGACGGTCTCTGTAATCAAAATGATGATAATCACTAGAAATTAAGTGCCCCCAACTAAACAAGCCAGAGGCAATATTTGATCAACAATTGTTTACTTGGAATGAAAGAAGGGTTTCTGGAGGTCTGAAAAAGGTCTTCAAAAGTCTTAATTGGTCCATCCATAAATTAAGGCCTTGTAAGCTCTTTAATTGGAACAGAAAGTTTTAAATTCATAGTCATGCATAAAATATTGCATGCACTGCAAAAAAATGTTTTACTTTACTTTAAATTACTTCCTTAAATCAAGATGCAAATTTCTTGATGTACAAAATGATGAGTTGAAAGTTGAAGTTTTGTTTTCAGGCCTGGGAAACTGAAGAAAAAAAGTTTATGCTTAGAAATGTCACTTTTACTTTTTTTTTTTTTTATATTTTATTTTTCTGCAGTGTCATCTAAAGGTACAGTAAAAGTTATTTCCATATGGTTGGGAGCAGTATTCAAAGCATAATCAGTCTTTCTTTTCTTTCTTCTTTTGTAAAATGAATTCAAATATAATGGAGATGAGTTGGAAGGAATATTTCCAAATTTTGTGTGTAGCCAACTAATTTTGGTAATACAACCAATTTCTTACCAGACATTCATATTTAAATAGCATTTGGATGTATGTTTCCTTTAGTTTATTTCTCTCATTTTCTTTACTTGGTTGTAAAAATGTCTTGCATTTAACTCTAAACCCTTAAATCACTGTTCTGAAGCATTTTAGCACTTCTGTGCATTTATAAACAAATAAAATAAATAAATAAAAATAAAAATCACTGTGCTCAACCATCACTTTGTGTGAATAGATTGAAAGTTAACATCAGATAAAGGATCTGCACTCCTTGAATCTTTTAACAAATTGTAGTTGTTTTTTCGTTTTTGTTTTTTGCAACAGAGCAATCAGTGAATCATGCAATTACCACTTTAGTGCATTAAAATTATTAACAAAATGCAAAGATGCAATTGGAGTATCACGTCTGCAGCAAAAGCAATCATACACTGATGAACTTAAATTTTAGCTACAACCCTATACTTGTAGGGTCACATGTACCCTCTGCCAGGTCAAATGTGAGACATGAAGTCAAGGACCTGATGACTGGGATGGAAGACAGAAAGGGTCTCTTTGCATCTCTGTCCATGTCTCTCTCTCACAGGTGCTGGCCTCCTGGGCCTCGATGTCAGGCATGCAGCATCACTGTCACTTAATGGTCCGTAGCCGACTGGGGGATGACAGGCGTGAGTAACACATTTTTTTTTACTGACTTTAATATATAGTGACACACAGCGACCACATTCACTCAATCAGAAACACAGACATCTGAATGCCCACCCAAAACCAAAAATGGACATATGCATTCTATTTATGTACGGGCATATATATATATACAGACGTCTGGTTAAAGGAGAAATATGGCAATTAAACATTTAAATTCTTTTATTTATACTTTTATACGTTTAAATACTTTTTTCCAAACTCATACAACTTACTTTTATATATAATTTTTCTATTTAAGTACAATAGCCTAGTTGACAAAAATTCAAGCTTCTAAGCAAATCCAAAAACACCATAAAAGTTGTCCATATTGCATTTCCAGTCTATTCGCATACAAGTTTTATGTGAAAATGTATTTTAATCATTTAATTTTGCAAGGCCAGGACCAGATTCTTGAGCAAGTAAAAGAATTTGAATCCGAGAAATGAATCACGAATCAGACATGAATCATTCAGACAATTGAAATTTCAATCTTTTCATTAAAAAGATTTCACTCATTTAAGAATCATTCAAAAACTAATCATTCAAGACTCAGATATCAGTACTTCTGTTCTGAGTCCTAAACACGAAGAAGTGACAAGCGGGTCAGTTTTTAGGTGAACCATCCCTATAACATGAACTTTAAATTTGTTGGTTAATTCCCCCGAAAAGTTTAAACACAATTACTCAGAAAACATTACTCTGCTCTCTGATGTTGTTCATGAAGGCTAGTGGTTTTAACTGAAATCAGGTCAAACACACAAGTAATAGCAATTTAATAAAAGAACAGTGTATACATACACTTTATATTTAATGATTTGTAGATTATATTGATTACAACAATTGGTTCAATTGATTCCACGATTCAAATAGCTTTGGCTCTCTCATCACAAGTTTGAGCATCTGGATGAGCCTGAAATTGATCAAACTAATGGCATGAGTAAATGCGGGACTTTCTATTTGGAAACCTGTCTGAAACCTTTATTTACATTTACATTTATGCATTTAGCAAATTCCTCAACTTGCAAATTAGGAAACAAAAGCATTATTTCTCTATTTGTTAAGCCTAGGGAAGTGGAAATGACACACCTTAGCTTTAAATTCTGAACTATTTTGTTTATTGTATTAGACTCTTTTGCATGAGCTTGGCTGAGCAAAACGAATCATTTCGATAAATGATCTTGGATGAAGTTCAGTCCTCTGTATTTATCAGTTTTGGTTCATAATAGCTTCCTTTGTTTTGTGAAGCGTTGCATATTCTCTGACAGAGAAACATGACAATGAGGGGTAAGTGCTGTAGTGGAATAATAGAGGACTCAAAACGTCTCATGTGTTTAATTTCCCAATGAATCCAAATTAATGAGCAAATAAACCCATGCATAAATAATTGAGATACATAAATGACCGGTGTAGCAGCCTCTGTGGCACAATAGGGTCTCATTAAGAGTTTATAACAACGAGAAGATGAGAAAGAGGAAGCCTGGCAACGGTGTGGTAAAGGACTCGTCTCTTAATGTAATGGATGGTAATGACGGCGCTTACTGTTGCCCGAATGTACGTTGACCGGTCACACAGTGCAGGGCCGCCGGCACTGTCGAGGATAATTAAAAATGTGTGTGTGTGTGTGTTTGCAAAGAGGAAAAGAAAGAATGATTGTGTGGATGTGTGCATGTGTCTGTGGGGGAATAGAAAGAAAGCTTATTACCCATCTGCCATCCAATTTCAATCTCTTTAAAACAAATGAAACATTCACAAGACCAGGGACTTTTCATTATCTCTATCCTCAGCCCTAAAAGGAGCCTTTTACTGCCTCTGACTGAACAGCGGCAGAAGAGGAAGTGGAGGTGAACCGGGAGGAAATGAAGAGCTAGAGGCAGGTGAAATCTGAACTTAGCAAATGGCATTTACATAGCCTTTACCATGCACGTCACACTGCCAAAGCCGAGCAAATCAGTTCATAAATGAGGCAAATTAAACAAGAAACCTGTTGTTAAGTGGAACCGTTCGGATCACAGAACGTTCTACGGAATCTCTGAATCACGAAGACGCGGTAACTCATTCTCATGTTTGAAACATCATTCCCGAGGTGCCTTGTCATGTTAAAAGGAACATGCTGAGCTTCGACAGCACCGAGCTGTGCAGTTAGTGAGCCGTGGCGCGCCGTTGCTCGGTCTCCTGTGGGTTGTTGGTAGCATTAGCATGCTGAGGGCTCCCTACAAAACTTCCTGTCCTGAGGTCATATCTAAATGGAAGAGATTTGAGAAGAGGAGTTTGGGTCGTGTAGAAGGTCATCGCCATTAATCATGCCAGAGTCTCTTTACCGCCAGTCCCAGATAGCATCATTGATTGAGGTCAGTGATTAATTCCCCGGTAAAGCAGGTGGAACTTGTGAAATCACATCTTTAATTTGTTTCTAATCACTGCCTGGATGGTCACATGGCAACCAGGACTCATGAAAAAGGATGAATGTCTTCCTCGTGGTATGTAAAAAGCCATGTTCTGATTCATTCTGAGTCCTTGTTCAATGCTTCCAATAAGTTGCACTTGATTTGGACACAATATTTTTAGTCTTTGCATGTGGGAGGGAATTTCATTGACTTCTGCATGTTGTGTCATTTCACCAGTAGGTGGCAACAAGTGACTGTTTTTATGATTAAGTCATTATTCAAATGATTCGCTTAACAACAGTGATTCTTTTGGGGACAGCACTGCTGTGTATTCATATGTACTTTTAATTTTCAATGCGTAAGTAAGCAATTTCCTGTTAATGCTCAACTTAAAGTAAATAACTAAGTGCAAAATTGTTTTGCTACAAACCCGAATATGTTATTATGATTGCTATCTCTGCTGGACAAAAAGCTATATATGTATATATATATATATATATATATATATACACATTTTATGTGTGTATATATATATATATATATATATATATATATATAAATGTATGTATGTATGTATGTATGTATATGTATCTTCTTAACTGTTATGTAACCAACTTGGGGTG
The DNA here is from genome assembly GCA_032359235.1 of Enteromius mattozi. Taxonomy (NCBI): domain Eukaryota; kingdom Metazoa; phylum Chordata; class Actinopteri; order Cypriniformes; family Cyprinidae; genus Enteromius; species Enteromius mattozi. The sequence continues at coordinate 3,411,014 of JAUMHE010000055.1, forward strand.
TTTAGCCAAATGTAGTAGCCTTAATAAGTGTAATGACTGATGGGTAAATTTCCCTTTTTATATTCTGTTACTTTCAAAACAAAACGTTTCATATTCAATTTGCTGTTTTTTTAGACTGAGTATAAAAACTCTATTGGGTTTATAATCTCACTTAACTGAATACCATCTGAAGTCCATTTTGCAGGGCATTCTCAGGTGACTGCTACATACTTCAATATACGTTTTTCTCTGCATCCCATTGCTCTTTTGAATTAACTCTGACTCACATCACATCTAAATATGCAAGAACTGAAAAGAGGATCAGAAATGCCAGTCAAGCAGTATAATTTTCTAGACGCAGAACGAACTGTTGATCTGATTACAAGAGGGATTTTAACAAGTGAAAATAATGAATGTTTTGTTTGTTTGTTCTAACCCTTCTATATGACTGTGTTTCCCCATAGACAAGCAGCCAGTCATCTTCAATGTCCTTCTTTTTCGATGCAAGACGGAAAATGTCTAAATTTGCACTAATATGAAATCTCATGCTCTTTAAATTATTCATGAGTTGAAAGGCAAACTAACCTGACACACTTCTTCCATTCTCCGAACTTTCTTTAGAGAGAAAGTGGGGTAAATTGGGTTGTTAGAAGAAAAGACAAAGATTTTATACAGTTTTATGCAGAAAAACTTGATAAATGGTGAAAACACTGCATTCTGGGTTTAGTCCATTAAATTGTCCTGTGGTTCTCAACTCATGGGTTGTGACACAAAAATGTGTTGAATATATGTTTTGATTATGTGCGGGTAAAATGCAATTATATAATTAAACATAGTTACGATTGCAAAATAAATGCAATGCTTTTAGCCATCATCATGTTGTGTTACAGTCATTTTGACGCAGAATGCTATTGAAGTTTTTTGCTTTAGACTAATTCTTACTGACTATGCTGAGTCTGACACATAACTTGCCCAAAATTTGATTTTCTTTGAATTCAACCAGGTTTTGTATTTCTTTTTGGGACTGACTGATCATAGGTCTCACTGATCTGAGCTTATACACCCCATTCTGAGTGAAAATCGTGTTATCCACAAAATAATGCTTTTTTTTAATAGAAAATAAGCTTATGTGCTTTGCTTCTTGAGTGAACATTGCCAAAATTATACACAAATAATGCTTATTTCACTCAAAAACTGAGGTGCATAAGCTCAGATCAATGAGGTACGACCTCGCAGTTCCAAAAAGAAAAAGAAAAAACCTGTGCTAATTGAAAGAAAGCAAGCTGACAAAAAAATAAATAAAATACAGCATAATTAGAGAGATAATTAGAGAACAAATTAAGTAAAAGATTTTCAGCAAAGCGCAAGGGTTAAAAGAAAAGAGAAAACACATCCTGTATCTTTTGTGGCTAATGTCAAAAGCTAGTAAAACTTTATAGTGGGCGTAATTCATCGCTAATTAGAAGCTAGCAAAATTAGGCAGATGATAACATCAGCTAGTTGATGTCTGTGTAAAATATGGGTGCTGAAGGAGAAAAAAAGAAACAGTTGGAACCTGTCATATTCTCTGTTCAGAACAGTCTGCAAAATTCTAAACGCTATAAAACCGACACTCAATGTTTTATTAAGACTTCTGAATGCATTTTTATAGTGCATTATTAAGGCTTTCCAAGAAACAAGATAGAAAAGCCAACGTGTACTCATTTAAAATGATTTGCCGATGTGTCAATCCAGGTTTAAATGTGTATTTTAGCTCTGGTTTACACCACCACCCAGATCTTTTAATAAATAAACCCCCCGAGTTATGAATACATATTAGCGCGACACTACTGACATTTAGATCCAGTTTGATTATTCAGAGCAGATGAAGAGCCAAAGACCCCCACAACCGTTAGTTCAGGAAGGAAGAGCCCACCACAACGCAGCCTGCTGCTAATGAGCCAATTATCTCTGCACTGCAACACAGGAAGTCATGGCCGTAAAACAGTGTCTTCTTTTTTTTATTCATCATTTTTACAAGAGCATGTCAGCCAGCTTTCTGACACTGAAAATGTTAGATGGATTTAGACGGGCTTATTAGACAAGCTGAGCTGCTAATGTTTTCATGTTCCTTTATAACCAACACATTAATATTTCTACACTAAACTTGGTGTTCACGAGTTCACAAGTTGCAACATGTAGTTGGATCATGCTACAGAATCTCACATAATAAGTAAAAGGCACATCTAATCAGTTTGTGATGATGGTTCTGTGACTAATATAACACAGCTGCCATGCCTGCAACCAGTGACGCTGCTCATATTATGACTGTCTGGCAGTGCCATCTAGTGGCTAACGTCTGTTTAAATAAATTAGCTTTCATTGCACAGCCTGTAAGAATTTATTTTTGTCTTTCATTGTTATAGTCTTCCAATAATTGAGTATTTCAGTGCCCATAAAACTAGTAGAGAGATGAATAAGCCCCAGAGGGAATATCCAAGAGCTACTACTCTCAGATTCTCCACTGCATTTAATTTTGTGATGGCTCACTATAACCTTTACTGTACTATCCATCACATTGGTATAACTGTCCTGATAAACCAATAGGATGTGGCAGTTTCCATTACAGCCAGGCTGGATATTAGTCCCTTATCTGCTCAATTCTGATGTCCCATGAGTGAATTTGGGCCTTGCGAGTGTGTTTTTATAGTGTATGAATAGTATACATTTGTTGTTAGGGCAAAATCTCTCTCTCTCTCTCTCTCTCTCTCTCTCAATTCAAGTGTGCTTTATTGGCATGACAAAAATATATATTATATAAATAAATATTTGTATGCCAAAGCAATTGCAGCTGGGCTGAAAAACTTTTATTGTAATAATAATAGTATATATAAATTAAACCTAAATTTAACATCTACCTTACTAACTATTAATAAGAAGCAAATGAGGAATTTTTTGATGGAAAAGTCGTATTTAATAGTGAATAAGTGTTTCCTATTCTAAAGTGTTACCAAAAACTATTAATAATAAATAACAAAATGAATTACTAATGTATGCAAATATATAAACTAGAAATAAAAAATTAAGGGATTAGACTCAGATTATTATTAGATTAGATATTATTATTATTAGACTTAAATCTCTCTCTCTCTCTCTCTCTGTAAGAAATGACACTTGACTTGATATTTTGCATATTTCTTAGTTCTTCTAGAATTGTCTTAAATGTTCTTGAGCACATTAACCATTTTCATTTTTAAGTACGTTTTTTTAAATTTGAAAAATGTGTCTACATTTTGACTCTCTCTCTCCCTCCCTCTCTCTCTAAGAAATGATACTTTATTAAAATGTGACAGCACATTCATTAACCATTTTCATTTAATTCTATCTATCTATCTATCTGTCTGTCTGTCTAAATCTATAAGAAGTGGTACTTGATTTGATACTTTGTTTAGTTCTTAACTAGCCTATTTATTGTTTTAATTTGCCAAATTTAAATGTCACAGCACATTTTATAACCATTTTCACTTTTAACTATGTATATTTCTCTCATGTTTGTAATGCAGTTTGTAATAGCCTATAGACTTGCAGAATTTCTCTATTAATGACTGTTTAGCTTCCCCTCAAATCATCAGGGTCAATCATAAAGCATCACATTTTATTTGAGAATTTGTTAACTTATATAAGGTATCGATTTCTATTTATCTTTGCGCATGCACGGTAAACGAGCAAACACGTTGTGTTAACTGAGCTGCAGAATCACCCGTATGTGTTTACATGCAAGTGAGCAGGAGTGTCAATCAAAGCGGCAGTTGTTTGAATTTGAAAGTAGGCGTGTGCGGGGGATCATGACGTCAACGTCAGACAGATCTCAGCGCGTTCGATCACGGAGCGTTTCAAAGTTTCAATGGCTAGTGATTTAAATCGTCGATCCCGCGGCCGCTCCGCGCTACGTGGAACCAGATAAACGGCTTTTTTCTTTTGGCGTGAAGAAGAATCGTTCCTACGCAGTGACCTTTTGGTGCTCGAATGCATAATATCGCGTAGGAGTTGCTGTGTGCGCGGTGAACGTTTGCTCTCTGCCTGTTTTCCTTCATCGCTAAATGGAGTCACGGGTGGATTTCAGTCGAGTAGAGATCAACAGTACGGTATGGGAAGTTCCGGACAAGTACGTCTGCTTGAAGCAGATCGGAACGGGAGCTTATGGCAGCGTGTGGTGAGTTCCTGACATACAGGTAGACACTCGTGAACTGCCTTTCAACAGGTTGCCACATGAAGCAGAACTATGTGGCAAGCCGTATTAGCATTCATTGCTTCCAGCTAGTGTGTGCAGCAGTTATTAGTAATAGTGACTAGACTTAATTCTATTTGTGCAGTAGTACTTAGGTTTGCAACTAGTCACTATTGCAACACTGACAGTTAGGTATTCCATACAAATTCTTTAGTTGCTTATAACTAATAAGTTAATAACTGGGAAATAAGTACTACTACCCAATGAATATTTACTAGTAAAACTGGAGTAGTTACCAGCAAAAACGGGGTACATACTGTATTCCATAAATAAGGAAATAGGGTAACATAACGGTAGTTGATGCATAAATTTGTAAATCTTTGTTAAAGTTGATTTTTAAAAACACAACTGTTCATTGTTAGTTCAGGTTGGCTCAGGTCCAGTAAATAATATTAACAGGTACAAAAGTTTTAGTAAATGTTGAAATTAACATTAAGTAAGATTAATAAATGCTTTAGAAGTGTTTTTTTTCTGTTGTTTATGTTAACTTAAGTAGTCTCAAATTTAATTAAACTAAAAGATTTACTCAGTGGCTAAAATATTCAGTTTGTTATCGGAAACTAGCGACGTCTGAATTACTGCTAGTATCTAGTGAATAATCACTTCGGAAGTTTAAAGACAAACTAATCACTATTGCACTTTAACTGACTGGAGTAATTAAAAAATAAGAAGTAGTTAGTAAAATGCAAGTAGATGCTAGTTAGTGTTATGGAATGTTATGTTTGTATGTCAGAAGATTTTGCCACCATTTCGTAAAATCATGGTAGTTCATGAAATTGTACTGTGCAGTGCCTATACCTTGGTTATGACATTATAATCTGGCTTGCTTTGTTTTTCAATATACTTATCAAATATTTTCATCTTACTTGATAAACTTGCTGTGAGTTGTATAATAGTATATAAATATGATATAGGAGCAGTCTGATCTCACACTTTGAGCTGATAAGATAACCAATGATAATTTGGTTATGAACCGATATGATAAAAATCTACACTGTTAACCTGTTTTACCCACTATGTGAAATAACATGCTTTCAGTGGAAACAAGGTGTCAAATGGACTGTACAAAAACAATGGATGTTTTGTAATAGTAAGTAATAGTTCACCCAAAAATGAAAATTCTATCATCGTTTACTTGCCCTCAAGAAGTATTACAAAACTATTCACAAAAAAGTTTGCAACCAGGCTGTTTTGGGTCACCGTTGACTTCCATAGTAGGAAAAAAAAATGGAAGTCAATTGTGACCCAAAACAGCCTGGTTGCAAATTTTTTCTCAAAATATCCTTCTTTGTGTTCGGCGGAACAAAGAACTTCATCCAGGTTTGGAAGTACTTGAGGGTGAGTAAATGATGACCGAATTTTCATTTTTGGGTGAACTATTCCTTTAACAAAAAAAAAGTTTTCAGAATTACAAAACATCCATTGTTTTTTTTTCTACTGTACAGTACAGGCCAAATATATTATGCATTTCTAATTTTGCAGCCTATTTGCTCTAGATTCTTATGCTACTGCATATATTGCATTTTCACAATTGCAGTCACATCATTGCTAAATTTAGTCACGATATGTTATATCCCAGCAGCAATGACATTTCCTGTTCACGGTTTAATGCCACAAAACCTTCACAACAGCTCTAAGATCAGACACTGGTGAAAGTGGGGGACTTTGAAACCCACATGCTCTGACAAGAAGTCGTTGCAGCAAAGCAACATTTGATCAGCTAACATGCTTGTGCAGATTCCTATTTGAATATTGCAGTTTCTATATCAGTTCCTGAATCTTTTACAGTGTGTCATTAAACCTTCAACTTCAGCTCAAAATAGTCGTTGACGATTATGATTGTTCTCCTTTTCTCAGCTCGGCCATTAATAATAAATCCAAAGAGAAGATGGCCATCAAGAAGCTGCACCGACCCTTTCAGTCAGAGATCTTCGCGAAGAGAGCCTATCGTGAACTGAGGCTGCTAAAGCATATGAAACATGAAAATGTAAGTGTCTTTTATGCCTGACGTGCCTTGAGGAGAGATCTTGTTGCTTACATTGTTAGATCTATTTTCCAGCAGTTTGAATACCTTGAATGACTTTTGCAAGGCACAAAAAGACTTGTATTACTCCATACTCACATTGTTTTCATTAAGAATGGTGTGAGTATCAAATGTTTAGTTTGGCGGACTCAGTGTCAGGATACTTGTGGTGCCTGGAGACACACTGATGTTTGATTGCTGTGTCATAAAATATAAGCGCCTTATATAAGTATTTAATAGATTACATTGAAACCGAGGCAGCTTTATTCAGACAGTCTCTCCATCGAACACTGTTATAACATCTTGAAAAGGCTGTGACTCACTTGCTTTTTTGCTGTCAATTTTGCTGTCCAACCCAAGGTAATAGGCTTGCTAGACGTCTTCACTCCTGCCTCCAGACTGGATGACTTCCAAGACTTGTAAGTTTTTAATGAAGCCTTTCAGTCTGTTATTGATCTGTTAGCCATATGTCTAAGACATATTCAAAGAAAAAAAATTTAATTCTGCCTTTATTTACTCAATCTTATTTATTTTTCAAAACACAACATAAGAATGCAAGAAAATGAGTTTTAAATTACATGACATTAAATAAATAATTACAGAATTCATTTTTGGTATAATTGTCCTTTAAAAAAGAAAAGAAAGCAGTTCCTTTGTGTTTTAGCTACCTGGTGATGCCGTACATGTACACAGACCTCTCTAAAGTCAAGGGCATCCTGACAGAAGACCGTATCCAGTTTCTGGTCTATCAAATGCTGTGCGGACTAAAGGTCAGATCAAAACAGCTCTCAAAAAGAGGCAACATTTTCCCAACTAGGCATGATGTAACAAGTTTACAGCAGTTTCTGAAAATTAAAATGCTGTGTGATGCAACACAGCCAGTCAGAACAGAACATGGAACTAAAATTGACTCTTAATACATGTCCGTTCAAAAGTTTAAGGTCAGTGAGAAGTAATTTTTTGGGAGAGAAATGAATGCGCTTTATTAGCAACGATGCAGTAAATTGATCAAAACTGACAGTAAAGACATTTATAATGTTGGGATTTCAATTGTAAAAAATATTAACCAAATTGATATTAAGCAATGATTTTTTTTTTACTTATCCATAACTGTAATAAATCTATATTACTAATATATTAAGCAAGTTTTTCATACATAAAAATATATTAATGGAAACAGTTCTTTTTAATTGTAATAGTATTTCATACTATTTCTGTTTTACTGTGTTTTTGCAGTCTTGGTGAACATAAGAGACTTCTTTTAAAAGCATTTTTAAAAAAGAATATCTTACTGACCTCAAATGTTTGAACGGTGGTGTATGTTCATGGACTTGCTGTGCATGATTCATCAGTGCATTTTATTACAAGAAAAATGCTCCACTTCTGAATTAACCATAATCCATTCAGTTCCTGATAAAGAAAGTGTTGCTTCTTTTATTTTCTTTTTCTATAAATATAAATATTGGTAACGCTTTACAATAAGGTTCATTAGTTAACATTGGTTAACATTAGTAAAAATGAACTACGAATGAACAATACTTATACAACATTTATTAATCTTAGTTAATGTTAATTTGAGCATTTACTAATGCATTATTAAAATCCCAAGTTGTGTTGGTTAACATTAGTTAATACATTGTGAACATTTTTCATTGTTTGTTCATGTAAGTTAATATGTTAACTAATGTTAACAAATGGCATCTTATTGTAAAGTGTTACCAATACATCACATTACCAAACTAAATTGTGTTGTACATGTGGTTTCCTGTTGAATTTAAATTGGTAAACAGCTAACAAAACTAAAGTGACTAAATAACTTAGGAGAAAAAAAACATGTACGTGTAAAAACAGAAGCATACTTTTGGCTTAAGATGATTGCCAGTAGGACTGGTAATGCAATCTTTCAGATTAATCCTATTAGTGTAATCAAATACTAAAGCATAACACTGTGAAGAATGTCATAATACTGATTTGTGGTATTTCTTTCTTCCTCTCTGTCCCTCTGTTTCTCTCCACTCCACAGTACATTCATGGCGCTGGCATCATTCACAGAGTAAGTGAAACTGGCAATGAATAAACAGCATCTGCTCATAATTATCATTTCCACACAGATCTGAATTAAAGACACATGGCCTCTCTTGGGATCGTTGTAGCTCTTCCCCGGGAGATGCAAATGTGCTCCATGGGAGAGTTTTCATCTCCATGAATTACATTTACTTACTGCTAATTCGCTAATATCTATTGATCAGTGGACTATCAGCAATCATTAACTACACTTCCTCTCATCTGAAGATGAGAGAGCAGTCAGCCCTCTCAGATTAAGAGAAATAAATATATTTCTAATTCATATTTATTCACATATTAACTAGTTTACAACAGCCTCAGATGTGGCTCATCAAGTTACATTTAATATAATGGATTGTTGTTATTAGTCTATTTTTACTCAAGTATTACAACACATAGAGCTGTTTTTCTCCATTATTTATGAATATATTTATCTAAAATAATAACGTTCCATATTGTTTATCTAATTCTATTAATATGAGTGAGTTCAAGGCTTTTTGCTTTGTCTGAGCTTTCCTATCACACATTGTCCTATGAGGTAATGCCAGTCATTTCCTGTTTGCTGAGGCAGTGCCTGTACATGCTCAGATCTGTTTGAAGCCGCCTGGCTCACTTTTAATGTGAAATACTGCTTACTGCGATCAGAATAAAGATTTCGTAAGAAATCCACTAAGATTTTGTGTAATTGTTCAAGAACAATGTCTTTGTAGGAAGATTAACACCTTTATGCATTGCAGGACCTCAAACCAGGAAACCTGGCTGTGAACCAAGACTGTGAGCTGAAGGTTTGTGCCACCATTCTTTCACCATAAAAGAGAGAAGCGTAAACCTCTTACAGTTGACAGTGACGCTCTGCGTTTGGTCTGCCTGCAGATCCTGGATTTTGGCCTGGCACGTCATGCAGAGGCAGAGATGACGGGTTACGTAGTGACGAGGTGGTACCGGGCCCCTGAGGTTATTCTAAACTGGATGCACTACACGCAGACAGGCAAGATGTTTGTCATTCTTTAAGACGTACACAACTCTTAAAATTATTACTGAGAGCAAGGTTTACTCTGATTAGGCAAGCCATATGGTAACACTATTAACTAGTTGCTAATTAGAATGCGTATTACTAGCATATTGGCTGGCTATTAGTACTTGTAAACACATATTAATACCTTATTCTGCAGGACTGTATTCCAAATCCATTAACCCTATCCCTTACCTAAACATAACTACTACAACAACAACCACCTTACTTCCCATCATTAAGCAGCAAATTAACAGTTTATTGAGGTGTAAACTCTTAGTCATTAAAGTATATGTGTTCCCTAATTTAGTGTTATCTAGAATGTTAAATACAGTAAATATTGATTTAGTCATCTGTTATGCTCCAGTTAGTTTTTTTTTTTTTAAACCTGTCCAATAGCACCTCTGTCGGTTAATATGAGCAGTTCAAAAATGGTATCATTGGTATTCATAGGTATAATTCTAACATGCATATTGAATAGAAAATGTATACCTACAATATAAACATATGGAGACATTACAAATAAAGTCATACAGCTTATTTCTGTACCAGTTTGCATATTTAAATCTTTACAAATTCATTAAATTATACAGGTTCATAGAAAATTATACATACAATAAATAACATTTAAAAATAAATACTTATTATTAATTAAAGCTCATTATCATGTTTAATAATTTTATAAGTAAATGAATATAAAATCCAAAGATAAAATGAATTAAAATGCTAATTACTTAAAAATAAAAAAGACATAGTTTCTGGATTTATTTGTTATGGTATTAGTATAGGGACCAAATCTCACTATTAACTATAGTAGTCAACATTTTGAGTGGATCAGAAGAGTTATATAAACAAACTCCTAACTATTCGTTTAGAAGTCCATCTATCACTGTTCCATATAAATATTGATGAGACTACATTAATATTTTTGTAACATTATGTAGTTGTGTGTGCTAAATAAAGATCACACTTATTTAGGCAAACGTTGTCCAGCTGCCTACACGGATCAGTTTTAAATGTTGAATGTCTTTACAAATGCTCAGATCCTTCCTTCATGTAGATATCAATCTTTAATAGCCAGTTAGTCCAAATGTGCTCTACTGATGCTGTTCAATATGTGTGATTGTTGCCTTTTTCTTCTTTCTAGTGGATATCTGGTCTGTTGGGTGCATCATGGGCGAAATGTTTAATGGAAAAACACTCTTTAAAGGAAAAGACTGTATCCTTCAGCATTCACTTTGCCTAATTTATTTCACATTTTTCTGAATGCACATATTCTGAGGGCTGAATTTCAAGAAAGTGAAACATTTACCTTATATTCTGTTACTTAAATTTCAAACGATTGATGTACAGTCAGTACTTTGTCGCTTAGTTAATTGCGATTGCATTTAGAAACGCCGTGTCCACTTGTTCCCGTTTTCAATGCTGTTCAAGAACAGAAATAACTTGGAAATGACATGACGTGCATTGTCTTTAACTTTTGACATTCAGACATGGACCAGTTGACTCAGATAATGAAAGTAACAGGGACGCCAGGTCCGGAATTTATTGAGAAACTAGAAAGCCCAGAGGTAAGAAATTTTCAATGAGAGCAAAGATGGTATCTTTAATACATGATATGTCTGCATCTTGATTAAACCTGAGACTGATTGCTGATGCAACTCAGAATGAATTGCTAATGCAATGTGAAGCAAGATTGAGAAAATGGTCTTGAATATTTAGGGGGAAAAATTCAACTTGAATTATTAATGTTTTGCGTGACGGTAGCTGTAGCTACTGTGCTCAGCTGTCATTCCTGATCTCGATTAATGTCAATATGTCTTCATTGCTGTTAAATAGGCAAAAAGCTATGTCAAATCCCTGCCCCACTACCCACACAAAGACTTCTCAACATTGTTTCCCAGAGCCAGTAAAAAAGGTAAGTAATACCCCAATGAAAAATTACTCCTTTGTCATGTTGTCACATTTCTTGCTTAGCAAGAGACTTTTTTCATTGTAAAACTTATGATTTAGTTTGACTGTATAGTTGCTGCCTGTCAATGTGACATGCCATTATTTCTGACAAAAATGACAAGATGCTGAGCAAATGCATCTGAACAATTTAAGTCAATTTTTACATTTTTCACCAAACGTCAGATAGAATGTCACCTGGTGTTGCCACACATATTCTGTACTATTGCATAGCAGTGGAAACTTCTACATTAGTTATGTATTGCAACTTGTAATTTAATAGGCATCCCAAAAATATGGAATGTCAGCCAAACATTTTAATGACATTATTATTCAATACTAGTTTTATGAATCTTTGTTAACTCTGGAGTTATTTCTAGAATAGGTAACACTTTACGATAAATGTTAACATTTATAGTTAACATAACTATTTACAATAGTTAGTTAACATTAGTTAATGCAGTTTTACAGCATTTAATAATATGTGAATTTCTATACTAATGCATTAATATTTTTTAAGCTGCACAAGCTGTAAATTAACTAACTGTAATTGTGAGCAAATGTTACAATCATGTTATAAATGGTTGTTTTATATTGTTATAATCTCATGAATTAAGACTAATAAATGCTGTAAAAGTGGTATGTATTAATGTACTAAAATTTTTTGTTATTGAGATACTAATATAGATATTAATTATGTTTTAAATTGTTTAGTATTTGTTTATTTTTCATTATAATTTCAAATAGTTTTTCTTTATAATTTTGTGATTTTTTTTTATTTATTTTTTGTCATTTTTATTAGTTCTTTTTATTTTTTAATATTTGCATATACTTTATTTCAGATTTCATTTTAGGTATTGTAGTCCAAGATGACCTAAATGAAATTTTTTTTTAAAAAATTGTTTGTTAAATAAAAGGTTTTTTTTTTTATAATTGAATTTAATTTTAGTTAACATTTATTTTATTTGAAATGAAAATAAAAATGTTATGGTTTTAGTTAACTGTAACAACTTTTATATTGGCATATTCTGCTACCTTAACCAACCTAAATCAGACCCAACTACTAATAAATGATCAAATAAATGTATAATATTATCAAACCATAGCTCAGCTTGCCCTGTACTAATATAATAATGCGTGCATAAAATTATATATATCTGTTTTTGCTATTCTAATGATGTTGCTCTGTTTCTGACCCACTGTGTCATCCCTCAATGCCACTAACTAACCTCAGCGGTAGATCTGCTTGAGAAGATGTTGGTGTTAGATGCTGATGCTCGTCTCTCTGCTGATGGTGCGTTGGCACACAGTTATTTTGATGGCCTGAGAGACCCAGAGGACTGCCCAGAGCCCACGCCATACGATGACAGCTACGACAATGCCACATTACCCTTAGAAGAGTGGAAACGTGAGAAACATATACACACACAGAGTAATGCCTTCTGTACTTTATATTTGCACATATTGTGTGTGTAAATGCAATGTGATCTTTTCTTCACAGGTTTATCATTTAAAGAAGTGAGGAGCTTTGTTCCTTTCCCAAGAAGAGACTCAAAGAGAAGAAACACACTCACAATGTCCTAGTGATAATGGGTCATTATCGGCGTACTGTATTGTGATTATGCGATTTAGTTTCTGCCTATGAACAATTATTAGAATTATTCACTTCTTTTCAAGATTCAAGATTATGAATAGCAGTATTTTGTACAATAACTGACTTCTTAAGGAATATGTGGTATATCTGGACATCTGGTGAATGAACATTTTATTTTGATATAGTGGTAACTGTCCTACATTTATCACCAGCATGCATTGCACCCTAAAGGGACAATTTGCTCACCCTCACACCATTTATTCAGAATTTATTTCATCCCTGTGCCATTTCAGACAACTTGTGGGCCACATGCAAAGCCATCTAAAGCTATACGATAGCTTTTTGAGGGGAACAAACAAGGAAATCATTTTAGATATGAGGGTGAGTAAATGATGACGGACTTGTTATTTTTTAGTAAACTATCCCTAAGTGCTATTAGATAAAAATGCTTTTTAAAAGGACAGTCACGTATGATTTTATGTATTTTAGTGTTACAGATCTTAAAGTTCAAGTATTTCACAATCAGTATTCCGTTAAAAAGTCTGGGGTAAGTTAAAAAAAAATGTAAGACATTACTGACCCCAAACTTTTGAATGGTTGTGTGTGTGTATATATGTATGTATATATATATATGTATATACATATGTATAAGAGTATTTGACAAATAAAAATTGGACTGTGTCCTATGGTGTGACAGCAAAAATGTAGGGAAAAAAACTTAATACAAATAACATGAGGAAAATGTATATTACAAATAGAGTTACAAATAGCATGAGAGTATTATCTTATTATCTTATATTATCTTATGTTAGTTTTTTTTGTTTGTTTGTTTTTTTCTGTCACACCATAGATATGTCAACTACCCATAAACAAAATATATAGAAAAGTATAATGAATTGTTGGGGATACATAAAGGACACTGTTACCGACTTCAATTTAACACTTAAAGAAAGCCTTAGTATTGTGACACAGAAATGGCTACCCATTTTAATCTGCCATATTTCTGAGGAGTGAAACAAGGTATGCCACTAGAAAAATGTATTTTTCTGGCATTGCCTGCTTTTCTAGCAGGACGTTTATCCAAGTGGGAATTAATTGGATTATGAAGTGGGTGTTAAAATTACAAAGCAAAATGAAGCCAGATGGTTAAAGGGGGAGGGATTTAGAAATAGTGTGTTAGGGAAAATTATAACATTTTATTGAATGATTACAAAGACAAACATTAGATTTTTTGGAAGTAACATGCACCGGCACATTTTTCACAATAAGACCTAAAATGTGTATTAAGAAAGTACATAGGGTCGATTCTAATTTCATGTTGACTTTTAAGGCTTGTGTTTCTTACCTTCAAATCCTTTGAAAGGTGTGAAAGGATGTGGAAGTGTTTAATTGTCCACGACAAATGGCATCAGCAAGGTTTTGAGTAGCACATCTGTGTGAGATTTGCAGGATCTGACTTATTTTTTTCATTTTATTACTCTCTTTGGCTTTAGTATAGTAATTTGTTTCTTGTATGTGATCATGTATGCCTTCACTCAACTGTACCAATATACCCATGTCTCAAATAGTCTACGGAAATGTAATTTTGTCTCATGCAAACTGTGTGTTTGTCCACCACGCGGGTTTTTGATCATATTTGTTGACATAAAAGTTCATGTTTCGTTTATCTAGTTACATGCAGCTCCTCTTCTTCACTCACTGGCCTAATCTCTGCACCTCTCCAACCAATCGAGCTGTGTGCATTACAGCTGACAGGTCGTGATTAACTCTGACCATATCATGAACTGTGTGGGAAGCACACTGGTATCTAAACACATTAAAGTGGCATAAACTTCCAGCCCCTGTTACGAGTTAAATAAACACTAACGTAATGCTTTATTAAATTAGTCGTACAGCTGACAGAGTAGATGGCCTGGTTCTCTGAAGGGGCGTGTTCTTACTATCTCGACTGAGAGCTCCGCTTCGCTCTGCCTCTGTATCTGGCGAGCTACTAACTATCTACCCAGGCAGCGACGGTTGTAGTAGTCGAAGCTGAAAATAGCCAGCTAGCTTTGCTGCTCCCGTCTAATCTAACTCAAGAGTCGACGAGAAGTTAAAATGCTGGAAATGAATCTAAATTCATGAATGCGCAGAAGACATTTCCAGGAGGAAACTATGGAAGACTGAGAGACGGGAGACATTTTATCGGCGGATTTTTACCGGCTTTTCGGCCAAGCCACCAGCTTAAAGAGCCTTCGCAAAAAGCTGCTGCCTCTCCGCGGAAGTTGTGGTCGGAAAATACGGTAAATGATCTGTTTTTTAATGTGTATTTTATGTTTGACGCCAATTTAAGTTGTGAGGTCAATGTCAACGGTCGTTTTGCTCAGCGGGCTGTTTGGATACCGCACGCGGCGTTTCTGTGCTGGTTACCCGGGCTAGAGCGGCTAACTAGCCCGCCAGCTTTAGCAGCCTCGGCATTTCGATCGCTTTGTTGTTTATCAGTAAGCACAATCGTATAAACGCCGTATGAGAGCAATAGTTTTATGATTTGAAGTGGTAACGGTGTTGTCATTGTTTATTTTTGTTTAAGGGGGTTCTCGGGAAACTTATCTGAATCCGAAGTTCTGTTAGACTGTAAATATGGCTGACGTTTCGTTCTAGAATCGAGGACGCGCAACCTAACTATTATCTGTGTGATACTTTTTCTCGCCGCTGATTGGATAGGCGGGGAGGGTGGACGGCTGTGATTGGTTGTCTAAGTACGAGAGGTTGATAAACTTCTCAGCCTCTGGTGGTCGTCTCACTTCAGTGACAAATTCCTCAAAACTCCACTTTAAGTTTTGCAGTATGCCCCCCTGAAGTGTTTAAGGCAATTGATACGAATGTATTACTTCGGCGTGACTCTGTATTACGATTTAAAAGTGGTTTTAGCGTTGACAGTAAGAGTGCGAACTGCTAGAGGCCTTGAGATCAAAAGTCCCGCCCATTGGACAGCAAAAATAAAAACACTGTAAATTGGCGACCGGCCTGAACTTAATCCTTCCAATGAGTTTGTGTAATCTAATGTTCGTAATTAACTTAACTAGCAATCGATACATTTACGTGCCAATACACTAACCTCGTATTGAAATGTATGGATTTGTAAAGTTACTACTTTGATGTGTTACATTTGTCTCACTTGATAGTTAATGTTAGAACTAAATTGTAAACATGTTAACGTTATTGTTTTGGGGAATTAAATATGTGTGTTCTGCTAAATACTTGGGCAATTTGAGAATTTTATGCAGTATTTTATTATCTACCTTTTTTTTTTCATTTCTAAAAACATTTTATGATTTTATTCGTGCTAACACAATATACAAAATATTATGTTATGAAATATTGTTTTTCATAATAGTTAACAAGCAACATTGGTGCCAGGGTATAATATTGTTATTTTAATTAAGTATTATAATATTACATGGCAAAGTGGCCTATATTTTTTACATTTATATAAAACACTACAGTGTTGTTTAGTTTAGCCATTGTCCACACTGTTTTTTTTCATGTTGATTTACATTTTTAAATGTATTATGCAAATGTTCATTTTTTTAATTATTTTATATCTAACATAATGGAACAAAAGTATTAGCTTAATTAAAACAGACATCATAATTTACTATTTTAAAAATACAAAGGTGGTATAATATAATAAAAAAGGGTCAAGGTGCACATGAATATTGCACTTAACAATAATAATGAAGCTTAATAGTCCTTTATTTTACTTATTTTACATTTATACAAAACACTGCAGTGTTGTTTAAAGCCATACATATAAAATTAAAAATCAAAAATAATAAATAAATAAAAGATCACCAGCATGTCATGATGCGGGTTGTGACCACTTCCAGGAAATGAGAGTGTTCACAGTATTTACAGATACATGACTCAGTCGACCATGGGTGATGTGAAAACTTCTTAGTGTTGACTATTTGGCAAGGTAATGAAATAACAGTTACACATTGGTGTCTTTGTGTTTTGTACATCAATCAGGAATCTTATGTTTGTTCTTTTTCTCTTTTGTCCACAGAGGTCAAGGTACAAAGGGGCAGCGTGGTGTGAGTCCCCATGAGAAAACCACGACGGAGGGGAGGCCTGTCTGGGGCCCAAAGTGATGCTGCGGACACAGGTACAGCAGGTAGAGGGGCGTCACAGCCACGCTCGCTCTCTCCCTACCGGCTGAAGGTTTCACCTACCAGAGAAACCCTAACGTACGCCCAGGCTCAGAAGATTGTGGAGGTGGACCTGGATGGAAGACTGCATCGAATCAGCATCTTCGATCCCTTGATGGTGATCACTGAAGATGAGATGACAGCTCAGGACATTGCCGAGTGCAACAGCAACAAAGAGAACAGCGAGCAGTCATCGGTGACCACCACTGTCAGCTCCCCACGACGATCGGCGGCCCAGAGGGGCAAAAAGAAAGATGTAAAGCAGTTGTCATCGTCTTCATCACAAAACCACTGCTCCAACTCTCACGGACAATCTCAGATGCATTCGAGCGTGAACAGCCACAATGGCACCTTACCCAAACCCACTTTCAGAGAACAAGAGTCTTATGAACCGGTCGATGCGCCTCCTCGCCCTTCGGCGTACTACCGTTACATTGAGAAGTCTGGGGAAGAGATGGAAACAGATGCAGAGTATGACATGGATGAGGAGGACTTGGCCTGGCTGGAGCTGGTGAATGAAAGACGAGCATCGGAAGGCCATCCGCAAGTTTCGCCTGACACTTTCGAACTCCTGATAGATCGTCTAGAAAAAGAGTCGTTCTTAGAGTCGCGAAGCCAAGCGCCCTCGCAGAACATCATCGACGAAGATGCCTTCTGCTGTGTCTGCCTTGACGATGAATGTCTCAACAGTAACGTCATCTTGTTTTGCGACATCTGCAACCTGGCTGTGCACCAGGAGTGTTATGGCGTTCCCTACATCCCTGAGGGCCAGTGGCTCTGCCGCTGTTGCCTCCAGTCGCCCTCTCGTCCTGTGGACTGTGTGCTTTGCCCGAATCGGGGTGGAGCGTTTAAACAGACCAGCGACGGGCGATGGGCACATGTGGTCTGTGCTATTTGGATCCCGGAGGTGTGTTTCGCCAACACGGTCTTCCTCGAGCCCATCGAGGGCGTGGACAACATTCCACCAGCTAGGTGGAAGCTAACGTGTTACCTGTGTAAGCAGAAAGGTTGCGGAGCGTCCATTCAGTGCCACAAGGCCAACTGCTACACGGCTTTCCATGTAACCTGTGCACAGAGAGCGGGACTCTTTATGAAAATAGAGCCGGTCAGAGAGACTACTGTGAATGGGACTACGTTTTCAGTGAAAAAGACTGCGTTTTGTGAGGCACACTCTCCACCTGCGAAGGACGGGTCGGATGATGAAGAGACCGGGGGGAGGGTTTTGGGCTGTCGGGCTAACAGGGGTCGCAGTGCCTACACGCAAACGCCACCACTTAAGAAGCAGAAACGAAGCAATAAACTGGATTCTAAGCAGCAGCAGAAGAAAGGAAAGAAAGAAGAGAATAAAGTCACAACGCCTTTGGTCACTGTCCCAGAAATACCTAATCACAGGTAATTATAGGGGTAATTATAGGTGTATAATATTTTATATAATATTTAGAATATATATATATATCTTCATATTATTATTATCTTCATATTAAATAATATAAAGAGAAATTTATATATTTAAAGTTGAATTTTATATATTTTATCATACATAATCCATTTACAAATTGTGAGTGTGTGTGTTTTTATATATGTGTTTATATATGTGTGTGTATATATATATTTATGTAATTGTGACTGTGTGTATTATATATATATCTATATATATATATATATA
>JAUMHE010000055.1:3438223-3479385 GCA_032359235.1 Enteromius mattozi
TCTGGATTTGGTGTGGGCCAAAAGCAGAGGATATCCGTCCTACCCTGCTCTGGTGAGAGAGGGCGCTCTACATTCATAATACAACACATTGTATGCCTGTTATTTTACAGTCAACATCTGGTATTCGCAAAACAGTCTTTTTTAGGCTTGGGAATTTTACCAGCCTTTCACAATAATGGGACAGGCCTGACATCAGAAGTGACCGTGTTTACATCATTAATGCACATTCCTGGTCTGATTATGAATTATTCCTGAGTCCAGTGATTATCAAGCTTTTTTTGCCAGTCAAAACCCTTTGACCTAACACCTCTGAGAAGTTAATATTTCAGTATTGTATTAATGACAGTCATTCAACTGCGTATTCAGTTCTTGATGATCATGATTTTTTTTTTCTTCTGTTCACATTTTATTTTGATTGCTATTATTTATTATATTTTTTTATTTAATTGAAATAAGTGATTGTACAATATTTTTTATGATTTAATTATTAGAGTTTCATCGTGTTGCTTCACTGGTAAAAAAAAAATATATATTTTTTTTTTGTTTAGATTTAGTTTTTTGGTTAATAAAAATTAATAACATTAATGTTATTAGCAGTAAAAGTGTGTTCTATTTTACTCAAAATAAATTAAGTTAGCATTTTTAGGATTGAATTAATTAGCATTTCATCAACTTATGTACCCTTTGCAGTTCCATCAACAAATAATAATTAAATCCTAAATTTAAAAATTATATTTAATTTTTTTTTAAACACAGTTTTATTTTGATTGTGTTTATTATATTTTTTTTGATAATTTAAATTTACATTCTTATTTAATAATTACAATTTTCTTGACTCACAACACAAGTCATAGTTCAGAAAAACCCTGCATTAGTCCATGTTCTTTTAAAAAATTACCAATATTTGCTTCACTTCTATGACACATTTTCATTTTTGCATAACATTACTAATCCCTCAATTTCACCCTCATGTGCTCTATATTTTCTTTCCTCACCAAATAGCCTGTTTCTTGGGTTGTGAACAGTGTTAAAGCAAATCACTGACATTCAAAGGTTAAATGAATGGTTTGAATTGCTGTTATTTTGTAGATCATAGATCCAGACATGCCTCAGGAGGGTCTTCTGCATAACGGAGTTCCCATCCCTGTGCCTCCGCTTGACGTGCTGCACCTTGGTGAGCAGAGACAAGAAGAAGCCGGCGAGAAACTCTTCCTGGTTCTCTTCTTCGACAACAAACGCACCTGGTGAGCACAGCACTGGGGATTTACTTTTGTTTTCCTTCGGCTTTATCCTCTAGACTTTGCATTTTCAAATATCCATTGTAAGTATCTTCTGGCTTTAAGGGTTTTCAGAAGGAACTGACAGTGAGTTTTCTGTTCTCATGTCTGTCTCTGCAGGCAGTGGCTGCCACGAGATAAAGTGATCCCTCTTGGCGTGGACGACACGGCTGATAAACTGCGTATGATGGAGGGCAAGAAGACCAGCATCCGGAAGTCTGTGCAGGTGGCCTATGACAGAGCTATGATGCACTTGAGCCGAGTTCGAGGAGATCATGGTTTCGTCGGCTCCAACTACATGTAGAACAGAAACGCCAGCTGCATCTGTCCTAAAGTACCACTCACATTGTGCTTTTTAAGGCAGGTTGAGAGCCATTTGGTTAGTGAACCAGGTAGTAGACTCCTGATCGTTCAGTTCAGTTTAGTTTATCCATGTGGTCATGACACAACCCTTTCAGTCATTTCAGATTCAGGACAGGAAAGTACAGCGGTTTCTACCAATAATTAGTTTTTATGAGGCGTCACTTTATGGTGAGGATGAGTCTAAACCACATAGACTCATAGTTTTAGCGTTTGGGTACATTCAGAGCAATTAATTTCTGAAAGATTAATTTGAAATGAATGAACTTAAAGAATATAAACGTTTGAATGAATCACTGCCATTTTCTTAAGATAGCTTTTTACTTTTTAAAGTTTTACAAACCACTTGTATATTGTAAAGACACTTGTGTATATAAGTATGTTGTTGTTTTTTTTTATCATATAGTATCTAATTTAATTTTTTTTTTTTTTGTGAAATAAATTGCCTGGAGGAATGAAGAAATGAAGGTTGTGTATATACGTGTAAAAAGATTTTCGGATGAACTGACTTCCTACATAGTTTATCCTGCTTGTCTTTGATATCGGATGGTGTGAGTGTGTTCATATATATGTACATTAACGGCACGCGATCGTGTATGTATGTGTATATGTACCGACTCACCGATGTCTGTGGTTAAATATATATTCTCATTTTTGATACAAAAAAGTAATTTATTTATGGACCGTAAAGAGAGAAAGGGATTAAATTATATTGGTTCAAGATGGAAAGCAGATCTTTTATTTAAGATGATAAACTATTGCATAGGCTTTTAAGATCTAACTTCACACATGCTTTCAGATCCTGGTTTAGTTCTTTTTAAGATTTCAAGTTGAAATGTTTGAGGGATGGTGATAATGATGATAACATGTTGTACACTTGCTGTTATTCCCTTTTCACCATCAAGCACAGAACCTTGTATTTATTGTAGAAAGTTGTGGAGCTTTTGTTCACTGTTTATAAGATGGAACCTCTAAGAAATTTTAAGCTTGTACAAACTGCAGATTTTACCTACCCACCAAAATAACCTGTCTCAAACAGTATTTTCTCATGCGGGGAAATAAATGTTCTATTGAAACTCTACTATGGCTGTGTTAATATATTGATGTTTCAAGACATCTGTTTTTCTTGATTTTAGACCTGTTGCTTTTTTGTAATTGATGTTGTAAAGCTCTGCTGGAATGTTAAATTTCCTTATAATGCATGTAGGCTATTTTTCTGGTTGCAATATCACAGTACTGACTAACCAAGACGTTTGTGCTAAATGACTTAAAATGTAATTTGAGGCAAAGTAAAAGTGGCATTGATGCCGTTTTTTCTTCTTAATTGGGTAATTATATAACTGAAATTGTAAATATAATTTTAATGTCTAAAAAAAGGTAATTGGTTGCAAATCATAAAATGGTGGGATAGTGTACACTGGAAAATACTACAAGTGCTCAAGGAGATCTTTATTTTTTTGGATTCATAAAAGGTTAACATTATCTTTATAATATTATATTCCGATAAACCGAGGCGATAAAAAAAGTGACTCAAAAGAGCGCGCGCGCGTTTTGCGGATTAGAAAAGTAACCAATCAGAAACATTCCATATCTGTCAATCATCTTAAACGCGCGGATTTGTTGAGATCGGATTGGCTGGTGAGTTTGAGGAGGGCGGGGTTTTCACACCTGGTGAAATTTAAAAAGGTGTGAATCGGTTGTATATTTTTGTTTACATTTCACTATTGGGACAGCTTTTTTGAAGATGGTGTGATTGGCTATTTTAAGCTTCTAAAACGTGTATTTTGTAAAAAAAAAAAAAAAAAAAAAACCATAATTTGAGGTACAGTAGATACGTCATTAAATAACATTAGAAACGTTTGCCGTTGGTAAGGTCCGTCAATCAAGAATATATTGTCTTTTAAAACTATCGTTGGTGTACTGCTCATGTTTCACTGATATGTATTTTTTTCTCTTTCTTTGTAGTGTACCCTTGAGTACTTGTAGGGGGCAGTAGTGAGTCAGTATAAATGATGAAAGAACACGTGCAGTATAATTTCTTTTCCATAAGGTGATGTCAGCCTACTCTGTCCAGATGTATTTTATTGTAGCAGCACTTGTCAGCTCATATTAAAACATTTATAGAGGGAATACACACACGCACACGCCTATGAGCTCATCTCTCAGATCTCTGTTAGCAATATTAAAATATCACTAGTGAGTTTATCAATCAATCTCGAAGCTAATCAGTGATTTATTAGCTCATCCATAAACTCTTAACTTTAGTTTTTCATTCATTTACAGTCATGCATGAATTTGTAATCCAATATTTTAACTGCTAAATAATAGTAAGCCTGCCAAGTGTATAATCTAGTTTAGCAATAACTGGTGTAGTATTCAACAGCTTAAAAAAGTATCACTGTTTTCTCTCTTTTAAATAAACATAGGTTCTTGATGTTCCTTTAAATGACAGAAAGACGATTAAATCTAAGCAAATGTGAAACTGTTACTCTGTAACATTCATAGCCCACTAATTTTTGTTTCAATTTTGAAATTGAACAGTTAAACATCCAAATGCTGATACGTCCACTGTATCAGTTTCATTTGAGGTCATAGGGAAACTAAAGCAGTTGCAGGTCTTAACTCCAGCTTGCATACGATAGATTACCAACACCTTTTTAGCAGATAACACCTAGGAGTAAAAGATTAGACAAACATTAAATGAACAGTTCCTATTTGTAGAAAAACGAAATCAGGCACCTATTTTTAAGTGGGTACCAGTCACAGTCTTATAGGTCAAATACTGCTCTGAATCATAACCCAAAGTATCTCACTTGAGTGTGTCTAATTATACTGTATATCATTTAAGTATATAATAAACATATCAAGGCTAAAACTATTAGGTGGTTTTGTGTTGATAAGATCATTTTTGGACATTTGCAGCCATGCTCTTGATTCATTCTGCACAAATCGTTTAAATGACATTTTGGATTCAAAGTGACAATTGTTGCCAAAATGTTATGAATTAGTAGCGCTATTTGAAAAAAAATGTTTTTTAAATAAATCAAAATAGACTTTAAGCTTCTGGAAACAATGATTACATATTTATTATTCGCATGTATCATAATATGTATAAATGAAACTCAAGAAATTCTAAAACACAAAATTAACATTAACATTTTTATTTAATGCATATAAGAAAATGTCACATCATGAGGCTTACATTTGTTTAGTTTTTTGTATTCTTTTTAACTATGTTTGCACACGGGTAACCAAAAGTACACTGACCTGGGATATTGTTTTGGGCAAAAATGAAAAGTGTATTGCAACAGAGATCAGATGTCATAAATCTCTCTCTCTAAAGGCTGTCTCAAGGCTGCATGTCCCAGGGCTGCTGTGGGAGAAGGGTGAGGTGGTTGTGTCGTAGTGTTCTCAGCTCCGTCAGCCGTCCCAGGAGCCTGGCGAAGCGTCGTGGGTCCTGTGCCGTCCCCTGACTACAGCAGCAGCAAGCTCGGGACAGGAGCTCCAAAACAAACTCCTGTAAGTTTTCAACGCAGCCCACCGCACGCAGAGATGGCCTGTCTGCTTCACAAGGAAAGGAGGTCATTTAAAACAGTTCTATACACTCTTAATACAGTGGTTCCACAAAGAACCTCAAACATCCATGGAATCTCTCAACTGTAAATAAGGTTCTTTGGATTATTAAAATGTTCTTTACTAAGAAAATTGGTTCTAACAGTTTTAAGAACTGTTTACTAAAAGGTTCTTTGGGGATCACTGCAAAAAAAAAAAAAAAGGTAGAACTTGTATTTTGAGGATCTTAAAGTGCCCCTATTATGCCTTTTTAAATATGTTCTTTCATGCAGTGAAGTTTTTGTCTATCAAAAAAAGAGTCGGCTCACATTCGCCTAAACGATTCAAATCTTTTTCGGTTACAGCTACACGTCACTAAGTTACATATTTGCATAATATCCGCCCACGTTCTACGTCGCAAAGAACTTGCCTGCCCACAAACAGCACAATTTCCGGAGAAAACTTAAGTGTTTTTTGACCTTGCATACATGTAAACCTGTTTTGAGAGACTCATAAAACAATATTAGCAACCTTTAAAATGGCATAATAGGGGCACTTTAAGCAAAACCTTTAGATGTCATTTGCTGCCTGCCTGAATGTCTGAATATGGTGACATCACATGGAGGTTCACATGAACATGAGTCACAAGTGCGTTAATCATAATCCACAGACCTGAACATAACACTGCAGTCGCTGTTAGAAGTGCATATTCAGCCTCAGTTACCGCAATAGTCACCATGCTGTGGAGGAAATTTACCACAGACCTCAAGAACTCATCATTCAACCCTTAAAGATAAAAATCACAATATTAGCAGAGACAAAAGCTTTGAGTAATCACTAGATGTAGTGAGAGATTTTCCTGTTGTGCTATTATCACTGTGCATTATAGATCACCTGAGTGTGTCAGTATCCTGTGGCTGTTCCCAGTCTTGGACTCTAAAGTTTTCACCCAATCAGGGTTTGAGTTATTAGAATTTGCTGGGTATAAATCTGGTGATAGAAAACATAGCAGTGAGTCATTTGTGCTGAGTTTTCTATCTCAAGTGACAATCTTTACAATGCTTTAGTAGCACAATATACGTATAGCACACACAAATATAAGCTTTTAAAAACTCACACTGTCCCAGACACCAATATTTTAATTATTCGTAAAACATAAATCACTGTCTGGCTGACTGAGATTTCAATATGGATTTAAAGATTAGGATTTTTTCGGTAGAAGTACATGTTAGCACTGTTTGTTTTTTGAAAAAAGACGCTTAAAGGAATAGTTCACCCAAAAATGAAAATTCTGTCATCATTTACTCACCCTCCAGTTGTTCCAAATCTGTATGAATTTCTTTGCTCTGCCGAACACAAAGGAAGATATTTGGAAGAAAGTTTGTAACCAGGCTGTTCTGGGTCACCATTGACTTCCTTAGTATTTTTTGTCCTATGGAAGTCAATGGTGACCCAAAACAGCCTGGTTATAAACTTTTTTCAAAATATCTTCCTTTGTGAACTATTCCTTTAATGTCAGACTTAAGCAGATTATGCGACAATGAATGTTTTTTACCATTGCTAACACTAGTGGGGTTTTCTGAGAACTGCTGAGCCAAGAGTAGAAACATGACCTCAACTGAAGAGCTGGACAGAAGTGTGTTCTGGTCAGAGCCATCCAAAAGCTCAAACCCTAAACAACAGATGACCACAAATTAGTTGTATTTAGAGGTGTGTGGTGTGATCTGAGAGAAGATGGATGAAACTGACCAGGTACGCTCCTCAAAAATTGCAAAAGCTTCTCTGTTTGTGGAGGAGTCAGATCTACACTGTTAGTCAAACTTGACCACAGAGGGACCTGGGCAAAGAAAAAGAATGATATCTTGTGATATATAGAGCAGTATCTCTGTTTTCATTTTTAATGAAAAAAACAAAACCTACCCGACAGTGCATGTTGTCTTGAATTATGTACCTACGATAAGCCTCAACAATTCTATTCAGAACGCACCTCTGCTCTCGGGAGAAACCAGACACCTGCAAACAATATTTTGAAGACAAAAAACATTTAATTTTTACAATATAACAGGCTTCAAATCTTACTGAAACCCAAATTTCATGCTTGGACTGGCTAAATAAAATAGGAGAGTTTACCCGAGAATGGAATTTACTGGTGGACGAGACACTTCTGCTTTCAGAGTAGTCTTCTTCAGCTCTTCCTGTTGACTCGTTGTGTCCTCTGTGCTTGGAGCCTTTCCTCAGTCGCTTGGACTGGCATTGCACCTCTGTAAGCAGACCTGACAAAAAGACACCAGCAGTCAGCTAATGCTGATAGTGTTTTGTGCTAACTCAACATCCAATTAGATTAGTGTTTTTGTGTGAAGTAGCATCTGTTTCCCCAGAAATGACAGAAAACAAAGACTTGTGAAGATTTTTTACGTCAATCTCACACTCTGCCAGCATCCCGACGGCTCTGCATTTGCGCAGTCTGCAGTCCTGGCACTTTCTCCGCATGTACATGTCCATCTCGCAGCTTCCGCCACTCTTGCAGCGGTATACTGCCTTTTTAGTCACACTGCGTCTGAAGAAACCTAAGCCAAGAGAGATACACTACTGTTTAAAACATTTAGGGCTGGTAATACTTGGTTTTGAAAGAAGTCTTTTCTTCTTAACTGAATTTTTGATCCAATAAATGCAACGTTGTTAAATCAGCAATGTCGTCAAATAATATAATTCAGAATAATTATGTATTAAAATGTTATTTATTCCTGATGGCAAAACAGAATTTTCAGCATAATTTCTCCAGTCTTCTGTTAAACATGAAAAATTGTTAAAAAATTGTTTCTAATATGCTAATTTGGTACCAATTTCATGCTGGTAAAAATACTTAGGCTGCTTAATTTTTACCTGATTTCTGTAAAAACTGATTTCTTTTTCAGGATTATTTGAATTATATAAAGTTAAAAATGGCATTTATTTGAAATATAAATCTCCTGTAGCATTATAAATGTATTGGCTGTCATCAATTTAATGCATCCTTGCAGAATGAAAGGATATTTATTCCAAAATTTGACCCCAAACATTTGAATTGTATATTCTTGTATATATTGTGTATATTTTTAAAATTCAGTCTTTCTCATTGAGGGAAACGGACCAAACATTTTGATCAGTTGGGGATATATCCAAGCAACAAGCAATAGCAAGTACCAAGTCATAGTTCACTCCTATTGTCTATTTAAAAAAAAAAAAATAGACAAGCTTGTATATATGTCCCACCCTTCTTTGTGGTTCCAAAGGTAATATGGCAATACCATGCAGTTTTTTTAAATACTGATTTTGGACATAAACACTGTTAATTCAAGAAGTGCATCGTGGATTATTGTTGTCTCAAAATTCAGTGCTATAGTGATTTTCCAACCTTTGCATCCCTCACAGGTGAGGGCATTGTAGTGATATCCCGAGGCTTTATCTCCACACACCACACACAGCTCATCCTGCCCCTTCACTCGTGCTCCATGTCCCATCCTGGATCTTTTTAGCACTGGAAGGCCGACAATGCTACCTCTTGTTGGGCTTTGGACCTCCATGTCTGGCTCACAGGTGAACTCAGAGCACTGATGGCTGTAGGGGTACGGCGGGTTGCATGCTTGAGCGTTTGGCGCTCCATACATTGAAAACTGCACATTGACGTGGCTGAACGGCTGCTGGCCATAGAGAGGACTTTGTAGATCTGGTTCCTGATAAGAGCAGCTCAATGGATCCACAAGAACATCTGCGGCAAGGATTGAAAGAACAACTTGATGAATGAAACGATTCACAAGAAATCTGTTCCTTTTTCACATGATTCTCAAATTACCTAACGACTTTTATGAGGCCTTTGGGACGTAATAAAAAAAATCCCAGAGCAAGACCTTTTGAATCTTTTCTGTCTCTGAAACAGGATGCAGCTGAAGAGGTTACAGTTTTGTTTATGGTTGTTATTTGTTTTGTAGCTTATGGGGGTTTTATAACCGTACAGAACGGAGCCTTTCTGATGTTTTCTCTGTTGGCGGGAAGGTTGTGAAGATGGATTTTAGATTCGAGTTTCCCCATAGAGGAAACATGTGTCACAACTGGCTGCATTTCTAAAGCACATCTGCACTAGTAAGAAGGTTTTTGACAGACACTTCAGAACTAGTAGTGACAACGAGCAAATGAATGTAAAATGTCACATGAGAAAAACTTATATTTGAGCAAAACTCTTCTCAATCAACCAATTCCATTAAATTCATCCTTCTGCATTGTGGTGGTCTCTTTACTGGCCTTCAATTGTGTCTTTCTCACAGATGTTTTATGTCCCGTTACAGCTAGAGCATAACTTTCCGGTGCTAGTATCTGTTTGTAAACCACTGGAGTTTTTTTATAAACATTCATGTTGATGAAAAGCTGCTAATATACTATCATTGACTGTCCTTTCAGACGCCACAGTGAGTTAAACGACAACATGAAACCGAGACTTTGACAAAGCACCATTCGGGAATTGAATGTTTCTCAAGGCGACATCTGAGAAATAATATTTGGACATTCAGATGTTCATGTAATGAATTTGGAATAAAGTAGACCAGCCACTATGAATAAAACATGATCGGCCACATGACCATATTTCAACATGGCGTCAGTAATGACATCCGGTTGAATGTAATTTTATTAAAATTATCCAGTGTCCATGTCTCTTGGAAAGATTGATGTGCATATGTATTTTTATTTAATCTCTTTTTAGGTGCCATTTTACAGTGCCAAAAAATGCTGTATATTAAATATTATTATACTACAAAATTTCTTTATATTTTAATCAGTTTTTGTTTTAGTAATTTTGTTAATTTGCTTTAGTATATTTTAATAGTTTTTATTTTCTTACAATTTTTTGTAGTTTTAAGTTTGAGCAATTATTTAGTAATGACATCAATAGTGAAAATTGTTTTTAATAGTTTTAGTTATTAACTGATTCAGTGCAAGTCAGTGGGGCCCAAAACAACATTGACTTTCATCGTAAGACCAAAACTCTATTTTCATTTTCATTCCATCGTATGGCGTCTCTTGGAAAGATTAATGCGCATATGTATTTTTATTAATTATTTTTTGAATTGCTATTTTGTAGTCCCAAAATTGCTACTATATTAAATATTATTATAATACAATATTTTGTTGTATTAATAATAACAATAATAATAATAATACAATAGTTTAGTTTTTTGCAGCTTTAAGTTTGAGCAATTATTTAGCAATTAATGACATCAATAGTGAAAATAATTTTTAATAGTTTTAGTCATTAACTGATTCAATGCAAGTCAGTGGTTTATTGCAAGTCAATTTTTAAAATATCTCCTATTGAGTTGGGAAAAAATTTAATTCTTCAGGGTCTGAACAAAATAAATGAGTAAATGATGACAGGATTTTGAGTGAACTATCACTTTAACAATATTGTAATTCTACAATAATAAACATATTTCCATATAGTAAAGCATGATCTTACCATAGTACTGTGGTGGCTCTGTGATGTCATACGCATCTGATGCAGAGAGGTAGCCACTGACTGACATGCTCATCTCAGGATCTGTCCCCTCTCTCATCTGATCAGTGTGATTCTCGCTCTTCACAGAGAATGTCTGAATCTAAAAAAAGAGCACAACAGCTTTCATTCACCCTGTTTGAGGATCATAATCCAGTGCCTTCAAGCCTTTCTTCTGCAAGCCATCTAACCCCAGAGAAGGACAAGCTATTTTAGGCATCGCTGTCACGAAAAGGTTATGACAGAACTCAGCAAAGACTGTGGAGATCTCCATCTGTACTCCGCTGGGGCTCTGAGAGAATCTGAAGAGCATCGACTGTGAGAATTAGACAAGAGATGAGGCCCGTGTGTCTAAACAGCTGCTCTGGCATGAATTTCACAGAAAAGGCCTCACAAAGAGACGTCTGTCCCAAACGCCCTCAACAGGTTTATTCCTCTCTGACTCTCAGCATTCAACAGCAGCTGCGTGAACGTATCTAAACTCACTCTCTTGTCCAGTAACTGGAAAAAGGACCACTTAAAAGAGAGTGGCTACCATATTGGATCCAAAATGTTTTAAATAGTTTTGGTTGTTTACCGAATGACACCAACAGGGAGCAATTTTGTGGCTCAGAAACTAGTGCAAAACATCATCAAGTTGACAATGAGGGAAAAAAAAAATTCCATAGCAACTTTTTTAATTTACTGTCACTTAGAGAAAAATGAACCTATCGCTGTTTCGATCTCTACACTGCAAGAAAAAAATCTGTAGAAAAAATGAAAAATATACTAGCAGTTTTCTCTTACCTGATTTCTTTAAACCTAAAACATTACACAATGCAATGTATTGTATGTGAACATGCTCATGCTGCAAACAAATGTAAGCATTGTAGTGAACAAAGAGTTATTGCACACAAAGTCCAGAGAACCAACATATTCAAGCAGTGGTGTAAAACAAAACTTTCACTTTCACTTCTCCAGTTCAATGTGAATAAACAATAAGCCCTCTAATATACTGAAAATGTGTTGATTTTCTTTAACTAGTCAGTTCACACATGCATATTGCATACCGCCTTTTGCCAAGAAGGATGTTTAATTGGAATATTGTTCCAGGACTTCTCAAATTTTTAGGGGGGTTTATTTTTACAGACTTGTCTTACAGTGTAACCCTAAAAATCTCAGATTATAAAGAATTCTTCAAGAATGACATGGACTAAAGAGGTATGCATTATGGGCTTCTGTATGAACTGACTTTGGTGAACAAAATCAAGGCAGACATTTTTTAGTTTCATTTACATTAGAGGATTTACATGAATGGGAGAGGAATAAAAGAGAGAAAGCTTTGCTTTAATAATTTGCATGCAATAACATGAGCACATTGTGATACAATACTAAGCATTTGTTAAAAGGGAAAATGGGTAATGTAATACAGCAGATTTCATTTATGTACATGGTGTGATGCACTGCAAATATTAGATTTTGTACATTTAAAGGTTTGGGGTCGGTAAGTTATTTTAAAATGTTTTTGGAACATCTGTTATGCTCACCAAGGCTAAATTTACAATTCAAAAACAACCATTTCATATTGGAAAATATTGGGAAAGGTAATCTTTTTCCTGTGATGGCAAAGCTGAATTTTTAAAAATCATGATTTTAACGAATATGTTTTTATTGTGTTAGTTAGCTATGTTGTTAGTTATTGTTTAAAAATCAAAATAACTCAACTGCAGATTGATTGAGATTAATTGGAATGCACAATGAAAAAACATGATTTTTGAAAATTGTTTAGTCTTTGCCATAGAACTCTTCATATATAGATTTGATCTGTAAGAAAAATTTCTTCTTATTATTAATGCTGTAACCAAAATAAAATTCACAAAGTTCAATAAAAAGGATTTAGCATTTATTTGTTATATAAATATTCTGTAACAATGTTAAAGCCTTTGCATGTTTTGATCAATTAAATGTGCCCTTGATAAAGTTATCTTTTAAAAAAAAAAAGTCATACGGACTCCAAACCTTTGAACAGTATATTTCTTTTTTCCAGAAGCACTTTTCACTATTAATACTTTGAGCAATCATTCAAAGTTCAATATCACTCGCATGACTCACGAGTTCTCAGAAATCCTGTGGTGCTCAATATTACAGTTCTTTTACAGCATGTATGCAAAATAAATCAATCAATTAAAAAATACACTTTATTGATGGGGATAATTCAATGTCTTTCAAATCTACACCTTAGATCCTCTGAACTATAATTGCTCCTGTTCTCTTTCTCTTTAACTTTGTGTTTTGTGTGGCAATGTGGGTCACTCTCGATTTCCCAAGAGGAATGACAGAGTGACATCCAGCTCATCTCGGGAGCTTTAGGGAGTGTTTATACATGCTGTGTTTGCCACGGCTCTGTTTGTCATGCAGTTAATCTTTGACACTGAAAAGATTGAAGACTGCAAAAATCTAACCTTCCCACCCGATATACTTTAGACCCCATGAAGGGGCAGGCTTTCCTGAAAACTTCTCAAATTATGTCACGGACGCTCACACGTGCCCTCTTGTTTCCTGCCCGTTGAGCTGACATAGAACATCCTTGATGGCGTTACTGTGGTAGCATCTCAAAGAGGCTGACCTCGGTTTTGCAGTGTCGAAATATAGATATCATTAGTGCCTCTGAGACCCAAGGGAGGGAAATTTTTGCTATCACTCCCATGCCATCCATCACAATGACTGTGGGTTCTTTCCTCAAAAAAAAATCTGCACGATTAACAAAACGACCTTCTTTGAACTCCATGGATGGTTCACTCCAGATGGGGTTAAAGGGAGCAAAGCTCCAATGGGTTCGAACACTCATTAATTTTTCACACAGTTTTCACAAGAACATAAATAGCAACTATATAAATAAACATGCCTTCAGCATATCATAACAGTTGTTCATTCTTAATAATAAAGATTGCAAAAAGTAGTTCAGAAGAACTATTTTTGGTGCCCCAAAGAGCCTTTTAGTGAACATTTCCGAAAATAATTTTTTTCACTTTAAAGAACCTCTTGTGGAAGATAAAGGTTCCAAGAATGTCAAAGGTTCTTCATGGAACCAAAAGGGAGTATGGTTTGCTTTGGAAGAATCATCTAGAAACATCCAGACTGCACTGTATCTGCTATTTTCATTTCTCCATGTAGTATCTTTTTGATGTTAGCTACCTGCTTGTAGCCAGGCCGTGTTTACACTTTTAAGCAGAACACAGGATTCTAGAAGTTTGGGGGATGTTGGACTAGAGTCCAGAGGTGCTTGTAATGTTTTGAACGTAGATGATTATCACCAGTGGTTTATCACGAGAGACTGATGTAAGGCTGGTTAACTCAGTGATAATGAACATGTGAGGTATCCACACAGATAACACAGTTGAAGCAGTCCAGTCTATTTAAAAACAAAGTGCACATTGATTAAATGGCAACTTATCATTGATTTCTGTCTGTGATGTTGACTTCCCTGTAGCAGCTCGCAGACAGAATAAACATGCAATAGAATGTCTAAACGACTGCTCGACAAACGCCAACATTTCAAACATTCTTAAGTTGTCTGTTAGATTTGGAATGTTGGGAAACAGAACTGTCATGTTCACACTGACCCAACAAAGAAAGGACTGAATATGATGTTTGTTGTGAATTTACCAAAAAATAGCTGTTACTCAGCAAAGGAAGTGGAAAAGGTATAAACTGATTTGCAAAATGTCAGGACATTCATGAAACACTGTTCAACTCAAACGAAGTTCGACTAT
This sequence comes from Enteromius mattozi, assembly GCA_032359235.1. Lineage (NCBI taxonomy): Eukaryota > Metazoa > Chordata > Actinopteri > Cypriniformes > Cyprinidae > Enteromius > Enteromius mattozi. Next base: position 3,452,689 of record JAUMHE010000055.1, read on the forward strand.
AGTCTTTCTTTCTTACAGAATTACTCGAAGCACAATTTTAAAAATTGTGAAATGAATACTTTTATTCAACACAGATTTTTACATTAAATTGATCAAAGCTGACAGTAAAGATATTATTACAACATGTTTTCATTTCAAGTAAATGCTGTTATTTTTGTAAAGATTAGGGTTAGATTAGGGTAAAATAAAGCATGCATCAAAAAAAGTATTACATTTTCCTGAAAAATATTAAGCAGGACAACTGTTTTCAACAATAATAAAAAGAAATGTCTCTTGAGCAGTAAATAAGCATATTAGAATGATTTCTGAAGGAACGTGTGACATTGAAGACTGGAGTAATGCTGCTGGAAATGTGACTTTGCATCACAGGAATAAATTACATTTTAAAATATCTGAAAATAGAAAACTGATTTTTAATAATGTAATAATATTCCACAATATTACTATTTTTTTTATATATATAAATGTAGAATTGGTTAGCATAAGAAACGACTTTCAAATTCTTTTTTAAATTCTTATCAACCCCTAGATAGATAGATAGTTAGTTTCTTTTTCTAAGGAACCAACTTCATGAGGTGCATCCTGGGATGCTTTATAAACAAAGCAGACTTTTTGTATGCTAGCTTACTGGCTGCTTTTTCTCTGTGATCCATTGCAAATTATCTATTATAAAACGTATCATTTTCAAAACTCATGTAAAGAGATTCAAGAATTGCTGTTTGATATTGTAAGAATTTACCAAAAGGAGAGTTTTTAGAGAAAACAGATTTAGTGTACTCACCAGCGCTGATGTTGCGTGTGCTGGATCTCAGCTTGATGTGCCTCTTGCATTTGTGATGTTGACAGCAGTTCAGCCCCTGACGTCCAACACTTGCCAAACACACACTGGAACACACACATGCGCAAAACAAACAGCGCTTCCCTCCAACACAAACCATTAATTCAAACACATACCAGTACGTGTGTGACTTTAAACACAGGGTCACAGAAAGTCGATAATACACCAAAAAGGATCATTTAACATTGTCCTGTCCAGCTTTTAAGATAAACTTCAAAGTTGGCACTAAAAGTGAGGAGCAGATATTTAATGGTTTGGACCTGTTGAACACAGTCAGAGCGGGACGTGATGGGAATGTTTAAAAGTGAAATAATGACTGATTTCTGGACGTTCACTATGTGAATGAGTGGGCTCATTAGAACATTCCCAGCAGCCCAGTGTTTATAAACAGCCCTAGTTCATCTAACTGATGGATGAGTGCACGCTATCTCTCCGTTCTTCCTGCCGCTCCTCAGAGAACATCCTTGCTCAGCCAGGGTTTCACAACCACTCTGACACACTCCCACGTGTCACTACACTATTCAGCTGCAGGCACGCAACTCGAGACCCCCTTATCTTTCTCTCTCGCTCTCCCTCAGCACACACTGAGACCCCAACCCCTCTTCTGCTTCATGGGTGGGCCCTTCATATACTTCGCTGGGGGCAGAGGGGACATTCTGAGGGTTGCAGATCCCGCCCTGATGCTCTTAACTCACAGGATGCTAATGACAGCAACTGTTATAATGAGGAAAAACAACATGGATGTGTTTTTCCAGGAACAACAGGGCTGCTGATATGAACCATGGGGTAGACAATGTTCTTCCTCAATCGAAAAATGTTTCCAAGAAATTCAAATAGGTGCCGTTTTGGAACCTATTGAGCTGAATGCATAGGCGTTATTATAAGGTAGCGGTTGCACAAAAGCAATGCAAAGGTTTAAGGAATAGTTCACCCAAAAATGAAAATTCTGTCATCACTTACTCATCCTCAAGTAGTTGCAAATCTGCATTAATTTATTTGTTCTGCCGAACACAAAGGAAGATATTTTGAAGAATGTTTGTAACCAGGCTGTATTGGGTCACCGTTGACTTCCATAATAGAATAAAAATATTATGGGAATCAATGGTGGACCCCAAACAACCTGGTTACAAGCTTTCTTCAAAATATCTTCCTTTTGGCCAAATTCAAAGGCAGCATTGCAAATATCTCTAAAAAGGAAATCCAATAATGCAGTGTGAGCTCTTTGAAGAAAAAAAAACAGCTATGTTGGCGGACAAATTTTACACATTTGTCTGCTGTATATTTCTATATAAAGGAAAGGTATTGATTTGACATGAATTGCTCCCTTTGGAGATCACTGTTGTTTTTTTGTTAAAGGGACAGTTCACTCAAAAGAAAATTCTGGCATTAATTCCTCACCCTCATGTCATTCCAAACCCATAAGATATTTATTCATCTTCAGAACACAAATTAAGGTATTTTTTGATGAAATCCTAGAGCTTTCAGACCCAGCATAGATAGCAATGGCATTGTGATACTTTCATAAAAGTGTGTTTTTTCTTGGATACAAAAAGGGTTCTCATAAAATTACAGTTGAATCACTGATGACCTTTCTGGGCCTTGAATGTGTCTATGCAGGGTCAGAAAGCTCTTGGATTTAATCAAAAATATCTTCGTTTGTGTTCCAAAGATGAACAAAGGTCTTAAGGCCCATTCACACCAAGCATGATAACGATGATGATAATGATCAGAATCAATCCTGCTACCATGCGCTTGAGAATTTAAAGCGGCAGACGTGCTTGAGCTTATAATAAACTGACGATATCATTTACTGGTTTGGACGCAAATAAAGTTAGCGTTATCTTTATAGTTATCATGCTTGGTGTGAACGGGCCTTTACAGGTTTGAAACAATATTATGGTGAGTAATTAATGACAGAATTTTCATTTTTGGGTGAATTATCCCTTTAACTAAAATTATTAAAATAGTTGTAATGACTGAAGGATGAAATATAAATATTAAAAAGTTAAAACTTAAAAAAATGAAATGATCTGGCAGAAAAATAAGTTTAAGTACTAAAGTTCCTAAACCTACAAAATAAAGAAGTTGGTCAAATAAAAATGTTAAAAAAATAAATAAAAAATGCAACAAAAAAAGACAAATGCATATGACTTTTTTTTTTTTTTTTTTTTTTTTTACCAAAAGTGAACATTTAAAATAAAAGATCACTCAATATATTAATAAATACTAAAAAAGTATATAAATATTACTGATGGAGATCCATTTCATTTAGGCAGCAAAGGCAAACCAATAGGTTATAAAATAGAACTTAATTTTATAACAAACACCATTAAAAACTTCTGTGCTGAGAACAAACGCAGAAAAGACTTTAAACCTTTGGAAAGGGAATTGTTGAATCATCATACAGTCAGACTATACTCTAAAATAACAGATAATAGGATTAGTAATAAGCATTACCATTGAGATGCCTGAAGACGCTCCAGCAGATAAACTTGACCTTTGGCCTCCAAGTGGGAAAAACCTTCTCAGATGTGGTTACTGGCAGTATGGCAATCCAATGTAAATTCAAATTCATCTCTCGCTGTTTCATTATTTAGTGGCCTCTTTTTAAGATCCAATCAATTGCTGATAGATGAATCGGTTTTGTAATGAATTTTTTTCTCATTTACAACATTACAGAAGCAAAATGAGTAGCAAGAGCGATTTAAAGTTCATGATTTGTTTGGAAAGACAAATATGAAGGAGATGTAGACAAATTGATTGTCCACACCAAAAAAAGAAACAATGTTTGGCCTCAGAAAAACAAAAAACTTTAGTGAGTGTTGTGCTGTGATACAGAACAAAAGAAGAAAACAGGCAAGTCTTCAAATAAGACTTAAAAATAATAACTTCAATAAAGGTACCTACTGACGGACAGGTGCAGCGCTAAATCAAATCAAAGGCCACAGTATAAAAATTAAAAACATCTTTACAATGCCAAACATTTTTGACAATAGATTGCACAAAAACAGCCTATTAACATTACAGTACAAAGATTGGAGGCAGAACATTTTCAGTTCTAAGTCAAAGACTGCTAGATCTGCCGAATGCAGCATTCATTCCACTGTACATAACAGAAAAATTAAACGATTACATGCACTGTAATAAAAGAAAAAAAAAACTGAATTCTGAAGTACAGTACAAACATTACAAAAGTGTTTCAATAAGTCCCCTTGGTGCCAAATACAGAACCAATTAACTATTTACCATCAGACAAAAATTTATTTAACCACTGACACTGCTAGGTATAAAACCTATTGATATAAAATCTAGATTAAAAAAAAAAAAAAGTGGTCTGTCAGCTGTAGCTGTGGAAATGTGAAGCTCAAAAAACATCTCCAGCATTTCATCCAGTCACAGCAGGAATGGGAATTGTTCAGTTATGGAGAAGTGCAGCAGTCTCTTCATCTCCATTTGCAGAATCCCGAGGAGACTTTCTGTACATCATGAACTGCACAGATATCTAAAGGAAAGCGTTAAGGAAAAAAGCTGAAATAATTTCAAACTATGAATTCAAACAAGGCTCAGTGCTCATGGGATCCTGACAAATGAGCTTCACATGAAAGGAAGTCACATGACCTCAGTGATGTAAAACACACAGCTGGATGCTATGGCAACAATCAAGAGTTTTGTCAATATATGCGACCTTCAGCGATCCAGAAGGTCAAACATACAATGACTTAAACATTTCTGCAATATTGTCTATTACATTAGTCATGTGACCTTTGACTGCATGTTTTCAAAACAAACTGTGTCAATTAATCAATGTAATTCAGCACCAACACAGTTAAACCAGGTTGAGGAAACCTCACAGTTTACGGTTTTAATTTAGCATCACAATTTTTCAGTGATATTTTCATTTTAACAATTATGAAATATACTTTTTAAAATAGATATTATTACATTTCTTTTTCAGTTTTAATCAAGTTAAACTAGACAGAAATTATTTTTGCAACTGCCAAAAATGTATTTATTATATTATAAATATTATTATACAATTATTATTTATTTAAGTTAACATTTATTTTAATTTCATTTAATTTTTCTAGGTCCTTAATGGTTATTATGGCATTATTATTATTTCATGAGCAGGTTTTGTCCACCAAATTCTCATTTTGATAATTTGTCTAGAAATGTCATATCTTTAATTCTATGAGGACTGTGTTGGGAATCAGCTCAGTGGCTAACATGTGGCTTTAAAGGATACAATGAGGTCAAGAGAGAGCGTTCCCAGGCTGCCGATGAGCCAGGGGAGGTGGTGTATGATATAGCTGGCCTCTCCCTGCCCTGGATCTGGGTTCTTCAATAGCACGCTGATGCCATATGTCGTGTTTCCCAGAATCACCAGAGCAAACAGGAAAAAAGACACGCCCTCTGTTGACTTCCTCTGAAACTGCAAGACAGCAAGAAAATATTTCAACTACACTAAGAAGCTACATCTGTACATCTTAAGTGTTGCACTCATATGTAGCATGCAAATGTATAAATAATAATAGTAGTCAGTCACTGTATTGACCAATTATGTCTGCAGTGATTATAATCTCCAAATCAATGAATAATGATTACATTAAACATGTACAAAGTAATTCAAATAAATAAGAAAATATATTTAAAAACAGATTTTAGGGGCTTTAAAAGAATAGTGAAAATTCCTGAAAATGTAGTCATGTTCATCAGAGATGTAGATGAGTTTGTTTCTTTATCGCATCCGATTTTGATAAATGTAGCATTACATCAACAGTGGATCTTCTGCAGTGAATGGGTGCCGTCAAAATGAGTTCAAACAGCTAATAAATACATCACAATAATCCCCACAACTCCTGTCCATCGATTAACATCCGGTGAATCCAAAGAGCCGTGTGTTTATGATGAACAAAGCCAAGATTCGTTTTTTGTTTTTAGCTATAAAGCTAGTCCTCTATACATAATATTGATTCTTGATTGATTTTGGCACCTGCAAGGCTCCTTTTGTGAGATGTGATGTCCAAACAATGAGAACTACCTTTGCAAATATTAGAAATAAAGTTGCAAACACAGAAATGAACACATCATGTGCATAATCCATTGCAAAAGAGAAAACCACAGTTACTGTCCAAAATCAGAAGTTTCGAAAACAATGATGAGGAGCAGGAAGAGATTACATTTTTCATTTCTCCATTTCTTTCAGACTGTAGCAATAGTTAATGCACATATTCAAGCCCTGCTCATTTCTCTATCTATATCAATAATAAGCCTGCAGTAGCTTGTTTTTAGGTGTCGGGTCACTGCAGGCCCATCAGCTCAGTTTGTAACCCTTGAGTACAGTAAATTTTACTTTCACGTGTAATATTATACAAAAATATGGTGTATTTATATAAAAATACAAAAAATAATACAAGTAAAAATTGATTGATTAAAACTTCTTTTTTTTCTGGATGACTAAGCTAAACATGCCAAAATGTTTTGGATATATTTGGTGAAATGCATCAACATATACACGTAGCAGTACTTACATTAGTGTACATCTGTGGCAGCCTGGAGCATAAATACAGTACTGAAGATATAGATCCAATGACAAAGCCTATAATCTCCTTTGTACTGAAGGGCTGAAAAACATGAAAACATCACGTCTCAGATCAATTCTAAAACCATGTAAATAAATGAAGCGCAACTCAACTTAATGATTAAAGTAACTCACCTGCACCGAACCACTGTCCTCCTCCACAGCCAGCAGCGCCCGACCCTTGAACCCCATAGGCATCTGAGCCTCTAGGGCTGAGTGAGGGAGGCTAAGGAGGGAAGATGTAATTCCCAGAAGGCATAGCATGCTAACCGCATTCAGCAATGCACTGTTACTGGCTGCAGAGCAGAAAGACAGTTCTATGAATTGGCATTTCAGGCATCAGCACATTCTTACAACAGACTGTGAAAGTTGAAGGTCAGAGAGGAATATGCAGTAATGTAGGGCACTGATGGGACACTGTGAGAGCCATACTTGAGCAGTGTTGTCACCGTTGCTAAAACTAATAATTTGTTTTTTTAGGGAATTGCAATAATAAGGAACTAAAATATAAATATCAAACAATTATTCAACCGAAATAAAAATAAAATAAAACAATTAGAAATGTTGCAAGCTATTAATGGAAATGTTTAAGTAAAATTATTAAAACAAACTTATATGAAGATAATTTACAGAGAAATTAAAGAAATATAAAACAAAACCAAAAAGTATAATTTAAAAAATAATAATAATGAATGAATTCTAATAGTATATCATTTTAAATATTATTGTATAACTAAATTATTCTAGTATTTATTCTCATTTTCGAACCGCTTTTCAATTTTAGGATTATTTAAAATTATATACTATAATAGAAAACTAGAACAATACTACAATTCAAAGTGTATTTAAAATATTAATAAATACCATAGTAATATATAATACTAAATACATGTACTACATACTAAACATATCTAAGTCTGCCAATTTAATGCAACATTGTTGGCCTCAAACAGCTGACAGCAAAAAATAAATCAATAAAATAATATACGCCAAAATTGTGTGTCAGGAAAATTCTTTCCTGGAGACACGTTTCCAAATCAGATGAATGCAAGACATGTCTTGAAAGCAACCAATTATATAAAGCCTATACTTATGACACGTTTCAGTCACTAGTGAAGTATGATTTCCAACTCACCCCTAGATGACTTGTTCTTTAGTTTATAGTAAAGGTACATTGACAGCATTAACAGGTCTGCCAGGACGTAGTACACTGCAGTGTATTTCTAAAGAAAATACAAGAGGGTGACGCATATAAAATTATAACAAATAATAAAAAGAATCAGGCCTCAGTTCAAAACCAATTAGGGTTCATTTTCATTCACTGAGCATTTATTTTATCTAAAGTGATAAATAAACAATGACAATGGTTTCTTACCTGTAGTGGAAGTTGATCGGCCAAGAACGATCCAATAAGATTGCACGAGTCACCAGCCAGCCAAAATAACAGGAACCAAATCGACAGCGCGCTGTCCATATTTCCTGTTTTGCAGGAACTGTAGTATTGCCTAGAGTAACAGTCAGCATGAGCTCATTATTTCTCATCATGCGCAAAATGCATCTTTCTACACATACTAACTACCTTTCAAAAGCTTGGGGGTCAGTAATGTTTTAAAAAATGTTTCAAAAGGAGTCTCTAATGCTCACCAAGGCAGCATTTATTTTATCATAAGTACAGCAAAAATAGTAACAGTGCAAAATATTATTACATTTTAAAGGGTATACTGTGAGGGAGTCGTGTACCTCGCTCTACTTCGAGCGGGCATGAGTCAGTGTGTTTTCAGCAGCTATTAATCATCATCATGGTAAATTATTATATTTGTGGAGAAGGTTGAGAAGTTAGAGACATGATAGTCACAGAGATGCTGCTCCACGAAAACTGTGCAAATCAGTGAACATAATTATTCAAATAATTAGACACAACTAGATGTCTATAAGTTGTTGTAAATCACAGCGGCTAGCTTGTAAGCAATAGCAATAATGTTATATTTTTAAAAGCATGTAAAAACGTCACCACATGGGAAGGCGTACCTGGTCAGTAAATGGGTCAAAAACGGTATATTTTTCTTTCGGTAGTATATGTTTGGTACGTCTACAGATATAAACATATTAACAGTTGCAATGTTGTGTTTTGAGGTAGATATTAAAAGTACTACCAAATAATATTTGTTATGATTTAGTGTTGTATAAATAAAACTGATGTGCCTGCCCAGAACACCATAGGCCCAGTACATAACTTGCCTGCACGCTGTCAGTATTGATTGTTTTATATCAATGGCATCAAAAGTGTGACTTACAGGTAACCATGGCCTAAATACAGGCAACTTGTAATTGAAAAATGTCCAACCATTAATTTACTATGTATTTATACACACACAAGTATTTAGCTTGTATTGTATTTAGCTAACACACATGTGTCTGCTGTGGCCTGGAGAGGTCTGTGCTCCTGTCTACCTGTAGCACATATTATGGGTTCTCAAAGCACTTCCCAGTTTTAAAGGTAAAAGGTAAAGCTGTTTTTAATGTAAAAACGTGTGTAAGAAATGTTAACAATTACAATGTTTTTAAACTAAGCTATACAAATTGCAACAGTATAAGAGTAGGCCTACTTACGGTAGTGAAGACACCATGAAGCAAACTATCGACAGCAGCCCGAGAACAACACTGGCAATGTCTCTGCCATCCTGGGCACATTCACCCAGTCCATACCAGATCCACGCGATCCCGTGCGGGCAGAGAGAGCTGAAGTTCCCATCCCCGCCGAGCACAAGCCCATCCGACATCACTGGAAAAACAGTAGCGAAGCAACACAAGGCGTGACATTGGCATATCGCTTGATGAAAACAGGCATAGTGCAGTGCTGTTTGAACACTCACGGCACCAAAAGACATTACAAATGCCTTAATACTTTCATGTACGTTTGGCACATTACCTGTGAAGTAGACCTTAAGCTGTTGAGGTAGAAAAGTAGCGTTATGTCGATATTAGTCCTCAGTTACCTACAGAAGAAAACAAACAAGTCGTCAAAATAACGAAGTCATCGTCTAACGCTGTGATTGGATAGTTGAGGCGCGGCGTCATCGCTGGAAACCTCGCCAGTGACTCATTTTGCGAATCGGTTCTTTTGAACAGTTCATCAAAAGATCCGGTACAAAAAAAATGAACGATTCAGCTTTTTTTTTTTTTTTTTTTTGGCGTCATGACGTAAATGCATCATGTGGTCCTTGAAATATTTGATGCTCTAAAGTCTTCCATTAATAAAGCCACAAACTTTTATTAAGTTATATTAATAACGTACAAAATGTAATTGTATGTGTCCCAGACAGATCAGCATGAAACATATGTTATAAAACATAAAAGTCATTTAGAACCGAAATATAAAATGAATTTATATTAAACAACACCACAATTACTTATTTAAATTAGATGGTTCTATACGTGTTCTGTCGTAAACTTTCCGTATTAAAGCGGAGAATGGCTCGAACGATTCAGTGCATTGTGAACGAATCGTTCAGATCCATTTGTGTCAGTTTCGCGATCACAGATTTAAGAAACTGTAAATCCCGAATATGAAGATTATATCTAATGTAACATTTATTTTGTTTTCATATAACAAAACAAACTATAATACTAACGCCTAATTTAAGTAAAGTTAATAGCAATAAATATCTACAAGTCATTTTTCCAGCGTATTTGATATCAAGAGTTTAGGCACTTTATGGTAGTTTTCATGGGTGTCACATTTTCACAGAGCGGTGTGAAGTTAGTGTTTTTTGTATGTTAAACAGTACACTGTGTTGAGAAACAGAGCTTCGAGCCAAATGCATTACACGCATGCAATGAAAAGTGGGGAAAATCAGATTTTTCTTTACCTTAGGCAACGTAACACTCCGTCTCCTCCAGACACAAACAGCGGCTCGGCTCATATCAGCTGATCATCACGCATGACTTCACAAATGTCCATTCAGCAAAAACAGGGCGCGCAGGTGTGACGCAAAACGTGATTTCCTGAGTCTCGAACAGAACATGTACACAAGCCAGAGACATTTCTGTTTACCCGACTATACAGGCCACCAAATGAGTGAAATAGAGGCATTACCTGTATAGAAATAACCTTGTCTTGACTACAAAAAGCTTACGAAATGTTCACTGAACCCAAGTTGAGCACTGTGTTGCAATTAACCAATGTGTGAAAACTTGCCTCTATTTGACACTTATACTCCTGCCATAGAACACAGTTCAACATTGTAGTTAAAAATCTACATTCAGTTTTATAGTTGACTCTTATGAATGTATCCCGCCTCTTAACCCAAGTGTTACAGGAAAGTTTGGAGAGAGATATTTTATTTAAGAGGATTTTATAGTAGTATAACACTGCCTTTTTAAATATCGAACTTGATTGGATTTCAATTGAATGTAAAATACAATTGAAACTTTAAAAGAAATAATTAATTTGAACATATACTCAACATTTAACGCTGTAACCTTTCTAAACGTAACGAAATTAAATAAAGTGCTCTTGTACTGGCTTTTGTCAGACGGCACATACACCCATTTAAGAAGCATATTTTGAGTTAAAGGGTGTGCGATTAAACTTCCCAACAATCCAGAAGTCAGCGTTTTATTGAAAATAAAGATCAAACTTTCTCCTACTGAAGGGATTTCAACTGTAGGAATAAGAAAATACACATGCAAAGGAAGCAGGTGGGCCATATATGATAAACTTTATCATACAACAGAAGGGAGAGATGAGTATCATTTATAAAGTATCATTCACAATAGATTTACAAATATTATAATAATAATAATAATTAATAATAATAACTCAGTTTAAGAAAGAAAAAGAAATCATGTTATTTACTAAATCAGACCAAAACAGGACTATTTAAATCTGTACAAGTGTCTTCATCGACACCCAACAATTAATTTGCAGATCCTCCGATGATGATGACGCCAATGTCCACAATGCACGTTTTAAAAGTTCTCAGGCTGTATGTACAATGGATCGTCAGGGTTTGGGAGAACATGAAATAAACGAAGCATTTGCATCGCGTCAGTATTATCCCGCCCCTTCAGAAGGCAGAACAAGACTGAGCTTGAGAGGAAGACAGTTTATTTCTTGCAGACGTTTCCTCGTTTTTTTTCACTTGATGTGCAACAGCTTCTCGGTGTCCATTTTTAAGCGCTTGCGTTTCGGTTGCACGTCATCGTCAGAGTCCTCCGAATCCTTTTCGGCCTCCGTTCGCACCTCTTTCTCCATGACTAACGGGAACGTCTGGTCGGGAAAAATCTCCAGCAGTTTCTCCTCGAAATGCAGACTCACTGCTTTGCCCGCCTCCGCCACTTCCGAGTCGGCCTAGGGAAGAGAGGAGAGGGGAAAGAGTGTGGAAATGTGAGGAAAGGCGAGAAGAGAGCAGGTGGAATGCAGGCCCAGGGATGAACGGGTGGAGGAGGAGGAGGAGAGAAGCACAGAAAGGGTTAAAACTCCCATTTTAGCAGCTTCAGGCGTCAGCACTGCTGAACCCATCGGTGTGGTGTACGAGACATCTTACCTGAACATTACTCTGTTTCTCCTCATCATAAACCTGGATTATTCGAGACATCTAAAAAGGGCAACGACACCACAAAAAAAAAGAAAAAAAATACAAAAGAAAAGGGGGAAGAAAGATTTTATACCATCCACACAGTGAGGTCACAGCCTCATCTGTATTTAAAAATGTCCAAGGAGCACAATTTTTGGGTTTGCTCATAATAAATGCCTTTCTATTAGAAGGCATAAGCAAACGGCTCTATATATTCACGAAGGAAAAACTAGAAGGGGATTTGACTTAAAATATTAATAAAAAACTACCAGTAATGATGACAAACAAACTAAATGCAACCCAGATAAAATGAGTGGAAAAATTACATTCATAATAACGTGCTTCTTTGACATGAATGCCACAATCATCAAGTTTAGTGAAGACAGTAAAATGTCTAACACATTTTACACTTATCTTCAGACAGAAATAACATTTCAGTAACCCTATCAATTATTAGTGCTATAGTTCCTAACATGGGTGTTTCTCCCCCACAACAAACACCCTATTTGTGAATTTCAAGCATACTGTGGCCACTGTGATGAACTCAGATACCCCAAACAGATTAAATCCATCCACTTAAATGACCTGAAGTGGACGTACACATCCTTTTATAAAACAGAAGCCGGAAAATCTCTAACATTCAGTGTGTGATAATTGCGCATTTGATTCATGTATTGTCATTGCATTTAAATGGCAGCTGTTGCAGATGTAAAATTAAATGGCATGACTGGGATTCACTGTCAATAACATCAACACACAACAACACTCAAAACTTTCATGATTAACTAAATTATAAAAAATTATGTCAAAAATGCAACTTGGCAGGGTTATTATAGGCTAGTTGACAAACTGAAACTAAAATCATTTTCATTACAAAAACTACAAAAAAAGACAAAATTTAAAATATTAAAATAGATTCAAAATATGAATAGAAAATATATTAGTATCTCAATTGTACTAAAATAATAGCTTCAAAGATATGTAAAACTGAAACTGAATGATTGAATAAGCTGTGTACATGGGATATGAGTTTGAATGTATCAGAGCTATTTAGTTTTACTTTACAGTTTCACAGGCACTAAACATCTACACTTTACTTACAGACTCCAAAAAGACCCCATGAAATCAAAACGAGAGTTTTGCTCCAGTTATCTTTACTTCAAAGTTATTATGCTAGTGCAAAAGCTGAGAAATTCCACTTATTCTTTAGAATGAGAATGTTCCTCATTATGACTTGAAAAACTTGCAATTTAAAGCAGGTTGGCCAAGAAAAGAAAAAAAGAAAGAAAGAAAGTAAAAAAAAAAGATGCACCCAAACTTCCGTTAATTAACAGGAAATACGTAAACTCATGGAGTTTGCTTCATGAGGTCTTGAATGAATGTCAGAAACAGTCAACAAAACTGACATTCATATCATGCATTTGGTTGTCATTTTTATTGTTCAAATAAAAACACTGAACAATAATCAAATGTATCATACAAAAACCATGTGCAACATTAAAATAAACATCCCTTTAATGATGTGAAACACCACAAAGTGTGTTAGCCCTGTAACATCCAGCTGCTGATCAATGCTCAGCTTGACTGAAACCATTCTTTTAATAGTTAGTACTGGTGACCATAAGAGGCAGTGAACACATGCAAATCCATCACATGTTGTCATGCTGTGTTGCTTTAGTGTATCCATATATCCATATACTTGTTTCTTACATGCACCCCCACACAGGTTAAGGACATGCCCCGTACTCACCTCATTATATTTGGCACAATTGCTAAAGACCAGGCGCACGTCGGACACAAACTCTTTAGGGCTCTTGTAATTCATAGGATTTTTTCGCTGCAGTTTCCGCTTTACCATGGTCAAATCCATTGGATGCTTTATTATTTTGTAGTAATTGGGTACCTGGAGAGAAATCAAGGCTTCAGCATTAAAACTATAATGTTGAACAGGGGATCTCTTCCAAACCATTTCATTTGCCCTTCAACTCAACATTTTTAGGTATTATATGTGCATCCCAAATGAAAAATTACTACTATTACTGTTTAACAGTACTACCCAAAAGAAAAAGGCCCATAATCCATTCCAGCAAGCTCAGTTTTCTCTGCTCCAGTGTTGTTAGCTAAAACCAAAACCATTAAAAATCACATTCATTCATTAAAATGAAGCACAAAAAAAATGTTACATGAAAAACTTAATTTTTAATAGTTAAAAAAACAGAACTGTAAGTTATAAAAAAAGTTAAGTAAAACCATAAAAAACACATGTGATAAAGTTACTAAAACTATTACAAATCATTTTCAATAACTGAAATCAAAAGTTAAAATAAAACAAATATTAAATGAAAAACAAAAACTTTCAAAAAAGTCTTAAAATTAGAAATGTTGCTTGGCCAATAACTACAAAATAAGTACTAAAATAACTATAAACTATACTATAAAAATGACAAAACCACATAAAATTACTAAAATTAAAATGAAAACTGAAAATATATTACTTGATTCAAGCTATTAATACCGGTACTATAATAGTATATTCATAATAATAAATGCAATAACTGCTCAGATTAGAAGGTATATTATGATTTTAAAAATTATATATATAAAAAAAAAAAAACATTTTGTGAGTATAAACAGAAAACTTCAATTTCACTCTAGTTGTTTATACTTGAAAATGTAAGATATTTAGTAGCGCTGGCCAACAATTAATCACATCCAAAAGTTTTTTTTTATATGCATGTACTGTGTATATTTACTGTGCATATATAAAGACACATACAGAATATATTTTTAAAATATTCAGATGTAATTACATGTATACATTTATGTTCATATAATTTGTGTTATATAAAAATATATTTAATATTTAAACATAACATATTTATCTTAAACACATACGTGCATGTAGGTGTATTTCTATAAACATAATACATATACAAATCCAGTCATGTAACTATAGCTTCTATATATTATGAATAAGACTGAAAGCTGTTTGTTTGTCAATGTGACATTTAAATAACTTTATATACCAGGAATAAAATCTGACAACAATGACATGTTCTGCCTCAGAAGAAAAATCCCCATGTAGACCGCAGAACAGCTCACTAGGTTTTAGAACAGAGCCATGGACTGAAGTAGTCATGAAAGAGTAAAGTGAGGGGTATGTAAGACTAAATCCAATGAAATTACAAAACTATTCTTATTACCTGTCAGCCTGATGCATTATTGCATTCACTCAATAACCTAATTACACAAGAATCATAATCCTGCTATGACAAATAACAGCAGCAAATGGCCCAGAGGCTCAATACAGGTTTGAAAACAGATGACTAGAGTCACTACAGATGTTCACGTGAGCAATGTTGCCGTTTTAGAAGCTTTATTGCAGTAAGTGTTAATGACATAGCAGAGAGGCAGCAATTAAATATTACCACTCGTACTGAGCAATGGTCCAATTACACATCTGAGCTCTGCCTTTTAATAGCACTTCATCAGAAACGTTTGCATTTATGGGAAATGAGGATATTGTGGGTTTGATGGAAACTCACCGATGAAGGAACGGGCTCTTGAAACTCTGTACTGAGCTCATGACAAAACACATGCAGCAGCAAACGCTCGCAACGCTAAAAATACAGGAAGAGGAGAGAAGAAGAAATATTAACAATCTGCAGTTTTGCAAAAACTTCAAATATATTACTGAGGAGCTGGTGGAAAAGCTTTGTAGATCGTATCTGATTGCTAGGTCACTAAGGTTCACAATATTTTAAGGCCAAACATCATTACTGTCAAAACAATATACTGTGCATAATTTATATTACATTACAGAGTGTCTGGTATGAAGAATTGAGATAAATTAAATCACACAGAAGTCCTCATAAAAGCAATCTAACTTTGCCAGTCAACCAATTAGGGGTGAAGTACTATGTGCACTTATTTTGTGAATATGATTGTGTTTGTATCTCAGTGTGACTCACTCGCTGGTCCTCTGGACTCATTGCCATCTCACTCTTGTCCTTCTTACTGGGTGGATCATCATCACAGTTGTATTCCATCTCTGGATTTGTGAGACTTCTGCAGAAAGTGCACATCCAATCTCCACTGCAGCAGAAGGAAGGTGTAACATCGTTTAACACACAAAAACTAATTAAAGCCTTAAAACATTCATACATGTTACTTGCTTTTACCATTAAGTTAATTTATTAATATTAGGCTAATCAAATTTTCTAGCACCATAAAGAGTCATGTTGCGCTACTGGACATTTATGACCACAGTATGTAAATGACCTCTGTTATGACTGGCTAAACAAATCACCAGTTATTCATCTCTGTACTCATTTTGTTTACTTGTATTAGTGCAGGGTCTAACAAGCTGTGCAAAAAAATTGAATAATTACCAAAATAATTTAACAGGGATATTATACCACCATGCCCTTTCACAGCCAAGCCTCATTGGTGTGTGCGGTGGTATAACATCAGTGGGTTCTCTATTATTTATCTGTTCAATTAACTTGTTTTCTTTTTATTTATTATAAAAAAAATGTCCCTCTAAAAACCTTGTTACTTTAAATGTATTAGACTTAACAGACTTGTCAAAGCACTTAAATATTATTGCTCTTTTGTTTGATTTTGACTGCTAAATTAAAATGTAAGGTTATACTAGCTTCATTGGCATTGTAAATGCATACTCAGTGTCCTTGGTTTCAATTAACCATATGTGCCAACTGACAACTTGATGACTAAGACAGATGATGTGTCATGAAAATACTGATAGAATCTTAGAGAACTATGACAATTTGTCAATGGTGTTATGAATATAAAAAAATTGTAATTTATACATTTTAAATAAAATAAAAGAATATGCTACTGATGGCATCTTAAAAATCAAATAACAATAATGAAATAAATTTTAAACATAAAAAATAAAGTTCAATTGAATATTAGTTATAATTAGAAATGCTACAGATGGTATCTTAATAAAAATAAAATTTAAAAATATAATACTAGTCAGTTACGATTAGTAAATATTAAGATGTAAATTAATACAATCAGCTTTAATGGGAATTTCCTACATTTAGATAATGAATAGCAAATGATCTGCTGTTAAAAAGGGTTACAGATAGGATTGAGAGTCGTACTCAAAACACACTTTGCCAATAGTTCACGGATTGCACCTTGTAGGGTTCAAACCCAAAATCTTGTAGGTACCAGCTCAGATGTACTACACAAAACCAACAAATAAATGTGTTGCAGGATCTGTATAAATAAAGCCACATTCTTTACCTGGGAGAAGACTTGAGTGTTGGGATATGGCAGGTCATGTGGAAGACTTTAGGACAGTGATCACAGCACAGCAGCTCTCCTCCATTCTGACACACGGCACACCAGTCCTCGTTTGGGTCGTCTTCCTTTCCTACAGTGGTCTGGCTGTTGGCGTTAGCGGTGGTCCCCTGCTGACTACCATTTGATGCAGTGGTCCCATTGGTTAGAGGTGCGCTTGAGTTTGGTTTTGTACAGGATGAGCGCTGATCGCTCTGTGGTTCAGATTTAACATTTTCACCAAGTGTTCTTAAAATGTCCTGGACTGAACCCGTGGACACGGAGCCGAGGACAGGAAGAGGGGGAGTTAGGCTTCCTTCTGGGCTGCTCATCTGGTTTGAAGAAGAAGAGCAACAGATTGTATAACATGAAACAAACTGTATCTCTTAAAACAAAGAAGAAGAAAAAAATGAACTTATTCATATTTGAAAGAAACTGTAAGCTGAAGATAAATACCATGCAAGCACTCCGTCTGCCATCTTTACAGCGCTCCGTTTTGACATTTGCACCAGAATAGCTACATTCTTCCTCAACTCCCGGTTCCTGTTTGACCTTCACCTGGTCCACTGCTGTGTTCCCCGTCCCAGGTCTACCAGCTGACCCACAACTGAACCCACAGATATAACACAGAAGACACAAAAACTTTTCATTTAATGTCTTCCAGATTACCTATAATTAACAACTGCAGATATTACTGCGAGTAATATTATTCAAAGAACGTGAAAGAAATGACCAATGTAAAAAAATGCAAATGCGGACCTGCCCCTGCTGCCCGTGCTTGACGTGCTGGACGGACGAGCTGGAGTGTGAGAATTAGATAAACCTAAAGAAAAAGAGACATGGAGAGAGTGTTAAAAGAATCAAATCTTCAGAAAATTAACACACATTGTTATAGCTGAGGGCAAAAACTAATATAACCAGTCTAAGTTTTAATAATAATGCACACTTTAATACTATTATTAATACTAATAATTTAATATTATCTATATAACAGTATTAACAATATTTATTCATAATTTGAATTTGCTTCTATATTTCCCATTGCATTTTAGTTTAGTAATTTTGTTGTGCTTGTCACAATTATATTTTACTTTTTTTTTTATACTTTCAGACAGTGTCCTGTTTTCATCCATAAATTGTTTTTCATTTCAATTACTACAAATTTTATTTTGTTAATTTTAGTTATTGTAACACTGGTGCACATCAACGCATGTATATGCTTGCTGGATTTGTTGGCGAGACTGGCATATAGTGCTGGCTGTGTGGTGAAGTAGCATATGGCATTATTAATGCTTGTGGGGCTAATGCAGCCTGAGCCTCAGGGTTGGTGCATATGGTTGGACGGGAGACTTTGCCAGACGGAAACCAGAGGCACTGAACCGGGCAACTAGTGCAGCCTTGGCCCCCGGGTTGGTTGGATAGCAGTTTATGCCAAACAGCAACAAGAGCAAGACGAGTATGGCATATATTAAGCATATATAAATATTATACATCCCAAATTCTGCTGTTCATGAATATTTCATGACATTATTTAAATGCATGCTAATTTTTATGAACATTTGGAATCCAAACAGTTCATGTTAAAAATTCACCAAGACCGTACCTGACGATCCTGGGGAATGTGTCGAAGGTCCCGGTGAGGGATTGGTGGGGCCAACAGCAGGATATGAACTAGCAGAAATATATCGACTGAGAATGTTATCCAGTGTGCTTGAACCGGCATCTTCAAGCTGAAAAAACAAAAACAAAATTTGTTTTTGCAACACATGAGCTCTAAATCAATTCAGCTTTGTTTAATTTTGCTTTGGCTAAGGAAGTGTCTGCTATATTTATAAAAAAAAAAACAATAACAACAGATTCAAGCATAGGGATTGTCTTTGTCTTGTTGCCTTAGGTGCCTTAAACCTAATTATGTTTAAAACCTTTATTGCATATAGGGCCAAAAGTTATTACATTTAAATGCTTTATTACATTTAAGCCCAAATGTTATTACATTTAGGTCCTTTATTACATTTCCACCCAACTATTAGATTTGTATCCTCATGATCGCACTTTATGGGGTTTGAACTTACAACCTTTGGGTTACCAGACCAAATCTATAAGCACTAAATCATTACACAACATCCAATCATTTGACAGTCAGTCTAAGGAAATGCAATGGTGAGTTACCTGAATAGGAGGGATGTCAGGCAGGCAAGGCAGGTTTTCAGGGTTTGTGACTGATGGTATGAGCTCTATGGGGGCGACAACAGGACTAGTGGGGCCACGGTGAATGTGGGCATTGGCCATACTGGCACTGGTAGGACTGGTGGGGTTGGCAGCACTAATGTTGTGTAGCGAAGCCACAGGGAAAGGCCCAGCATGCCCAGGATTAGAGTGCTATGAGGGGGAAAAAAGGGAAATACATTTACATTTTTACATTACACAATTTACATCCTGCGTAAAAGCAAGACCATTTATTACTTTTTTTGTAAAATAAAGAAAACAACATCTGTAAACACTAAGCCTCTATATTAAAAGACATTGAATTTCTTTATAAATATAATTAGAATGAATAAGAGTGTGTAGGCAGCGGAAAGAAATTACTCACTACTTATTCAAATAATGACACTGTGTGTGTTAAAACTGGCTGTTTAAAGTATTAAACAACCTATATTTGTATTTACAGGTTTTATAATCCGAAATGTTTAATTATATTAATAGGTATTTACTAGTAGGTATTTATATGAATGCCTATTTATTGTAACATGATACATTTTATAATAACTTATACAAAAATATTTAATTTCATATAATACTATTTTAAAAAATAGAAATAGTATTATTAGGAATATATAAAAACACATTTTCATATATGAGATTAATATCAGTATCACTGTCCCGTATAATGATTACAGTATAGTTTCTACCTACAGATAAACTGTCATTAAGTAAGCACTGTTCATAGTAAACAATATATCAATAAATGTTGTATTATATTTCATACACAATAAAATTAGGGTTGCAACGAGGCAGAAAATTTCGGGTAAATGTCAGAAAAACTTTTCTAGGTTTTTTGGGCACTTTTTAGAAGTGTTTGGAAATTTTGGAAGTTCCTGGAAATTTACCAGAAGTGTTTCACTCTGCAACCCTAAATAATAAATACATATTTCTAAAATTATCCAAAACTGAGAAGGAAAATAGGGAAATCTTAAAATTTGGGTTTTTATCATGTGACCTGCTAGAGTATCTGCACTGACCTGTCTCTGTAATTGAGGCTGCATCATAGGATACGGTTGCCCGTTGATTCGGGGCTGCGCTGAAGGCATGCGGTTCTGCGCTGAAACCATGCGCAGGTGATGAGGTGGATACATATGGGGGGAGCCATTAACCCCACCCCTCTGCAGGGCCTGCATACTAATAAGCCTTGGTGGCTGAAAAGCGAAGAACAACAAATCATACAATCAGGAATAAACACACTGGATGACTATAATTTCAAAATCAACAAATATTAATAAGGATAAACAAAATATAATTTTGTTGACATCCATTCTGAACAAATTGTATGGTTTCTTTTCTTCTTCAAAATTACAGCTTTAAATCTTCCTTTAAGGGAAAAAAAACTGCAATTTAACTCTAAAAGAATGTAGTGTTTAACATTGCTCATCTGACAAATATGAAGAATAACCAGAAAGACCTTAATGGTCATACACTTTAAAAGAAAAACAGAGCTGGTCAACCAGCTTTTCTAGATAAACAGCACATCTATACCGGTCCAGAATAAACCAGACATGTAGAAAAGCAGGAAAGATCTAATCTCTAACATACTGGTTGCTGTATACTGGTTATCTGTGGTGGACCTCCTTGTCTGGGATGCTGGGACATCTGTGAGGCGATGCGCATCTGCTGCTGAATTTGTTGCTGATGCTGTTGTTGCTGCTGCTGCTGCTGTTGGTGGTGCTGGTGCTTCTGAGCGATCGCAGCCTGCTGCATGTGCTGCAACCTCAGCTGGGCCAGGTTGATCTGTCCTGAGTGCTTACCTGGGTGGTTATGACTGGGAGAGATCTGCTGATTGACCATCATTTGGGGAGGAGGAGCAGTATGTGGCACTTTTTCAATAACCAGATTGCCTGGACAAAAAAATTAAATAAAAGGAGAAAAAAAAAAGCATATAAACGCCTGTTCCCACCAATTCTGAAATTACACCATAATATAAAAATATTTTATAATATAATATCAAATAAAACATAAAATATTATCCTATACTATTAATAAAAAATAAATTAAATAATTATCGAAAATGTTTAATAAAATTTTTAAAAAAAATGTAGAATTATTTTTCAGACAGTAAGTTTAATTTTAAAAAAGTATTTATGAAAACACAAAGGATATTCGCTCTCAATGTGCTATAAAAACAGGTTTAGTTAGTGTTGAGTACCAAGGTTAACCACATTCTTGGCCCAAAAGGTGGGGTCACAGAAGAAGCGGACTGCTCCGTTACTCTGAGGTACTGGGTCTACACGGGTCTTCATAATAAAGCGCAGCTGGTATGTGATCTACAGGGTTGAGAAAGTCCAAAAAAGCAAATGAGGAAAGACACAAACGAGAGAAGAGTTGATAGCAATGCTGTTTGTCATTTAAGTAACTGATCTCAGCAAGGTCCAGATCCTGATTAAACAACATCCTCTAAAATGAAGGAAGTAGTTATGTTTTAAAAAAGTGTATGTGGCATCTCCAAAGGCAGAAGTTTTATTGTTGGAAGGTGTAGTGCCAATACAAATGACATATTTGCAAAAACAGAACCTAAAAGAACAGGAAACAGGTGTTTGTGTCAAGAAATAAGGCTGACCAGTCTCTTGCTGTAGAGCAGGGCTGTGCTGCTTCCATTGCTGATGGCCCAGTTGGTGAAGTTGAGCACATGAATGATCTGCTGGGCCAGGCAGCTGATGTCCCTCTGTTGACTGAGCAGCTTCATACTCCTGTCTTTGGTCACATTCTTGCATGGTAATGGAGGGAATAAGAGAAAGAAGAATATTATGAATGACTGAAATTAAACAAATTCTGTGCCTCAAAATGATGAACTTTCTAAAGCCAAATTAGGAACCATTAACATTAGAGGCAGGATAATTGTGAGGGGTTTCCAGAACAACAAAAGATAAATCACTAGACAACTAAGTTACCAGTGCTATTTTAGGTTTTTTTTTTTTATCTGTCATACTATTAATTGTGTATGTGTGTGTATTTATATATACATTATGTACATTGTGTCAACAAAAACATTTATATTGGATGCGACTTTTGACGGCACTAATTTTATTCAAGTATTTAGAATTGACTTATTTTTATTGTATGATTTCATTTCATTTTTTTATATTTTTAAGTTTTAGCAACTTGGTCATTTTTATTCAATTTTGCTTTACCCAATTCCTAAATTTGTATTTATTTCAGTTTTTGCTTTTGGTAACTTTTAGGTTTGTTATATTTATATTTTGTTACAGCTTAATTTTGTTAAATGAAAGTTTTACTTTCCAACAAGATTACTGATTTACGCTGAAAAGTACAATGTGGTAATGTGACACAGATTCAGATGTAAGTCCTATTTCCATGTATGATACACAGCACACTTTAATTTCACACTTTATACTCCAGCCATCTAAAACAACACCTAAAAATTGAATGTTTTATTCATTGTAACACCTCACTGCATCAAAACAGTAGATGGTTATCTCCCTGTTCTGCTCTGCTCTTAGGTCAGTGGAAATTAAAAATAAAATGTGTTCACAAGCAGTCACAAATGACATGTTTATACCATCTGTCTTTGCTGTTCATTTGTGATCGGATCACCAGAAATGGACATTAATATCAAGCATAAGTTTCACCACACTTGAAGGGCTTCATCAGTTATGAGAAGAGAGCTTTGAAGACTCCCTGAAGATGTAACATCAAACACTGTGACATCTGCAGGGCTAGATTCATCACAGACTGGTGTGAATTGGAGTAAAAGGTGTCAATTGGGGCTAAATTGGGTTGAGCCCTGAAGGACAGAGTTGTAGGTGTCTAATAAGCAGCACTTCCCCTTTCAGCCAACCATTTGCTGCATTTTCACTTTTGGCCTCTCTCAAACCATCTATCTTCAAGTGTCCAAACTCTTCCTCAAACATGTCATTCTCGTCCTTCAGATTTTGATACATTGTTGTGTCGTGCCCAGAGGGCTTCATACTTGCATCAACCATTTCTATACACAAGTAATTTTGTTCATATGCTAACAGTTTTGCCCCAATTCACACCATCAGTAAAAGACTCCTCCACAACAATTTGCAAGATCTATAGCATAAGATTCACACAAGGTGATTACTGAAAAAAAACCAACCCTAACCCACAATGACTTTGTTTGCACTCTATTAACATTCTTCTCAGGTCATCCAATCACAAAAGGTCAGGTAAGACAAATCATAGTATACATCTAGAATTTGCATGTAGCTCCAACAGATCATCTGCGACCACTAAGGATCAGATTTCATTACTTAATACATGCATCATTTACTGCACCACATGTGTTATCGCATCTTAAATATGCATAAACCACAAACACGACATCTTGAAAGCTTCACACAGCTTTAACAAATAAACTTTTGGAAACATCAGCATCACTTGATCTGCATTTATTAATTTAGCAGATGCTCTCATCTAAATTGAATTATCTGTGCCTCTGCATAAAGGGCTTTTAAATTTTTTATATACTTTTAAATACACAGTTGTAACAAGTTCCTAGTTTAAAACCCTTGTTTTATTGTTGACTGAATGGTCTTTAAGTCCTCTTACATATACATATACAGTTACAGACAATTCAATATATAATATAAGTGCTGTCAAATGATTAATCACAATTAATCATATCCAAAATAAAAATTTTTAGAATATATCTGTGTGTACTGTGTATATTTATTATGAGTATATAAATACATGTATACACAGTATATATGAAAATATTTACATTTATATATTTAAATTAAAAATGCAGAAAAAACTTTTTCCATCACAGTTTTGTGGAATATTACTTTTTTTGAACTGGCTGAAAACCAACTCATGTAAGTGTAAAAATGTTTCTGCCATTTTTGCGCAATTGACAAATTTCAATAGGACGTATTTTGTGCAATGTCAATTTGCGCAATTTAAAGGATAGTGGATACGCAGCTGATGACACTTGATGGATTTGTCCACAGCATAATCAGCCATCGTTTTCTCAGTTATTTGTTATGTCTTTGCCATCCATGCAAACTTCTTTTAACTGGAATTTCAGACTTGTTTTTTGTTGTTTTTGTGTTTTTTGATGGCTGTATTCTTACCTCCAACTGCTGCAGTAGAGATTTGCCTTTCTTGTTGATTTCATTGATGAGAGTAAAGACTGCTATTTTTATCTCATGTTCCACTTTCTTATGCGTTTCAGAAACTTCTTTAATTCTAAAGGTGAAAAAAGGGAATAATCACATTTTTATTTACATTAATTTACTAATAAAAGGTGCATTAACCACAATCATTCAATCAGGCAATCATTCAATAGAGAAAAAAAAGTTTTATAAATTTCATCAAATAAAACTGATGGCAAATATGCAACAGAAGTCCTACCTGTTTTGCACCTGAGTTGCTGAAAACTCCACAAAGTTTCTTTTATCTTGCAACTTAGTCATGAAGGCCTCAATGACGCCCTTCTGGTTTTGAAAGGCTTCTTCTAGAAACTGGTACCTACAAAAAAAGGTGCTAGAGGTGAAGATTATCATATATTGACTGTTTATTCAGACTTTTCTGGAGCTACTGCCGCCTGCAAACCGTCATTTTTTTTTTCCAGGATGATCTATTCCGTTAATACCATGCTTTTGTGCTAGGTCTTTCTTCATTTCATTTTCTTGCTCAAAACCGCTTTCATACAGTGCCAGATGATTTAATACAGATGAAGATGATCATTATGAAGATGATGATGGTGTGTGGTTACTGTAAACACTGTGGTCCAGCTGACCTATGTTCTTTGTGTTCAAGTAGCTGGCAGTCTCTGCAGGTTAGAGTGTCACATGTCTCGCAGAAGAGCTTGAGGGCCTCTTGTTTGTGTATCGGACAGAAGACAGGTCTCTGGCCTGATGTCCCAACCGATTCTGCAACACAGAACCACCTGAGTCAAATACATCCTTTCCTGCTTATTTCTTCCCCCACCCTCTTATTCTCCCAGTCTATGACTGCCATATGTTCTCATATGCCCCTTGCCAAACTCAATCAAAATGAGGGAAACTAAGTGGGTTAGCTTTAATGAAAACAGTACAGGCTGAGCAAGCGACTCACTCAAAACTCAGCCTGTTTCCATAGCAACTGTACTACGATTCAGTCTGATAAATGTGCAAAACAGATACTCCGTAGCATTGCTGAAAATTCCAAACTACAACAAGACCAATAACCCAAAGCTGAATGATTTAGCGTAACGAAAACAATCGTATCGCAACTGCAAACATAAGCAACTGAACATGGAAATTAATTAGCTCATAGCACATACCAGAAGACACATCCTCTTTTTTGCGTATTTTATGGTCTTTAGTGAATTTGACCCGCTGATGTGCTTCAATGCAGGTTTTACAGAGCCACTCCCCACATTCAACGCAGAATCCAATGGCACTGGCATTATCTTCACAGCTGGTGCAAACCTGTTACAGAGCAAATAAATGACAACATCTCTTAAAATAATTTATTGACTTAAAAACTGATGAATGATAGCATGCGTGCTAATAAAGCTTAAGCTAGGGGTGTGAATAGCAATTAATTCACTGGTATTTAATTTGATAACTGGTATTTAGTTCAATTTAAAAACAAATGACTTTATAAACTACATTTATGGTATACCTAAACTGCAATTTTAAATACATTTTTAACGAACACAACATTTGTATTTAAAAGCCATTTCAGGACTGATGTCAAGATTTTTTTTTTTTTTTAAAGAAAAAAATCAATATTACAGAGCTGATGCTTACCTGTGTAGAGTTCTCCACTGATGTGCTTGTGGCCTCTGAAGTGTCCTTGACAAAGTAATTGTCCACCATGTCAATCTGTTTGTACTCCTGATGGCACACCATGCACCGCATAACGTTCACTGCACAAAAACATGAAAAAGGAACAAGGAAAAACAAGACAGAGTTTCAAAAGTCTGGAAACAAACAGAAGAGTGCTTCACTTTTGTATACTATATGGGAGGAGAATCATGCAACTATTTTTAAACAGTCCACACTTGAATCCGTAGACAAAACTCATAATACAGGAAAACAAAGAAAGAAAAAAAAAAGTAAAATAATTAAATTAAATTGTAAACGATGGCTTGGCTCATAATATAAGTAAATCGTGTTGGTTCAGGGGTACATTTTTCTGGTTCT
>JAUMHE010000055.1:3479485-3539788 GCA_032359235.1 Enteromius mattozi
GAATATTTTACATACCCACTGTATATATAAATATATATATATATATATATATATATATATATATATATATAAAATCTTATGCACTGCAGTATAGAAAATTTTACTTTAATATAGAGGAGGTGTATTACTGTATAGTATATATGTATTGCATTTTACCTAAAAAAATAATAAAATTGAAACAATAAAATGAATGCTGATCTAAGCTGCTCTTTCCAGTATGGACAGTCAGTTTAACTCAGCTGTGAATGACTCTGATGGGTCATGGATTACTTGTGTGCTTGATCGATATGCATCTTTTGTCAGAACATTTGTCTTTACTTTCAGTTGTGCGACTCCAACATGGATTGTGCATTCTGGAACACTGTACCAAGGAGTTGCTTAATGACACGCCGAGTAATATGCATTTCGAAGCAAACGCAGTGACCTTACAGGAACTGCCATCTGGTCCTCGTTAATTCCACCTGTCCTCAGGGAAGGACGTAGATTACTGTGAAAACTCAACTGGCTGTCACCCCTGTTGCAAGCTTTTTTCCATTTAAAAGCCTCTCTACTTTCAACCCAAACATGAATTTCATTTGGATGTCAATAGCATGGGTGCTTAATATAACTGAGCTGTGTTTAACTTGACAACATCATCTGTGAAATGGACGCTTCTGCCTCGTACTAACCTGTGGCACAACTAGCATTTTTTTTTGGTGTGTGGCTGCAAATGAGAAAATCTGGGTTTGGTGCCTGCTCTAGAAATAGCGTAAAGCGTATATCAAAGAAAAAACTGTTGGAAAGTGGCCAAAATTATTTGAAAGTGTGTCAGGGTATGCAAAGAGAGTACTCTGAATAATTTATTTATTAGAGACAAATATTAAATATATGTGTATAGGTATGGATGGAAGTTTTCTTAACACAATGTTAAACCATTTCTCTTGGAAAGTATATTCAAGTTGGTTGTGTAGAGCAAGCGTTTTTATTATTGACAATACTTCTTAGATACAGTGGAGGTTTGGGCTGTAGATATTTATAGGCTTTTCCTTGAATGTGACCTTGCGCTTCCTTATCCGTTTCGTATAGCTCATCCATTGCATTTATTTACCCCAGCGAGCGGCGTAACTAGTGGGATGCATGTTTTGATGAGGCCTGGTCCTGTTTTTAATCTAATTGAGCCTGAACAGCAGTGAAAAGATTAACTCTGACAAGAAAAAAGGCAAAATCGATGGCTGATGGATGTCAGCGATTGCGTGTAACGTGTAGTGCGATCAGCAGCGTGGGAGACAGCTGTGTACCATGTGGACTATTCTGTCTGGCTGTGCTCCCCTCCTCTGAGTCGCTGGAGGGCAATATTCAATAGAGCTTTTAGTCTGTATGCTGGATCTGACTAATCCGGCCCTAATTAGCCTTCCTTTCAGAGTTTGCTTAGTTAAAACGTTGGATATCACTGACATCAGCAGCACTGATTATTATAGCAGTGCTCTGCGGCTTAATTCGGTTATGCCAACAAGTTTTGACAACTAAGTTTCACTCAGATGTTCACTAATGTTTGTTTGCGCATTTGAGCAGCTCGCAATCCTCACATGTGGATTGCCGATTGATTTCGAGGCATAATGCCCCATTTCTGCACATGACCTTTCATTCATCAGCATTTTTTTTTTGCTTTTCTTGACACGTCGAAGCTCTTGCAAATCAATGAGCGTATTGATCACAGATTACGTGCTCTCGCAGTAATGCACATATCATAGTCTGGCGGTGAGGAATAAATCACGAAACCTGGCACAGAGAACCTTGGTATCCTCTTTAAGCCGAGCTCCTGCATTCAAACCGCTGTTTATTATCGCAACCGAATTTCATTTCCCCTCTCTTCAGTGATATTTAAGCATCCTTCGCATTCTTCAAAGTAGCACACGACCACAGCTTTTGAAGATGAGAAGGACGGGCTTGCTTCCTTTATGAATACAAGACTAAACAGAAAAAAGGGGGCTGGATAAATGAAGTTTCATTATTTTCCTTTCCTTTGTGCTGTATGTCTTGTACAATAATGTAAAATCTAATAATCCATTATTGAGCTCACAGAGAAGAGAGGCCAGTCTGTGATCTGTGCTCCACTGCGGATGAAAAAGGAAGTGACAATAGAGGAAGAGCTGGCCGAATTTGACAGCACAGATGTGGAGATTCCATCGAGACCAGGCTGTCAAATCATCATATTACCATGTAG
This sequence comes from Enteromius mattozi, assembly GCA_032359235.1. Taxonomy (NCBI): domain Eukaryota; kingdom Metazoa; phylum Chordata; class Actinopteri; order Cypriniformes; family Cyprinidae; genus Enteromius; species Enteromius mattozi. The sequence continues at coordinate 3,481,689 of JAUMHE010000055.1, forward strand.
AAGTTTCTCGCTCTCTAAATACTGTGACAGTGCCATTTTTCTGATGGATAACAGCGTCGCTTTCTAACCGCATCTTCTCTTGCATAACTCGCAGACGATTGATCATTCTGTCTGAACATGCGAGAGACTGGATGCTTTCCATCTCTTTGTGTCCATTTGTTTGGCTTTTTATAATATGCAATTTAGCAGATCGATTAGTTGTTTTTCATAGAGACAGACAGTACCTGTTGTCTTCCAGTAACAGGCGAATCACAGTAATGTTGCATCAAATCAGCCAATGTAATTTGAATTTTACATCATTTCTTCCCTGCCTAAAAAAAAATTGGCAAGCACAAAGATGCTGGTTTTCCATGCTAAGTAAATTAAGGATTAGCCAGGCTGGAATTGGATCTAGCTATGGCAGACACGCAGACATCCCAGTCATATTGTGGAGTGCTCTAATTCTGCTCTTTCATGCCCAGACAGCTGTAAATCTCAACTCTGGCAGGATTTTCATTGGGTTTCGACTCTGATAAATACATTTTTGTGAGGAACCCACTATTGGGGTACAAAATCTTGCCTTTCCTCCACCAGGGGACCTGTTTGAGTGGGGCTGTAGGCCCGCAGTACCCATTTAAACACTAATAACCCAATTACATAAACCCACTGTGGCTTTGCTTTGTAGAGCAAGCATGTCTTTTTTTCTTCTTCCCACAAGCGTGCCCCTTTATTTTAATGTCGAAAGGAACACTATAAGTCTATTTACTAACTGTGTCATGCGTTAAGGGGCTCTCCATCAGTATACACTCAGGATTTGGAGCTGAACCCAACAAATGTTTGCTTTTTTAGGCCGTCATCTATGTTTACACGTTTTATGGGATTTTTTTTCAGAAGCGGCTTAAATGCATGTGGGGTTTGGGTTGACTTTAAACGATGTTAATCCCTGCAGTTAAAATGTGAAATATCTAAATCCTTTTTAATTGATTTGAACTCTTTAATGATCTCAGTGGTTTGGCCACTGTCTTTTTGCTTGCAAACATTAAAAGGGTCGTATTGTACATCTTCCTTTTATTATTTCATTCCTTGCTCTGAGGTCCACTTATGATATTTGCTAATAGTTTTTCACTGCCTTTTTCTACTTTTCTTCTGACACTTAAAATCATTTTTGCTGCTGTTTAATTAAGAAATGTTCTCTTCAAATGTGAAATAACCAACAGCTCCGCTAAGACAAAGAATGCAGGTTTTCTGTTTGGTTTGATGGTATTACACTATCATTTGAAAGTTTAGAGTTTTTTTTTCTTTACTGATCTTTACTGATGATAACGACATATATATTTCAAATAAATTAGGCTCTTATTACCTTGCTCTTCATCCAATAAATATTAAGCTAAGAAAGTTTCTTTAGTACTAAATCAGTATATTGGAATGATTTTTGAAGGAAGGTGTGATACAGAAATTGGAGTAATGGTGGCTGAAAATTCAGCTTTTCCATCACAGGAATTAACTACATTTAATGTATTTTTAAATAGAAAACAGTTAATTTACGTAAATTGTTTTTAAAAGTCATAATATTATTTTATATTGTTTTATGGCATTGTTACTAATGTGTTTGCCAACTTTTAAACTGTACCACAACTGGAATAAAATACATAAATAAATAACTAAAAAATATATATACTGTATATACATATATATATATAAATATAAACATATTGGTCATGGTAGGGCACTTTCTGTCTATGGGAGTGTCCGAGAGCTTCCAGACTTCCCCACACAGAATTTCCCCACAGTTTCTTCCTAATGCTCTTTTGGACTGGTGATAAAGTCTGAGTTCAAAAAGTTACAATAAGTTTTAAGTCATGTTCAAAAAGTCTAAAGAAATCAATTTTGATTTTGCCATAAGACCCCTTCAGTGGGACAAAGAAGCTACGCTAAACATTAGAGGAACCCTAAGAGTTGAGATATATCCATATTTGATGGTGTAGTCATGTTGAATATTGGTGATTTCTAGTTGAAGGCACCAGACTTTCTGTGCAGAGATGTTTCTTCGCTTTACCCTGAGCAGGAGTTCTGCACACTATTTGGAAAGTCAGAAAAGAAGCAGAAAGTTCAGCAACTCTCCAGACCATGCCTGATCGATCTTACCTAGAAAGCCATGAGGCTGGATGTGTGATGTCCATGTTCACTGTTTGCCTCACTGTGTGCCATTGAAATGAGTTTCCCTGGTCTGCAGGGAGTGATAGGCACTGTCAGAGGCTCAGGTGAAAGCCATTAGCATGTGGTGTTGTGTCTTGTCAGGGGCCGAGCACGTGTTGACGTGTGATTGACTCAGATTCAGCACTGGATGTTTTGTTTGGGTCTCAAGGACGGGAAGGAGATGGAGGTGGGGGAGTGGGGGCGTTTCTAGCAGAAGACCACTGCAATGTCAGACCACTGTCAGATTCCCAGCGCTCTGCTCAAATACACACAAACAGCCAAGATGCCCCGACAGGGAGAGAACTGAGCTCGATTGCATCAGCCAGCCCCTGCCCTGGTGCTGCGAGCTTGAAATGTGTGTGAGTGGCTGGCTAAGCCTTACACAAGCAATCATTTCTGATGAATATGGACACTGGGGGGTACAGCACTGCTAATGTGAAACACTGGGCTTTCTTTAGGGATCCGCGCTCTGCCGGCTAAGAATAGCATTTTGTACATTTCCTTCTAAGTTGCCCAGTCATCTGATTATTGTTTATTACAGTATCACCATCTAGAGTTCCTCAAGAATAAATTCAACTCAAAGCTTTGACTAAATTTATGTAAATATCAACCTTTTATGCAACTATCAAAAATGTTATTTGTAGGGTTGTTATAGTGAACTAAAAGTAAAATGAATAGTATCTCAGTTATGCTAAATGAACAGTTGTCATTACCATTTGATTACCATTACCATTACCGTTAGATTTGAATTTGTCCAGCTTGGATTCAGGATTAGCCTATTTTTACACAACTATCTAAGCTGTGTATGGAAGCCATTGTAGTTCTGTAAAGTGACACACAGTGATTGCTATGTGGTTTTAAGATGCTTGGAGTGGTTATTTGCATGGTTAACAGAGTGAGTTACTGTCATATTTGAGTTTAGGGGTTTGTTCAAATTGCTAAGTGCGAGCATAAATAGTAGTGATTGTCTTAGCAAGCAGCACTAACAAGAAAATAAATGTACAAAGCTTGATCTACTCCATCAGGAATAGTCTGGTTCATGAAAAGTAGATGTTTTTTTTTCCCCCAGAATGGTGTTTGCAGTTGATTATGGAGGACTACTTCCCTCCCAAAACACTTCTGGCAAGCACTTTTAAAGAGGCTATTTAATGGAAAGTTTGTAATATAGATTGCTTTAAAATTTCTCAAAGATAGTGTAAAAAACGCTCATTTTACCCTGTTAAAAACAGCTCTTTTGAAATCACTCTCTTCTGTGTACTTCCCCTTTAAATCTTCACGAGCTCCGCTGCTAACCCCGCCCCTCTTTTCCTTTGCATTTGAGAATGGCTTGATTTCAGAAGGGGCAACTTATTCTTCTTTTAATTTAATAAAAATACTTGTGGATCTTTATCATTGTAGGGTGGTTGTGTACACACACTCCCAACACACATTTCAGTCCAAACAGCTTGAAAAAGTGCATGTACCACCGTATGACCCCTTTAAAGAGAATCTGTACACTTTGAATTCAGTCACAATGTGTTTTAGTTTTTCCCAACAAATGGAGTTGCTTTGTAGCAGATGTATGTGTTAGCAGTGCTCTGTGCTTTAGCCTGGAGGAGTGTTTGTTCAGAATGGCATTTGGTGAGTAAAAGTAATGGCTGAAGATTAGCAATTCTGGCCGATTATATACTCTCCCTCCCTTTCCCTGCCATGCTCTGTGGAATAGGTAGCAGGTGGTTGTGACAGGTGTGATGGAGGCTTCACTGAAAGACATTGAAATAGCAAACAAATTGGAGGAAGCATTTTGTGGGGTTTCCGGTGATTGGTGTCAGAGTTGATGGATGTTACCACCCTGGGATGCAATCCCAAGACCGTGTTTCCGAGGAGCCCAGGTGCGGCGTGGGGGGAGAGCAGGTGAGAGCAAGTGGAGAGAGACTAGAAAAGTGAGAATCAGAAAAGAAAAGAGGAAACCCTTGTGGAATATTTATGACTGTGAGAATAAGCTGTGTTGTAGCCACATTGTTCCAATTTTAACACAAGACTTTTAAAGCCAGGAAATGAGTGTTATCCACACCAGCATGACCTTTATTGGGACAAATGGCCCATGGTGCACTTGGGTGTGTGTCAGCACCAGATAAAAAGAGATGACATTAGAAAAGATGATCTCTGGTCACCTCGCTGATTTGTGGCGAGAGGAAGATGAAGCTGTTTTTCACCCTCGCGCTTCGTATTGAGACGGGAAGACGAGAGATGAAGTGCGAGAGAGGAAGAAATAAGGAGGAATGACACTTCAGACGCGGGTTATGTAAGCAATCCGCAGCGTTGTCAAACACTGACACCTTATCAGTCACTTAGCGTTTACGTTTGCAACCTGCCAGATCCCTTCTAAGTCTCCCCCATAGACTCCAGGAAGGGAACACTGGAAAAAATCCATACAGCTTGCGGCACAGTATATGGAAATCTGACAAAAACGGCCTCTAACTGATGCTGGCACTCTCTCCGACAACAATCCCAAGACAAAAGACGCACTGAATCGCTCGGTTTTTATCACCCGCTCTAATCTTAATACCTTTTGTAAGTTAAGCTTTAACTGGAAAAGCTGTTTGTTTGGTATTGACTTTCTCCCATAATCCAATTCAAAATGATACTGGGTCTCTTTCTGATTGAGACATCACTGAGCTTGTTTTTATGCCGCTTGTTCCTCCAACCGTTTTCCATTTCCTGCATTTCCTACCCATTCAGAGTTGGAGTGTGTTTTCCAATGGAGGCCGATGTAAATATGACAGCCCATGGAAATGGAATAGAGTGGCAAATTGAATTACGGAGCGGCATAATGTGCCAATATGGCAGGTGCACGCAGTCATGTCTGTGCGGGCACCATTGATTAGTGGCACCTGTGTCTGCCGATTCTGTCTCCTGGACAAGAATGGATATCGGCCCATGACATTTTTTTGTGAATATAAACCTTATGCCGCTCAAAATGGGTAACAGACCAGCGCTCGTATTATTGACTTTGACAGCATGGATGAGCCATCTTGGTCTGCAGAGGCATGTGTGCAAACGGTCCACTCTTAATATTGCTTTACATGGCAATGGAACCTGTCAACACCCTCACCCTCACGCCTGCCAGAATTTTACATCTAAACGGCGAGTTCTTGTTGCACCATTGCACCAGCAAGTGATGCAAAACAAAATAGTTTGCTCTACCCATATAGACAAGGCTGGCGAAGCCATGGTACCCATTTAACATGCCACAAATGCTAGCACTTTGCAATGAGCATCTAGAAGTTAGCACATGAGCACAGGATTTCATCGCGTTTTAAATTTTTGCTACAACATGGGATTAATAATCATTGCATTCTTATGAACTTTTCTGATGAGCATGTCCTATTGATGTGGCAAGTATAAACCAGGCTCTACACTCTAAGCACTGCATAGTTCAAATGAGCAGTGCGGTTTTGTTATGCAACACAAATGGCAGCGCTTAAGAGTTTAACAATGTGGTGGTAGCACTAATTTAGTCACAAAGGCAAACCATTTGGTCGCAGTCTGGAGCCCTGTTATTATTATTATTATCATTATCTGCATCAGGCTAATCTTCCGTATCTCCGTTTCCATACACAAAATGAATTAAACATTCAGCTCCAAGCCACCATAGATATCCTCTAGCCTTAGGTTTGACTGGCATGCAATCCTTTCTCAAAGAGCTCCATTTCTCTCTTGCAACTAACACAATCTTTTATCCTGTTGCCTTGGTATCCTTGCAGAAAACGGGTGTTCATAAGAGTAAAATTTTCAGAGGCTCTCCTCAGGCTGGGAGCACAATATTGTTGAAGAATCCTGCCTGTATAATAGCAATGAAGCAGCACTTTACATGAATCCAGCAAGCAAGCACAATCAGCTCTGTGCGTGGAATGATGGCATGCATAGCAGTGGGACTATTTGTTCACATGACTGGTTGAGTCTCGAGAGCGATATATTTGTTCTTCATTCAAAGTCACATTTCCATCTAAATAACAAAGCCATCACGTGATTCCAGCTCGATTCCATCAGAAAGCTTCAGCTCCAATGTAACCTTTTCTCCTTAATCAGTTCTTTTGTAGCTAAATGTCAGTAGATTAATTGAAAACTTGGGGCGGTTTAAAACAACAGCTGACAATTAATTTCTGTTGTTTCGGGCACCCACTCTAAATGCATTTGACAGCAGTACTGCGTCAGCAGTTCATCTCATCATGTGGAAAGTTTGGGTCAAGTATCCGAATACATGCTGTTAAGTTTCTACCCCTACGAAGTTGGGCTTGAGCACCTTAGCTTGCAGAAATCCTTTTAGGTAAATGTGTTTTAGCCTCGAGTGCAGCAGGAGGAGATGAAGACCATCTGAGAGGATGATGAATGATGGCTCCTGAAGGAGCAGCTGCCCCTTTTCCAGCCAGAATACACAACCTACCTCTCTCTCTCTCTCACCCTTCTCTGAATGAGGAAAAATATAGCTCAAAGCCTCAGGGAGGGATTTTGTGTCGTCCCATCAGACAGTTTTAGGAATAGAAATGTAACAGATGCACACTGGAGTTTATTCAGAGGACATTTTTGTCATTTCTCCACAGGCTTCAAAGTGAAGGGAACGTTCTATATGTCATCACAGGTGCCATGATACCAAAACAACCATTTGTTTGAGGTAGTGCCAAAGGCTGGAGAGGATCTGCGTTCAGAGCATCCTCCATTTTTATGGAAATAGCTTGCATTGTTGTTAATTATTTATGGGACTCCAAAAACAATGCGTTGTCAGCCTTTGGTGCCTTTGCGTTGTTCGATGCTCTGTACGCGCTCCCTGCAGAGCTCTGAGCTACTTATATAAGTGCTACGGGATCCTAAGGCGATTTTAGAGGCAGAGCACACTGCCGTCCCATCTGCATCAGTGACTCCCGGGATGAAATGGATGTCTGCGCAACCTTCCTAATGATCTTTTTTTGTTTTTCAATTAAACCGATGAACATATACTTGCTTTGTTTACAAATCACTGAAGCAAGTCGCTTCGTTCACGGCTCATTCCTCCCTTGCGCATCTTACGACATAGACTATGGAATGTAAAAGTCCTTTATCACTTTTGGCATGCTATACTTTTCTACAGGGGATTTAAGGACTGGAGATGAGTAGAAACGCAATATGGGAATGTGTAAAAAAACGCCCTTGCTGCAGAAAATGAGTGTACCCGGCCTTTGACGCGGCGCAGTGGGAAAAACCCTTCCGTGTGTGCTTTGGAGCTGCGAGAATGTCTCTTTTGCTTGTCAGATACAGAGCAAACTTCCTTTCCGTCTTTCATCATGCCTCTGTTTATCCCACTGTACAGGAATGCACATATTCTGCCTGACTGCATCGCTTGTTCTTGCTCATGCAATCTCTGCAGATTTAATTACACGCTTTTCTAGACTCATATAAAAAGTGGGAGAGAGGTAGTAAAGCCAGTGATTGAGGAAGAGAGACAGGGAAGAGTGGGCCGAGCAGTTCTCTAGGGTCATGTATTTATGTTGGAGGAATGGAACCCTACTGTATAATGATTTGTTATGACCTCGCAAATGAGCGGATTATGCCGGGGTTGTCGGGAGTAACCGTAATGGACCTGAGGCTCAGTAGGGTTTTCCATATAGCCAAGCACCTGAACGCATAGATGGGCTGTGAGAGTGGAATACACTTGCGCTTTCTAGGGCATCTACCCATGTGCATACTTTTATCTTCCCCACTACAGCTTTCTGAAAGTTAGTGTGTTCTATCATACAGACAGTGACACACACAAAATAGAACACAATATTGGCAACTACTTCACAATACCTTATACTAAGGGCACTTTTGGCTCAATAGACCTTACAACTGATTTTTCATAATCTCTGTAGTTTGTTAGTTAGTTAGTTATTTTATCAAAAGTTATAAAGTTCCACCACATTAATATGGACAGTTGTGTCAAAATACCTTAAAACACACTTTTCATAATCTCCATGTTAGTCAGTTAGTTAGTTTGGAAGTTAAACTAACTAACTCTCACTAGTTTGTGACTTAGCTAGTTAGCTTACTGAAAGTTTAAAAGTCCAAGTACAATAGTATAGGCACTTTAAAACACACTTTTCATGATTTTCATAGATAGTTTATCAGAAGTTCTAAAGTCCCACTATTGTAATGTGGATCATTTTGGCTAAATAAACCTTGTAACTCAATTTTAGTAATCTCTATAGTTGGCTAGTTTATCAAAAGTTATAAAGCCCCACCACAGTAATATGGGCAGTTTTATGTCAACAGGCCTTACGACCCATACTCTCACTAGTTAGTTAGTTTTTTGTTAGCTAGTTAGTTTATTAAAAAGTTAGTTAACACTTTATTTTAGGGTGTCATAATACAGAGTAGGTACTTAGTAATTAGGTAATTAGTAGTAGCCATTGTTCTTACAGTACATGAAATAAAATGTACTTATCATGTAACTAAGTTATGGAACAGCCTGTAATTACAGTTTTTAATTATGTAGATGTAATAGGCAGTAGGGCTGTGCAATATGGACAAAATAATCATATTGCGATTTTTTGAACGAATATTGCGATTGCGATTTTATTTGCGATTTTGGCAACTGTTTTTGCTTTTTCAAACATACATTCTAAACGTATTCAGTGCATAACAAAAATTTCACAATGAATGAAATAACATTTACTGACGATGTGCGCAGGCATCATATCTGTGCACATATGATTGGTAATTTCTTTGTGCCGTTTCTGAATAAAAAATTCTGAATAAAAATCTAAATAAATTAATAGATAAAATTGCAGCCTTATGTGGTTTAGAAATTGCATGTGCTTAAATTGCGATTTTTTTGCGATTGCGATTAATTGCACAGCCCTAATTACTAGTTGACTTTTCAGTGTTGAGGAGGTCCTGGTTTCGCGTTCACCTGACCCCAGGTCAGATGTGTTTATTTAAGACACATTCTTGCATTTGTAGACAACTAAACAGCATGCAACAGAATAAAACTACTCGGACTAGTTGAGTAGCTGACCATCATGACACATCTCGAATTATTACGGAAAAGCTTTTACAACTAGAAGAGATCATGACGAAAGTTTTTTTTAACAACACGAAAAAAGAAAAGAAATCTGCAGTGGTGATCAGGAATGTGACTGCACTGGACTGACCAATACACAAATAAACTGGTGACTTCTGTCTGGCACAGTGTATAAACTTTTTTTTTCCTAAATAAACCATTCAAGTAAAGATTAAAAGATACAAATTCATAGGCTTCTAGGCGTTTTTCTCTAATGAATACACACACACACACTGAATTTACAGAGAGTGCATAAGACATACACAGTAATGTCGACTTCTTATGCATTTAACATCCAAAAAGGATTAATCAATAATTCATAAGATTTTATTACCCATTATTGCCATCCGCTGCAATAACTAACAGCCAGCTCTTTGTGTGCGCCTTGCAGCAGCATTTCACCACAAATAATGATCTATTCATAAAACTAATTTAATTCTATCCTAATTTAATTTGAAAACATAGAGTGATTGAACACGCCCCTCCCCCATCCATCACATGCAACATCCCCCACCTCGTTTTTTTCTGACAGCCCATCAATCCCCCCCACAAAGCTACAACTAGATCCAGTCCAAACCGGTTTGAGCCAGTTTGCACTGGCTCATACTGCTTTCAGCCGGTTTCCCCTAAGCACCCAGCTGCAAAACCCCGCTGATGATTGGCTGGTCAGAGCAGCTGGAGACACACTGCACTGAAACACAGTGCAACTCACAGCTGAGTTACTCTGTACTGATATTAACTGGAGGCAGTGATGCATTGCCTGAGGCACATCTATTCATATGCAGAGCACTGGAATGCAATCAAAATGCCTTATTATTCAAAACTAAGGGTTATGGACCACTCTGTTTAACATTATGGCATACACAAATTATGTTTGAGATCAAAATGGGTGATAAACCTAAAAATGCCAAATATAACTTATCACACAACTGATTCAACCTAGCAACATTCACAATATTCATATGATAGTACTAACAAACTAAAGCACATTATGGAAATTTTGGCTAGTTGTGAGCTGTTAAATTTCATAAACGTGGTGTATATTGACAGAAATGGGTTGCTGGTGTTTACATTTTTTTAGAAGGATTTATTTGCTCTGGACTTCAAGGAAACTCCACAAACTGTTTGAAAGCAAAGCAAACAGAGCAGACAGCTACAGCCAAGCTGAGAATAACAGTAACTGTAGTTGGACAACATGTTTGAGTACAACAAAGTGCTTGTTGAGATTCTACAAGCAGCAAAGCGTGTGTCACAGTTTTCTCAGTCAGTTACGCTGATGAGTCACGCTGGTAAACTCTGAGTTACCTCCCCCTGAACTTTAATTAAACGTCTACGACAAGCCCAAAACAAACCCGGCAAGTGAAGGAACCCTTCAATTACTGATACAAAAAAAATGATGAGTAAACTACCAAATATTATAGCTCAAGTTTAGGGCATCATTTATATATCAAAAAAGAAGAAAAATAAAAAAAATACTACAAAATGATGAGTGTTCGTAAATATTTATGAAATTCTTAAGGTTCAGAAAATGTTGATCATCCACTTTAAACCATCAAATCAAATATTTTTTAGTTTTCACATTTTTTATTTTCCATCATTGTTTTCAGAAATGAACAGTTTCACGACTTCGAACTTGCCGGTAATGAATAATAATAATAATAATAATAATAATAATAATAATAATAATAAGCGAGGCGAGTTTGGCATGCTGTCCGAGGAGAAAACTCAGGGTTCGGCAGGCTGCCCAGCCCTAGGGTTAACAACCCTAGCGTGCTCGGAGAGGAAAGGTATGGACGGCCCCGTCCGAACCCTGCGTGCTCCCCCGGAGAAACAAGAGAAGGAGGAGCAGGGGCGGAGGAGGGATGCTTTGATCGAGATACTGAGAGAAGGGGTTTTGGCTATTTATAGGGAGCGACAAAAGATCTGATAGGGAGATTGGATGATTAGTGATGAGCAGGCCATTGTTACCTGCGCATGCTCCTCCCGAAACTTGTTTGCAAACATCATTTAAAACAATGACTTCCTTCAATTAAAAAAATAAAATAAATGTATACAATTAAAAAGAACGGGTTGCAAAAAAAAAAAAAAAAAAAAAAAAAAAAAAAACATGATTCCATGATCCTAAAAAAAAATTCTCTATTTAATTTCTATTCTATCTACTGGTTTTCTTTTTTCATTTATTACTTTTATTTAGTACTTGACCTACTAACACTCACATTTTTTCTTCTGTCATGTCTCCTTGTTTTCTTTATAATTACTGTAAATTGCTGTAATAACCTGACCGCTAAACACTAGCTCTATCTATTCTCTTTCTATCTGCTTATTCTTTTTAGTTATTAGAATATAAAAAAAAAGTAAAATTACATTATCACAGACGTTATTACATACAAATATTTGTTTGATCACTTTCCATAAAATAACTTTGTTAAAAAGGATGAAATGACTGACCTTGATTCATTTTTAATAGAATTTGCATTCAAAATAAAAAAAAGATTAAAATAATCGTTGTGTTTGCCTATTAAAATTAGTTAATAAATAAAAACAACAAACCCAATATAAATTCAACAGAGTATGTCCCAAATCTGACGTTAGCTATGTTTACATACAAAGACTCAAATGTAAATTATGCACAAAACTGGAATATTGCATAAATTTGCAAAAAAATTACTGTTTCCATCCAGCAAGCCAAAATGATTCTAAATCACCCTTTCAGATAAACTGGGATTCGTATCACCAAGAAAAATAGGATAAGCCACATAATATAATAATTTTCATATATGATCAATTACTTGCTCCTCAGAGCAAGCAGATGAAACAATAATTGCGGTCATTGTTTAAAAGGTGGATGCCTGCTGTTTGGAAACGCACTCATGTAAGAGAATTATACAGAAACAGGCATACTTTTATAACAGATTTTGCGCAGGCATTTCACAACAACATCGATTATATATCGATTCGCTGGTTAGTCAAGTTATCCAAGTCAAGTTACTTTTTTTTTCTAGCCTGATAAAAAGTTTATCCTACTTAGTTGCGCAAATAAGTTTGTTTATGCGCATTTTTAGGATTTATGCACATCTTGGCGTTTCCATCCAGTGTTTTATGCAAAATTCCAAAATGTGCAAAACAAAAAAAAAACAAACAAACAAACAAAATAGGTGGATGGAAACAAACCCTAGCTATGGTAGGATTTTCATTTTTTATACATTCAAGATGGTAAAGATCACTAAATTGGGAATCTTAAGAAAAATAATAGTTTATATACAATGTCTAATCAACAAAAAAAATTGTATTGAACATGGGCTTTAGATCTGCAATGCATTAAAAATGTAATATGACACCCAGTGTAGCCTATTCAATTAAAGCAAACAAACCTAATACAAAAAATCATTTTTGTACAAATTTGTGTCACTTCACCAAACCAGTCTTTATTTTTAATACTTCTGCTCAGTGAAATGAACTTTTCAATCTGATACACTGACTAAATATTCTGCAGTATAATGAGCACTGATTCGATATGATCATATTGATCTGACCACATTCAGTAATAAAAGTGAAGAGACGACTTAGTGGAGAGGTTTAAAGAAAAATGTAAAAGATTTGGGCTTATAAACATACATCAGTGATCCCTTATATGAGTGAATACACACAAAAAATCTAAATAGCTTTACATGCAGCAGCTAATGCAGGCTTCATCTATTATTAACTACAGTGCATGGTGCTAACTTATTACACGAAACGCAAGCATAATGAATAATACACTGCACTCTGGAGTCAACAGCAAAGCAAATGCTTGACCAAAAAAAAAATCAGGCTGATCATTTCACACTGCACCAATAATGACACAATAAAGTGATAATGCTCCAACAAACCACACTAAAACTAAGCAATGCATCACAAATCAACCAGAGCATTGCTTCTAGCCTCATTTACAAGCAAAAAAAGTGCATTGTCAAAGAAAACCATTGTGCATGAATGACAACATGAGTTAAGGTCACAGGCCATGACCCCTGCATTATAACATCCTCAGTTACCTTGTGTGTTAACCACATTAGGTGGCTCCTATGGCACAAACATACTGACAGCACCAGATATGATCATCATCACACAGACAACGACGTGCCAAAACATCAGGGCCATATGTCTCAAACCAGACCAGCAACTGTCTGAGAATATCCACTGAGAAGAGATCAAATCTGGTTTCTGCATAAATGTAGCCAATCTCTGAGATTGACACCGGTCACATCAAATTAATCAGCTTTAGGCAAGGCTGACTATTTTAAAAGATTAGTTTATTGGTTAATCTATCATCAGTATGTAATGGTTGGTTACTGCAAGGGTTTTCAAACTGCTTGTCAATTTTATCTGTATACTGCCTCAAAAAATGCTTAGTGTTTCAAAGCAGCTTAACAGAAAATCATGACATTAAATGTTTATAACATCATGCCTTATAGTCACATTTAGCAGATTATAGCTACAGTTTAGATTTTGTGAAGACATAAACAATCAAGCAGTTTAGATTTGCATTAACGCATATATCGCATATACAAGCATATACAAATATCATTTTTTTTTAAATACAGCTGTGCAAAACCAGATTAAATTTTGCAACAACAAAATTATATTGCTTTATGCAAGTATACAGATAATTATTGCAACAATATAAACTGCAACAAAGAATTAATCAGTGGTACATTGCATGCATGAATGAATGAAAAGAGTAGAACAAGGTTTAACCAAATTATGCCTAACAGATTAAATAATGCAAATGAATGAATGAATAGCTGTAGCTATCTAACGGTACAGTAATATGGTGAGTATGGGAACAAATAAATTGTTACTCAATAGAAACTAAAACTGTTCTAAATATTTTACAACTATTTGCAATAAATAGCGCTATTTTTACATAGTGTAAAAATATAATCCATTGCTATTCGCACTTAAAGCAAACAGCATCTATCGATGAAATTATATTATTTTCACTTACTGTAAATAGCTAAGTGCAAATAGCCCCTGCCCTTTACCTTACTATAAATGATAAAAAAAATATATGGCTGCCTTTCAAATTTTACGATAGCGGTCATTTGCGTATATTTGGGAAACGGAAGAATACGCTGCTAGTAATTAATTAAGCATCACATGATTAGTTAACCAATAAGTTCTGACAACTAACTTAACGGTGTACTAGAATACTACAAACCCTAACTGTATGTGTTAAACACCAAGCCCCAGCTGGCGATCTCACATGCATGTGGCTGACTGCATCCCGTCATGTGTAAAGTAATGGATGGTTTCTGGATTTTGGGGGGCAGAACTGGAGATGCTAACTTCCCTTTTTCCCAAAACTTACCAATACGAGTGTCCTGTCCGTGGGGCCCATGCACCGGGACGGTGATCTTTCGCTCCGGCTGCGGGATGCACTTGAGGCAGAAGGAGTGCAGGCAGGGCAGGAGTTTGGGTTCACAGTCGCGGTTCTGGAGACTCTGTTTACACACAGCGCACGTATCCAGTAGATTTATCGGGGCGGCAGGGGTTGAAGAGGAGGCTGAGGATGCTGGTGGAGGAGGCGACATCTCGTTAATGAGAGCGGGTGATGCGGCAGCGGCGGTGCTGTCCGCTGAGGAGGAGGAGGAGGAGGACGGCGGCGGTGGCTCTGTGCTCTCGGTATTTGGGGTCCCGTCTGTAGCTCCGCCGCCACCGTCGCTGGATGTCGTCAGCGCTTGGGGAACGGTCTCTTGAGACTTGAGCTCGTCTGCTCCTTCCTTCGGCTCCGAGTCGATTAAAATCACCGCGTCTGGGTCCTTTGAGGCGCCGTCTCCGTTATCTTCTGTTCCCGAAGCCCCTACCTCCATATTTGCGGAGCTCTCCGTACAATCTTGGCCTTTGTTGTCCGCCATCTTTGCTCCTCTTTGAACCGCCTGACGTTCGACGCGCTCAGAAAATCCAATGGGTGTGACGTCATGCCGTCGCTCTCATGTTCGTCACAGAGAAATAAAGATTTAAAACATAAATAAAGAGTAAAGCAATATTACTTGTTTTTTTAAGTATGTATATTGTAAAATAAAAAATACATTATAACGCAAATATACATTGGAATTGCAATACAATCTTTTTATAATTAAAATAGAAATGTTAAAAAAATGTTTTATAAACGTCAAAACAACTGAATCAATATTCTGTATTTTATTTTGTGTGAAGTGTCACTTTTTCCTAGTAATTCAATTACTGATTAAAAATGATCAATATCTCCAATACCGATGCATCTAATATTTAATAAATATAACGTTTTTGTGATTTTTGGGGAGATAATGGGTACTTTGTGGTTTAATATTACATTTCAAAGCCACGTTTTCTTACATTAAAGGTCTGCAAATTATCAGACTTTTGTTAATCAGAAGCGTCACACAAACCCATTATAACACATGCCACTAATCTTCATTCTTATTAATAACTCCAGCAATGTTTCTTTCACTGCTATTTTTCGAAAGTAAGCTGTTTGTAGGCGACCGACCGCGTCTTTGACTATTTTTGTGCACGTCAAAGCTGCACTCATTAATAAGTATTACACATAAATAATTGATTAGTACTTTGAGAAATGTTTATGTGATGATTCACATGGTCTCCAGTTATACCAATAACTAAATAAACGCTCTTCCATATTACATGGAGCGGGTCGCCTCGTGGGGCCGGATGTGATGAGATCACGTGGCTTTTGCTTGTGGAAAAAGAAGCGTGCGCTTTAAAATCAGCAGAAATGAAAACAGAATATGCGCCCATTTTTCATGCTAACTAATAAAGTCCCATGTTACAAACAAACGCAGTAGGATCCATATTATAAATTCGAATCGATTTTTATAAAATTCAAGTTAATAAGCAGTGTGCACTATTTTGGGAGATCAAAGAAAAAAACACCCAATTAAGCAAGATATATAAAATACCTCAAGACTCACAAACTGACCACTAATTGCAAGTAACCAACCACTGTGGCATGTAAAAATTTAACACAAAACTTTAAAACTTAAGTTACTTTGAACTTTACTTTGATCAAAGTTTGAGTAACGAAAAGCAAACGTTAAATGTTCAAGTTAAAGAAAAGACAACGCAATAATTTACTGTCCAATACAGGTCACTATAGCTGTTTCTAGTTTGTTCATGTAGAATGTCAACAGGAATGGCATGAGAAAGGAATTAAGTGTGAAAAAAAAAAGAGTGTAATTTAGTCTGTGATGTCTAGATAATTTACATTTTCCATTCCATGCACAAAGATGGATTCCTGAGAAATTGAAACATGCAAGTTATTTAGTCATTTTATTGTATATTTAAAAAAAATATTACAAATAGAGTAGAACATAAAAATCAAGATGAACTGTCCATAAGGTAATCGTACATAAACAAAATTATTATAAATGTCAACACACCCACATGAACTACTTTACTGTACGTATACAGTAAACAAAGGTGAGTTACTGATTTCCAGAATTCAAATGGATGTCTTGTTTAATTTTGGAGCAAAACCATGAACTATACACCAGCTTACCCTCTGTTTGCACTAAAACACTATTGCTTATTTGTGTTTAACAAAGACTATTTTCTCTGTTGGTCACAAAAACGAAAAAACGGCACACTTTGGGGATCCTTTGCTTTAGCAAAGTCTGACAGTTTCAAGATGGCACAGAACAGGTTTCTTTATTTAAAAGTCCTGTCGAATATTCTCTTTGTTCTCATCACCCTGTTGTTGTTTCATCGTCGCCACTTCGTTCTCCAGCTGGATGATGGCTCGCTCAATCTCATAGTTCTTACTAACGAGAGACACCCAGCTGTGAAAGCATAACCAGAATGGATTCCATCAGAACAGAGGAAACTAATTGAATTTAACTCCAAACAATTTCTGGAAATGGTTTTCATATCGAAACTTAATAAAGTACTGACTTTGACTCAAGTTCTCGTAGTTTGGCTCCTCCAGCTAGCTGATCGTTTTTACGCTGCCAGTTCAGGTCCTGTATCTGCTTTCTGAAAGGAGAATAGAAATATTAAGACTAATTTTAAAAGCTAGCTAAATAGTTTTTGCACAGCCACAATATACAAGACCCATATGTAAAGTAAATTGCATTGACCTACAAGTCACTCACCTAGCCTTCTGCAATTCTTTTTGTGCATTGTCAATCATTATAGCCAAGTTACTGTTTCACAAAGAAGAAAACCAGTTAGGATCAACATAAAATCCACAAGCAGAACTCACATTTGTTTATCTAGTTATATCGCATAATTAAAGAATTAAATAGCATGTCAATCCTAGTCTAAGCTTTTTAGTCATGACCCCACAAATAGTGTTCACCATTTTCAAAACTGAGTTTAACCTCTTAAATAATGTAATGCAAAGTAGGTCCTATATTAAAGGAATAGTTCCAAACAAACCAAACGGCTAATAAAAAAAAACATCACAATCTACACCACTTTAGTCCATCAATTAACATCTTGTGAAAAGCTACATCTTACATAAAGACTTCAACTACACCATTGCTTCCAGCTAAAATGTGTCCTCTATTTAGTGCTGTCAAATGATTATTTACATCCAAAATAAAAGTTTGTTTACTGTAAATATTTTTTGTGCGCGACTATAAATAGGTTTATAGATTTTATATTTATAATATAAATGATACGAATATAAATAAATAAATTACATATATGTAAACAAGAGTAAATATTTCCAAAATATATACTGTATGTGTGTATTTAGATATAAAATATACACAGAACACATACATATTTTGTAAACAAACTTATTTTGGATGTGATTAATAATGTTTATTCATTCGACAGCTCTACCTCTATCTACAGTATACTTTTTCTACAGAAATTGGTAAAGTAATATGTACAGTTCAAGTAGAGTTTACAAGCTGTTTAACGTTAAACCACCTTAATGATGGATTTATTACAAACACACAACTTTTCACTTCACAAGATGTTAACTGTCTGACTAGAGTTGTGTGGGTTATTTAGCAGCTGTTTGGGCTCTTCAGATGGACTGTTATACTCATATACATTTTGGATGGCCTGAGGGCAAGTACACTAATTTTTTGGTGAACCATTTCTCTACATCAACACACAGAGTTTCTTAAGAAAGATTAAGGAATTTTATAAGGGCTGCATGATAAATATTCCACAATTTATAATGCGCAATCTTGTTCATAATCAGTGTGATTTTGCGCAGCTTGTCAGTGAACAACGGCTGTGTGTAGAAAATGCTGCTCAATGTGAAATCACACGTGTGATGGCATTTACCGCTGATTACAGAACCGGATTTACTGACAAGATGCGCATTAAATACGGTCTGTTCACTTACTCATTAGACACCTTCCATGCATTAGATCCATACTGAGCCATGAGATCAAGGTTTTCAATGCGCACTGCCTGATGCTCCAGCTGGGCCATAGAGTTATTGACACAGTCCTGCCATGCTGTGATGTCATTTTTCTGTCCAGACGAAGGAGCAGGAAGCTCATATCTAAGAAGACAAGCACAAGAATGTAGATTTAATAGCAAACATTTTTTTTCCCCGAAACTAGCTCAGATGAACTAATTTAGACCTTCCTGTAGCTTAAAGGGTTACTACACCCCAAAATGAAGATTGTCAATAATCACTAACCCCCATGTCATTTCAAACCAGTTAAAGCTTTGTTTGTGTTGGGAACACAACTTAAAATATTTTGGATGAACCGGGAGGTTTAACTGTCCCACGTAAAGAACACTGTCAAGGCCCAGAAAAGTATGAAAGTCTATTTGCCATCAGTGGTTTAAATTTGTATTTTATGAAGTGACAAGAATACTTGTTGTATTTTCAGAGAACTGTTGAATGAAGTCATTATTTTTATTTTCGTACAAAAAAATATTCTTGTCACTGTTGCTTGAAACAGATATAAATAAACAACATACAAGAGAGTAACTGCACATATGTTACAAAGAAAACGTGAAGATATTAGGGTTGCACAATTAATCAAATTTCTAATCGCAAATACTATTAGATATCTCAATTATGTAATCATTCAAAAAAGGCAAAAACTGTTCAAAGTCCACTTATTTTATTCTTTCTACAGGCTATCTCAAGGGTTTTTCCATTGTTGTAATTAGTTTTAGTTTAACATTATAAAACCATGCATATTTTTCCATTTTTTTTTAAATCATTTAAAGAAGAAAGCAAGAAGAAGAAAGCACTATAGAAAAACATGTCCACTTCATGTCATATGAAAACATATCATGAAGTAGCTTCAAACAATGGTATAAACATCATTCAGTGTAAATTGTGTTAATCGTAATTAATAAATTGCAATTACAATTTCAAGCAAATGTTCAACAATTATATTTTTGTCATAGGCCTAGAAGATATGCTTATTAATACGTTTATGTGCTGCTACTGCTAGAGGTATACTTTCGTAATGTGATGGCTGTAAATGTATTTGGGTTCTTTTTACTTTCACAGATGTGTGGACGACAAGAAGATTGGCAACCACTTTGTGGAAGCAAAGGGGAATCCAAATAAACAAACAGATTCATTGCAATTTAATTTCCTACTTTCATTAAACTAGAACAGGCTAAATTAAGCAGAACACAAGATTAGAGCTGACCACCTGTAACAAAAGTCCTGCTTTATAAACTGACCTCTTCATACTGAGCAGCTCCATGGGCTGACGCGCAGCCAGTCTCTCAAACTCATTCCTCATGATCTCTGTCTAATGAGAACAACATAGCACTAAGATTATTATGTGAACATTTGGATTATAGTCAAGTAGTAGAAGAACTGGTATTTTTCTAGTAACGTTACCTCAAACGCAGAGAAGTCTGGTGTGGAAAGGTAGCTCAAATAGTTCTTGGTCGGTCTGTATCGTCTCGTCTCTTCCTCCACCAAAGCAGCTGCCTAAAAGTGATTCAAACCGATTCGAATATAATCTATTTTCCGCCAATAAAGACAACTGTAATACTATAGCGTGCTTAAAACAGAAACATAAGATGATTAAACAACTAAACCGCCTCATTTAAGCACCAGAAGTAAATGCAGCCGTTAGCCGTCTGCATAGTGGCAACAAGTCAAATATGTATTATTTGTAGTCGTTTTAAGGAAACCAGAAGGTAAAAAAAAGACATATTTAATGTACGTACGGCTTCTCTGACCCCTGGAGCATCGTAACCCTGGTCAAAATAAGGCAGAGCATCGACAAAAACATCACCAGCGACTGACGCCGGTCCTGCCATCCTTTACAAAAACACACGCTTCACGCTCTGCTTCTATTGTGACTGAATTGAATGGCATTAGAACATCAGCGCCACCTTGTGTATCGGAGGAGAAGCGCGCGATTTTCCCGCGGAATCTGGCTGCTTGTAAACTGTTGCCGCGTGTTGTTTTTTCCCGCGGTTTTAAATTTTGACATATTGCACAAATCGTTATGGACTGATATATGCGTATTGACACAGTTTACATTCTGCTGATGACAAAACGGTGCTAGACTATGTGAGGGAAGGCCCGTTATGAGTAGGCTACTAGTGATTTTCAAGTATAAAGCATAATCATGTTTTAGTAATGGAAGTGGCATATGTTGAGTTTTCAAATTGTGATACGGTAAACATGCTTGTTACACCCCATTTTAATTAGCCTTTAGGGCTGTTTTGTGACAGATCTGACAACCCTGCCTCAATCTAATCAATGTTAAGTAGCCTACCATTGGGAAGTTTGAGTCAATGGCTCACTATTATTACTACTTTACAGCCCAGTTTAACAGACAGGGATTAGCCTAAACCAGGATTAGGCTATAATTCAATTAGGACATTTAAGTAGCCTAATTTTACAAACATGCCTTAGAAAACGCATTACTGGTGTGCATTTTAAGACAAAACAAAGGCACTCACATGTTTAAAGATCAGTCAGTGTGAGTTTCTTTCAGTTGAAAGAGCTCAGATTTACATTTTAGTCTAGGATTAGGCTTAACCCTCTTCTGTGAAACCTGGGGTACGCGTTTAAGAATCATAGGCTAGTAGTCGTCAAACTATGAAAAAAACACAAATGCACTTGAAATAGCCTATGTATTAAAAAAAGTCAAACTACATTATAGGTATCTTCTTTTAAGTAGCCACCAAATCCACATTACTGATGTAAGTGCTGTTTTTAATAATACTGTACACTCATTAGAAGTTTCTCCTATTTTAAACCCATGCACCATGTACATTCTCAATCACTGAGCATTCATTTGCACAACAAGATCACATTGTTTGATTCCCACTTCCTGTCCAACATTGTTTCAGAAACATGTTTTTTATTTTCAAATGTTACCAAAAAAAAAAAACTAGTTTGTCTAAAAAAACAAAACTGTACAAAATGTAAAACTGGATCATTTACATTGATATTTCACAAAACAGAAAATTTGGCTGAAACTAAAAGCTTGACATTTAGCTGGAAAGGTAATGTCTGTGCATATGAAGAATCATAAATTAATTCCTGAAGGGGAATAGAAGTCATCCTTCATATTTTCTTTTAAACAACAATTTTCCAGTTGGAAAAGGTTTTCGGTTAAAATATAAGCTTACCGTATAGTCTGGTTTAATAAAAATTACATTAAACACAATAAAAACATGTAAGACCTCTGACATTAACCCATCTCTTGTTATTATGCATTCATAGTCAGATTTTTCCTTATTTATCAAAATTGCATGACACAGACTCTTCCCTTTCCTCTTGGTCCTAATTCTGTCCTCTTTGTTCCTTGTGCTTATAAACTCATTTCCAGCCTTTTCCTCTTTTGTGACGGGAGAATTTTCAGGGCAGAACAAGCTGATTCCAGTCTTGACCTCATCTCCACCCTTCAGCATTGGGAGAGGAACTGACATGCTGGTTGAGTCATCACACACTTTTCATACTTCCGAGACAGTTCTCTATTTCTTCTGCAAGAATTTCATTTTATTTCCTGCAACAACAAAAAAATTGAATAAAACAAATGGAAATAAAGGCTTCTGTGTTTTTTCATTTTATTCTAGACAAATGGAAAAGAAGCAAACGATTTACCGAGCCCTTTAAGAAATTTGTTGACTCCACTTGGTTCAGGTTCAGGATAAGAATCCAAATATTCTGCTGCTCTCATTTCAAACAGTCCTGTTAAACAAGTAAAAAACATTCCCCTTATTACGTAAAGGAATGGTTCACCTTAAAAATAACAACTCTAATCCAGAACATTTCTTCTCTAACCTTTAACACCTTTTCTGAGCTCTCGGTCATGAATGAAACCAGCAAACATCTGTGTGTCCATGAAGAGCTGGAGAAACTGTCGCACTCCTCGGGACGGATGAGATTTCCTGAAAGGGTCTCTCTGCAGCTCTCGGGTGCCACCGGGTCCCGTGTCGCTCATGTACAGAGAATAATGTCCCACCAGCTCAACAAAGAACCACACAAATGCCTCAGACACCAGAGCGTTCAGGTCTGATTTATCTGTTAAGAGAAAAACACGATTGATACTGCATAGTATATATAAAACAACAACAACAAACTACATGGAAGCTTGAAAGGCCATAAAATAAGATATGCTAATGTGAGGAATGAGGAAAATTAACATTTGCTGAAAATGCCTCACTCTATACAAGATGTATGTGAGTTTGTTTCTTCATTAGAATAGATTTAGGGAAATTTATCATTTATAAACAGCTGATAAAAACATCACAATAATCCACAAGTAATTCACACCACTCCAGTCCATCAGTTAACATCTTGTGAAGTGAAAAGTTGCATGTTTGTAAACAAATACCCCATTAAGACGTTTTTAACATTTCTTTGTGCTAAAATATGAGTCCTCTATCCATAATATTTCTTTCTACATTGAAAGGGTCTTCTCATCTGAATTTGGGAGAGAAAAATGCAATGAAATGTCATTTTTGAGTGAACTATTCCTTTAACTTTTTTTTTTTTTTTTTAAACATCCAAATAGCGCTTAAAACTATTTGCTATTTCATAAATACAGGCCTAAAGCTTCCTGTTTTCATAGGAAATATTTAGTATAACTAGCATAATAACTATTTGCCGTTGGGCTGGCTTAACGAAACATCTGTACACCTGAGATCATACTTGTCAACATGTTCCTGACCTCACTGGCCTTGTTTAACGGTTGCTTACTCATCATCACATTATGAATACACACACAGTAGGGTTTTAAAAGATGAACAGCTCATTCTGACACAATAAAACAATGGACGAAACCTTCAGTTAAACCAGTTTAAAACAGTCCGATGCTGTGGGTTCGGCTGTGAATAACGGCACGTGTGAGGACTCTAACCTCCTTTCCTGTCTCTTGTGCTTTGTTCTAGGATCTCCTCCCTATTCTCCAGTATCTCCTGAAGCGCTGCCTGCAGCTTTCTAGGTAAGATACAGTCCTCATCTCCAAGCTAGAACAACAGAGAGTAGAGAAAGATGAATACAGGAGCAAATTTAGGAAAGAAACAGACATTCCAGATGGGCCCATGATTACATTTCTCAAAATGATTTGTAAGCAATTAGATATTCAGCAGTTAGTAGTCTGATGTAGACTGTTGTACAAATGTAATAAATGAGTATTTATTTGGCAAAAATGCATAAAAAAGTAGGGCTGTCAAATCGGTTAATCACAATTAATGCATGTGTGTGTATTTATATATAAATATACACAGTACACACACACACTACGTAAACACACACTTTTATTGTGGATGCAATTAACCACGATTAATCAATCTGACAGGCCTCATTTAAACTGATCAAAAGTCACAGTTAAGACATGTTACAAAGGATTTGTATAAAAAAAAAAAAAAGAATTGGACTTATATTCATCAAAGAATGCTGAAATTGTATGTGTTTCCACAAAAATATTAAGCAGAAGCAATATTTCCAACATTGATAATGATAGGAAATGTTTCTTGAGCATATTAAGATGATTTCTGAAAGCAATACATTTAATTTTAAGATATATTCAAAATGAAAACAGTTATTTTAAATTGCAATACTATTTCAAATGATTACTACATTTTTGATTAAATAAATGCAGTAATATCCTCAAAACATTGAGGATATTACTGACCCACATTTTAAACAGTGGCGTATTAGGAAAACAACTGGAATTGGATGACAGTATAAATGAGACCAAAATACTTTAAACAATCATATTTATCTCTTTGAATGATAATACAGTACAGCTACTCAGGCCATGACTTGAGTTTCAGACCACACCCTCACACACACAAACTCACACACACACACTTTCAAAAGGACACACCTTGTATTATTAGGAGACTAAACCCTGCATACTCACCTGAACAACAAACTTGTCCGCACACAAATCCACAATAAGAACCTGAAAGAAACAGACAAAAAAGAGAAAAGGAAGAAAGGTCAAAATGACAACAGAAAGCAAGAACCCATTTTATGTAACAAATGTATGTGTCTTTCCTGCTCTTTCTAAATGGAAAGCATAAGAACAAATATTCTAGGTATGTGACATGAAAGTCACTAGATGAACCAAACAGGAACCTCAGAATGCAGTGTTGTATAATTTTCCAAAGTTCATCAGGTTATTTAAACAACACAAATGCAATCTTGTTTTCAATGAAAGATCGTAAGGTTATCACAATTTTTTTTTATGTGTATGCCATAAAAGATTCATTTTGGCTTTCTCATATTTTATTAAAGTAAATAACATTTTATAACTCCAAAAAAACTTTTTTTCCCCACTAAAAATACCATTTTGTCCAATGGAAGGGTTCTATGGTTGTAAAGGTTCTTCATG
The DNA here is from genome assembly GCA_032359235.1 of Enteromius mattozi. NCBI lineage: Eukaryota > Metazoa > Chordata > Actinopteri > Cypriniformes > Cyprinidae > Enteromius > Enteromius mattozi. Next base: position 3,506,706 of record JAUMHE010000055.1, read on the forward strand.
CAACACAGATGCCAATAAAGAAACGTTTCTAAGAGTGTGTAGCACCTCAAATGCAAAACAAGTACTACATTTTGGTAGACTTAAACTTGGATCTTCTTATTATGATTTTAAAAACGTATACTTCCATCAAATAGTATTTTATTGCTGGCATGGGGAATTTCTAGCTGTTAAACAATGGAAACAATTCAAGGCATGTCAGTTATTAAATTAAACTCCGGCGGTAGTCATAATCAAATCTCAGAGCTCTCCCGTGTTGATTAGAAGCATCTTATGTGAGATCCATGACAGAGTTTGAGAAACTTCCCTTTCTACAGGCCAGGACAGTCAAGGTAAGACTGAAAGGTTTTGTGCATCATGCAAAACTGGATTGTTTTGAAATAAAACACTCTATTGTTCATAACCCAGTCTAATTATTAAATCTGATCTGAAAAATATCTGGAAATCTTTAAAATCACCAATATATCATACATCAGATTTTTATTCTGTGGATCTTTAGTCAGCTTACTGAATTTTATGAGGGATAAGACATGCAGTCTTTACAATGATACGCACTGTATAAAGGTCCATGGAATATGTTTTTTTTTTTTTTTTAGCTAAAAGTTATTTTCGGAAAGATGTTACATTCAGATGAGCATTAGATGCTAAACAGTGAATCCACTGTATTTCTATCCCTCCTCAACTAAATTCCTGTAAAATGTTAAATATAGCACTACCTTGTCTAAGGTCTACATGTCAGAAAACTTTATTACTACTAATTTTGGTGGGAAGGCGTTGATTAGAAATCTTAATGGACTTAAATAGGCTCCTTTAAATTGACTGACCTCTTCAATGGGCATATCCATCACCTCAGGCAAGGACGGAGACAGAGCCCCCATCACAAAAGGTGTAGGAGAGCAGCATATATCCAGCATGCTGGCAGGAAGCACCGGGACGAACGTGTGCTGCCACGTGAAGGGATACAGCAATGCCAAGGCAGAATGGGCACATCGGGATAAGACACTGTCCATGGACAAACAGAGTTAGGTTTGAATTAATTCTGGCTGGCATTCAGATTGCTATGTTTGGGTATCAGCCTGGGTGGTGGTCCGTACCTGAGTTTGTCTGCAATGAAGATCACTCTCCTCTCCAGAAGCAGAGAAGCGAAGACCTGCAAGAGTCTGGTTACACTGAGACACTGCAGCAAACTCTCAAAGTCCACATGCTCCAAACGAGAGTCCACCGGCCTGCACAGAGTCAGAACCTACAAACACACAACAGAAACACACTAATGATCCTCAGTAGATAGTGACAAACCTGTTCTCCATTCTGTTACCAATCAAGTTTGGTTCTGGCTTGCTTACATGTAGTACTAAATGTAGAATATCAAACTAAAGGAATAAACATGATCTTTCCTGAGTTGAACACTATCGTACCTCATTGCCGGAGCCTGGCAGGAAGCTCTTGACAGTGATGGTGCGTCCAGGAGCGGGGAAGGGGGCTTCCATCACACTGTGCATGAAAGGATGAACCAAGGCAGGGGAAATCTCTCTCCTCCTCTCCACCTCTTCCAAGATCTGCTCTCAAACATTTCAGACAGCTACAATTCAGCATCCGTCTTACAGGTTTAGTGCTGATTAAACAGGAAATTCATATCTGATCTCTGAAATGTCCCTGACCTTTGAGAAGAGATTGAAGCAGCCCAGTCTGCTGATGATGCAGTGAACTTCAGGCAGTCTCTTCCCTTTCCCACTGGGCTGCAAGGCACAGGTCAAAGGTCAAGTTTTACACGCAATATGCTCTCCGATATGATTTTTTCATTATGTATTATGCTTTATGACTGATGTAATGTTTGGAATGAGAAGATGAATAAAAGATGACTTTTGGGCCAAGCATTATTTTAATTGACCAGGTGAGATTATGTTTTTCTGATGAATTAATATGACCATGACCATATTTACAAACTCACCAGGATTTTGCGGCAGTATCCAAATAAGCGACTCCCGTCCTCCCCCGTTAGGACAAAAGAAAATGTTTCACTGTTGGCAATAATCAAAGATTATATTAGGAGTGTGAATTAGTTAGCCAAGTAATTTAAGTTGTTTAATATTTGCACGTTACCTGTTGTGGTCTGAGGAGGGACGCCAGTCATGACAGTCAGGAAAACAAAACTTGGGAATGGCTCTTAATCTGTCTTCAGCCTCACGAGACAGACGAGAAGACTTCTCAAACTAAATGCAAAATAAAGACAGAAAAACATTTTGTATAATCAAATAGATAATGACATTTCTCTATATTGATTTCTTATTTATATAATTAAAAGGTATTTAAAATTAAAAAGTAAAATGTAAATAATGGTATTATATTTTATTACAATTATTCAAAATAAATATTTATTACAACATATGAATATATATTATATATAACTGTATATTATATTACACAATTATTATAATTAATTAATTAATTCAAATTAATTATAACAATTATACATAATTATAACAATTTATAATACATTTATTACATTTAAAAAAATTTACATTAAAGAAATATAAAAAGAAATGTTCAGATAATCTATTTTTTTCAACAAAGGTTAAAATGCAAAATCAACTGTTTGTTGATTTAACATAGCTAAATTTTTTGCATAATTACTCCAGGTCTTCTGTCTTACATGACTAAACAATGCATTGAAAATGAAAATGTAATTTATTATAATAATGTTTTGAATTTTTTTTACAAAATTGAATCATAATTTTTTTTTTACATTTATATTAAATAAACCTTAAAATTATAATTCCAATTTAATTCTTCTTAATAATCGATTTATTAATTTTAAATTAAAATGTTCATGATTCTATATTTTATTATACTTCTATAAAATAATCAGAATTACTATATATAAATATAAAAAGAAATATTAAAATATAATAAAAAATAAAGAAAATGCTGAAACGCACATTCCACAAATTAAGATCTGCCATATATTATTCCCAGAATTTTTTTCTTATTAATTTATTAGGTCTCTTTACCTTTGTAGGGAACTGTTGCGTGATCTCAGGGATGTATGTGTTTCCAGGGGAAGCTTTTCTAAGAGACACCACTACAAATTGTTGGAAAAGCTGCTGCTCTTGTAGTTGGATCAGGTCCCTCTCTAAAGTGCGGTAACCCGGCTTTCGCTTTAAAGTTGACTGAACATACACAGTTCGCTGGGAGCGCTCTATGGGACAAGAATGTAAACAGCCTCTATGGGTTTAGAAAAACTGCTCAACTGGTTTGATATACAAGTTAAACTTGAATAAACAAGAGTTCTCTGAGCCGAGGCCTGAAGTAGACACTGACCTTTAGAGCTCTCCTCAGGATCACTCTCTGTTCCACTTAACTCATCTGCCAAAATAAAAACACACATTTACTGCCTGAGTAGACTTCTCTTGGTAAACCAGGTAAATAGGAAAAATGTGTCCTCTTACCTCTGGTTGCTGTTGCCCATACTCGTTTCCTTCCTCTTTTGGCTTCAAATATCTCCTGGATCCTGTTTACAAGCTGCACAAGAAACACAAGATTTGATTTTTGTATACTTAAAGCAATATTCCATGTTGAGTTTGTTCACTAATGATACACTAAAATCTTTTACTGTTCATTTTGATCAGTAAAAACAGTAATATTGTGAAATATCTGTACCGTTTGAAATAACTGTTTACTATTCATGTTTATTCATTTGATGGCAAAGCTGAAATGTTACCTTCATTACTCCAGTTTTCAGTGTCAAATCCTTCAGATATAATTTTAATATGTTGATTTGCTCCTCAAGAAGCATTTCTTGCCATTATAATGTTGAAAACAGTTGTGGTGCTTAATATTTTTGTGGAAAACGAGATACATTTTTTATTTCAGTATTCTTTACTGCATGGAAAGTTCAAAAGAACAGTTATTTGGCAACAACCTACTTCTGATCAATTTAATGCATCCTTGCTGAATAAAGAAATATTACAGACTCTGAACCTTTGTAGTGGATATAAAACACATTTACAAAATGCAATTCAAATAGAAGCCAAACATGTTTTAAATTCAAAACAAAGGCAAACAATATACAAAACTACAACCACGAGACTAGCGATGACCAGCGACATGCGTCTATATGTGCATGTCTGGCCAGAGCAAATGTGACATGCTAATTATGATTCATGGAGCACACAGAGGTCTGCCCACATCACACAGAGAGAGCAGTGAGACGGCACAATGATGTGGCATCTGCCCTTGATGAGCGGAAACAGCGTGGTGGTGCTTTCCCCCGATAAACACATAATGCTAGCCATGTGTGTGGACAGTAAAGTCCTTTTCATGCACCACTCAGAGCAAGCATCATGCGCTTTGACCTCCACATGAGTTTCAATTAGCGTCACGGAAGAGTGATTTTATGAGGTTGCTAGGTACCAGAACGCAATACACTAAACAATACAACCATATATTTAAGCTTAGAAATGAAAGAGTCATGACTTTGATTCATCGCAGATATATAGGCTCGACTGCGACCTGTCAAAGTTGGACTTTTTACACACATGACATACAAATGCGATGATTATAAGTAAGAAGGAAAGCACACTAAAATGACAGCAAAAGATTAAATCATTAAAAGTATGATTTAAAAATATAAATGAATTGTAAAAGTATGTCTCAAATCAACAATTTTCAAAAAGAAAGATTATTTGTAAAAATGTATTGTTATTGTCCTAGCTATTCAGGTCTTATGTACCCCTTAGCAAAACTGAAGTACTGATTCATCTCAGTATGTCTAAAGCACATTATACATCTTTTAGTATTATCATACTATATAATAGTACTATTCTATAGTATTAGTATTATTTAGTATTATCCTAATTTAATGTTAGAAAAAGGCATTATTTTAAACTAAAAACAAGCAAAACAAAAAAAAACAGACTCAGGAAGCAGGTTCTTCAAAAAAAAAAAAAATGAAGCAGTTTAATAAATAAAGAAAATTGTTTTATAACTATTTATAAGTTTTATATTAGTTTAGACATTTGATGGGATGAAAGTGTGTGCATAAGACAGGTAAAGAGCATTGATGTTATAGATGTCTCCAAACCAGTGTTGTTATTGTTAATTATGAAATATATATATATAACTAAAGTAACAAAATTGTTGTAGTGTGTTCAGACGTTTCACTTTGAACAGACGAAATAACATCTGCGCTAACCAGTCAGCACAACCTACAAAGGACCTGACATCTGACTGAACAACTTCCATATTTCCCACATGCTGTTTGATGTCAAAATGGGTGATTTCTACTGAAGATAGGTGGGTTCTTGCCTCCTCTTTCTGCTCTCTCTCATTACTAAAACAGCATTTCTCCATGAGCTTCATCTACGCTGACTCGGGTGGCTGATTTTAGCTTTTCCAAAATAACTGTATGGATCATAGTGGCACAAAGCTGAATATAGCCGTTTAGTCAGCAGCAGCATCCAGTATGATGCACAGGCACTTCATGATAATCCTCAACCTCTCGTTTCCTGCTACCATCCATCCATCTTCTCACAACTTCCTCCCTCCCTTTCCCTCTTCCTGCTCAAGCATCAAAGCTGACATTTCTACTCAGACTACGTTTTTCATGTCTGTTTCTCTTTCTTCTTATATTCACTGCTGTTTTATTCATGAGAACTGGGACAAAACAGGCTAGAGAAATGGTTTATGTATCAAATGCACCAAGAATTATTTATCTACATGAAATAATTACCCTGTCCTGCATCATGTTTTCTGAATGAATTTCAATACTTGTTTCTTACATACAAAACAGCTCAAGCAATTCAAACGTTCTTACAAAATATTATGCATTTCAGTGCATGTTTTGCTTTCAACACTTGTAAGGTAAAGAGGTTTTGTGTTATCCCTTAATCAGCAGAAAAACTGCTGTAAAGACATGATTCCTATTTTCCTCTAATGCAGATTACACCTATTTGTTGAATTCTCAGCTGATTTTAACATGCATGAATCATTCTGCGCCTATTCTTGATTTTATGCCTAATCCTGATTTCACGGTTAGAATTATGACCAATGACAGAAGAAAACGCAAACATGAGACAGATGTTTTATGCAACATCTACATGTGTTTTACTGCATGCAAACCGTGACAGAAAATTACAGATTTTGTGAAAAAAACTTGACATTAAGTTCTATGACCCCTCATTTCCCCCCCATTTGGTGATTGTTAGTTAAATTATATATTTTGAACACATTTTTTTTGTAGCTTCTGACATTTGACTACTTTTGTTGTTTTGATAAGTGCATTAAAGCTGATATATAACTTTTTAAATTCAATATTATTAATATATCTTTTTCTCAAGATGCTGGGCTGTATTGTTAGCATTTGGGTGCAGCTTCTGTTTCTTCTGTGTATAAAATTCTAAAGAATTTATTATGTCATGTGAAAGTGTGGTTGAAGTTCATATGCATAAAGTCAGAGAAACAGGTGACGGTAGGCACATGTTGTGCAATGTTTTATGACATCTGAGGCACGTGTTTATGCATGTGGGTTTACCGGGGGTTGTCGGATTGTCCTGTATGTAGTTGCAGGTTTGGCTGCTGATGTTCTAGGAGTGTTTGTAGTAGAGGTACGTGTAGGTGACGTTATGGATTCTTTGCGGTCCCGTCCCATTTTATACAGCCTGTCGCTGTTAGGTAACAGTGTGAGGGGCTTCGGTGAGAGCTGCATACAGTAACACACAAGAGAAGAAGTGGGAAAACAGATAGTTTAGTTCAACAATTAGCCAGTGGCCTTAATGTAAAAAGGAAAAAAAAAAAACTGTGTGAATAAATGGCTCTGAGAATACAGTTTTAATAAGAAATCTCATATATTCAATAAGTAAAACATTTTAATATGCTGAGTTACTGATCAATTTATTTCTTATTATCAATGATAACAACCTTTTTATAACACATAATATTTTTGTGGAAACCATAATGGACTTTTCAGGATTTTTGGATGATTAGACTATTCAATATGACTAATAAAATCAATATGCATTTAAAATGAAAGTCACCTTGAAATGTGGGCTCTCTCTCTGTCCAACTGTGTAGTTTCGTGGCCGTCTTATAGGTAAACACATAGGAGAAAGCTTGATGTCTTCATATGGGTTCTCTTTTGACATATCCGCTGCAAATGATTAGTTAAAAATGAGAAAGTTTTAGCTACCATATTAATCAGTATGCAAAAAAAAAAAAAAACCCACACATTTTAGTGTTCTCTACAGCTTGGACACAAATAGGAATGTGCAATTGTTTTTAAAGTCAACTATTTGTCAAATAAGATGCCTTTTTTGATTTCAAAATGGTCTAATTCAGCTGTTTTGGGAAGCTTTTTCTAAATTAACATGTCATCTCAAAAACAGAGAAACACATTTAAGACATCTGTCTGTATAAGCATGTTAATTTATGCATGTAAATTAATGTACTAAAACTACTTCAAAAGTATTTTCAATACTTTGGAATTCTGCATTTACTTTATCAAATATACAGTAAAACACAACTGTCTTCTATTGAAATATATATAAAAAAATATATATTTATTCCTGTGGTAGTAAAACTGAATTTGCAACATCATTACTCCTTGGTCTTTTAGAAATCAATTCTTATATGAAAATAATTCTTATTTGCTGCTCTTTTTTGTAACATTACAAGTTTTTATTGCCATTTTTGATCAGTTTAATGCATCCTCACAAAATAAAACTCTTAATTTCTTTCAAAAAAAAAAAATTGAACCCAAACATCTGGAAGGTAGTGTATAAGAAAAAAATTAATACAACAAGATGAGAGTCAGCGCAGACATGTTTTGTACTGTGCTTCACGGTAATATCTGATTGATGACATGTGTCTTGGCGTTCTCAGAATTACTTACAGATGATGTCCTCATAGATGCTGTCTTCAGACCGGGCGTGGTAAAGACCTGATCGGCGGCCCTCCTTCCCTCTAGAGGCCCGTTGGGCTGTCCGCCGTACCACATCCTCAAACTCAAATGACTTCCTGTGAAGAAAAGGACCAAAAGTGTGAACAGTCCCTGTATTGTGATCCAAAAACAAGTTTTGGGTCTTGAAAGGATAAACATTAATCTAAAAAGGACCATGAAAAGGACAGTAAACGGTTAACGTAGACATGATATAGAATTAATACATAATGACTGGAACAGACACTGGGTTCTAAGTAATGAAGAAGAAAAACAATTAGAGGAAGGAGTAAACACAACAGCGTAACCGTATAAGTGTTCAGAAAGCCCTTGAGTGACCTCAGCAGGCTTCGTTGAAACAGAAGTAGGCCAAATGTGGACAATGGGCTACGATTCTGCCAAAGAACAGCTGACATCACAGCTGGGTACGAGGCCAGACAGCTAAACTATCTCCCACTCACAGCTAAACTCTCCACGCTGTCCTCTGACACAAAGCTGTCCAACATCAGAGAGTATTAATTTAAAGAGTATGACAAATAGATGAGTGGTTTTTTACAAGTTCACCCCAAAAAATCGGTCAAAAAAGTCATGTCATTCAAAACCTTTCTACAAAAGACAATATTTTGAAGAATACTTTAGTGACAGTTCACACAGAATGCGAGACGCAAAGTTTCAGAAAAAAATTGCTACTGTAAACAAATGCTTGCAATGCTTGCCCCGCTTCTGGGGTATTCTGTTTGGTCCACTATTTTGAAGTGACACTACTTTGACACTATACACTGCAAAAGATGCTAGACATTAGCTCAACAATCATGCATGTTCGTCTAGTCTAGTGCATATTTAGAAAGTACTGTAGTGCATTGCAATGGAAAAATGCATTCTGTGGAAATGGCCCCTTAGAGAGTTTTTTTGTTGTTGTTTTTCCATACTTCTATACAAAGTCAATGGGGGTCCAATTTTTGGCAAAAGATTTTCTTTTATGGCTAAACTGTCAATTCAAAACACCTTAAAACACATTTTTTGAGATATTTACATACGAGCAGGTTGTACCTCAGTGAAATCAACAACAGCACTATGTCTATTATTAAGATAAAAGTGGTTATTTTTAATTTTTGAAGCAATTCTTTTCTTCTGTGGGGTCAGTTTAAATTTGAACGGTTTCTGTGCTGAACACCGCAATGAGTTTAACTACACTCATTGCACCAATCATAGCTCATATCTGGACCGGAGCAAGCATGTTTCAAGTCTTGTAAACACATTTCATATTCTATGATATTCTAGCTCAGGTCCTGCAGTGTAAATATATGGGATTTTTAAAAAATCTGATCACTTTAAAAACTAATAGCACGCCTCGACAATCCACATGATTTGAGCCGTTAATCAAAGTAAGGCATGTCGCTATAAGAACATTTCAGGCCAACACCTATTGTTCGTTAGGATATGTCATTTGTGACCAGGTTTAACAGGTTTTGAAAGCCAGCAAAACGCTATTTATAAAGGTTATCAACCCGCTTTTTGTACAATATAATTATATGAGGAAGGTGTTCGATCACGTTACATTGCTAGCTTTTGGTATTAACACAATTATTTAATGACTCATTTGATGGCATGACATTGCTAATGAGCAAAATAAAAATATGACAAACTGGGTCAAAAAACTAAAGTGGAAATAATATTACCTTAAATTAAAAATTCAAAACAGAACTGAAAGAGTGGACAATGGTGGAAATTACATCATATGGATCCAAAAGAAGCTTTGTTAGGGTTATCTGTTAAGCCATATGATTGTTTTGTTGTATACGTGCCTGCTACAAACTCTGAAAACCTTAATGAAAAAGACTTTATGTATAATAACTAAAATTCTAAATATTGTAATATTTTGCATCTAAATATATTTAATGCAGCGTCTGACAAGATCTATTCATGAACAAGAAACTTTTGGACGCTGCACTAAAACCTCCGTCATTTCCTGTTCTTCTGTTTGGTATTAGCTGTGTAATGTAATCTGCACTGTGGGAAAAGTATTCACCTGTTCTTTCTGTTTCTGGAAAAGCCGTTGATAGTGTTGACTGGACACGGAGGAGGCGGACAGCTGGGTGGCTTTAGTATGAAGTCATGCTTCCGGACTTGATTGGATTTGCTGAATGATGGAGTCTGGTTCTCCAGTTGGATCCATTGGCGGGGCGGACTGCTCGCACCCTTGTACTGGAATGTGCGCTGTGGTTTAGGTGGAGGAGAAGAAGGTCCGATTTCACCAAAACCCTTAGTCGCCATCGAGGAATCCTTCTCCTTGTCCCAGAAAGAGTCATCTGCCTCCAGTCGTTTCCAGAAACCCCTGGAGGTGTAAAAGTTCCCTGGAGGCAACGACGCCTCTGGATCATCTACACACTGAGGTAGAGATGTAATTTCGACATCTGTGAAATGGTTTGTCTTGATATTATTGCTTTTAACATTCAGTTTAGCCACTTGGACTTGGGTTACAGTGCTTAAAGGCATAGGAGTTGATGTTACTAATTTATTCGAATGAGTTTGATTTTTTGGGAAATCAGACTGGAGTTCACCCGTAACTGGTCTAAAAGTCATCTGGTTTTCCCTGAAATCCAAACCCAGGCTTTTGGGTTTTGATACAGTCGCTTTGTTACGACCTCCATCACTGCCGTCGAGTCCATTTCTAAGGAGGTCCCCTGAAAGCCTGCGAGATGCAAGAGTCCGCTCAGGCTTAATAATCCCACTCCGGACGTCCTCCTGCTGGCTGAGACCCTCCCACTGGGAGATTTTCTGCTTGATGTTGACGCCAGGCTCTCGCGTGATCGGCCACGCTGCTGTCGTTGTCACCGTTTTCTCTGCGACGCCATTCCCCCCTCTTTTTCCATGGTCCAGTCCGAGGGCCAGCATGACGACGAGGCTGCCGTCACACCGCAGGACTGAGTGGCATTGCAACAGCGAGCCTATCAAGGAAGAAACCCTTCCTTTGTGGTGCAATGGAAGTTAATAAAGATCACCAAAGAACCCTTTTCCTGTTGGAGTCAGTTCCTCTGCCATTCTTCCTTCACTTTGAAGCCTGCAAAAGAAAGAAGCAAAAGTGGGTTCAACTCAGTGCAACACAACATATATATTATATATAAATAAAAAAAAAACACACCACAATATAACTTAATGGGACTTATTTACATAAATAAATGTAAATTACTTTACTGGTTTCAAGCACAGTATTTTCACACATGCAGATTATGAAACTCTGAGCTCTATGGTTTACTGTTTTGTGATGGCTTAACTTAACTTACCAAACAAATTAAGTTTATAAATATTTGTATTTTTATTTTATTTTACATTATGGTATTATTATTTATTAATTTCATTATTATCACAATATTCTTATCATCATAATCAATACTAAAAATAAAATCTATTTATTATTATTAATATTACTACAATTATGACAATTATTATTCATAGTTATACTGATTTGGTCAAAACAGTGGGAATGTAGACTATGCAGACTAAAGATATTTTTTTCAAAGATTCAAAGATTTATTTAAACTGAAATGGCCAAGGTTTAATCTGATTTTTGTGGAAAAATAATTCCTTTTAAAAAATCATAAATAAAAATGGCAACATTTTTTGTAAACCAATGTATGATGAGCACCCAAAAACAGTTTTCCCAAATCTTGCAGCTCTAAAATTTAATCTCTAATATTTCAAACTCAAACAACATCTTCACAGTAGATGTTTTTTAGAATTTTGTGTCTATTTATATTCTTAAGCAAATGTACTTCCCAACAAAATTACCCTGGTTATTATAGCAAAGTTAATTTCTTCTAAATATTGCTTCACAAATACAAATTTCTTTATTTTTTCATATCAATATATATACACACATTACAAAATATGCAATGTCAGTTTTATCACGCATCCAGCGGACAGTTTAACTGACAAGCACATTTTGCACATATAAAAGATGACAGTCCCTGCATGCTGCATAAATGCAGGAAACCAAAGACTGTCACTGTCAAGGTCAGCAGCGAGACCAAAAATAAAAACCCTAACAAAGAGGAGACGGACAACCACAGGAACATGGGAGGAGACAAAGCAATCTGGGGGCCTCCATCCCCAGGAACACCCACCACCCCCACTCCCACACTCTCCAGCTGGGCCTGTCCCAAGCACTGCCATGCATTAACACACTTGAGCATAATGTAATTCAATTTCACTCCTCTCCAAAAGCTTCTTTCAGCCGCTGCACGAAACGGACGGGCATTCCAAGTATTTCCACATCCATGTGTGCATAATAGAAGGGCCTTCATTGTGGCACATGAACGAGCGGTCAGCACATCAATGAGGAGAAATATGCACGATTTCATGCATGTTAATAAGCACTGGTGTCTGTGCAACAAAAAGAGGCCACTTGAAATTCCTCTTTCCTGCGTCTATACTGTAGAAGGGATGGATCTGGCAGCTCTAACTCAAGCCCTCATCTACGGCCAAAGTGTTTTGGACACGTTGCACATTACGCTGAAAGTGAAGACATGCTGGAATTTCTTGGCACTACAATTGAACGACATAATTCGGTAAATATGACCACATTTGATCAGCCGGACCCGAAAATGATGCCTTTGTTCTGGATGACCTACATCTAACATACGCGCTGGAATCTCTCCGTGATTCGAGCCAGATCCCATCCCCCTTGATCATCACATCTACTGACCCACTTGTGTCTGCGAGCGTGTGCAGGAAGGCCTAGCCTGCGTTTCCTGATTCACAGGAAGGCCGTATCAGCAGAAAGTCCATAACGATGGTTCTACAAATTTAATCTGGTGTAGTATTTCCAAGCTTGTTTTTTTGTGACTCAGATGTCTGGAATGAAATTGGACACGGAGAAGTTCACACATGGAGCTGCATAGGTTTGGACGGGCCAGACCAAGCGGTTAATTACAACTTGTGAGGGTCTGTGGTAAGCCAATCATCCTGACTTCAACTTCCCAGCTGCGTGCGAGGAGGAAGTTCTCATGACGTTAACCCACAGTCTGAGAGGTGGTATAAATCCTTTCTCTCTTTTCTCCAAGCCACCTGCTTCCAGGTACGCCGACGGAGCTCTGCGTTTGGGGTTTGGTTATCAAAAGAGTCATCAGCAACCGCAGACATACACAAAACACCCCTACAACGCCAACATCAACCAGACACTAGTATTACCCCAGCCCTTAAATGGTAGACAATCAAGACATAAATATACTATAATATTACCTTCAACAGGTGATCCACCCACCCCTGGTACTTGTGCATGAGGGGACATGTCTCTGGGTGGAGTAGATCAAGAGGGTGGGAAAGGGAGTAAGTTTACTGTCAAAACTATATGACATAATCAGGTGTATTGATGTGTGAAAAAGTTAATAAATAGCTCAACTATGGTGTCAACACTGTAGAAATTTTCTGCATAAAAGTGAAATGAGAAAATATGAAAAAGTTGACTTCAGCAGGAATAAATTCATTGTTGATGAGCATATTTACTTCTTATTAAGTTCAGGAGAGTTTGAATGTAAACAAAAGGCGTCTATGACAAAACTTGAATAAATAATTAAACAGAGTATTATTAAAAGCTCTAAGATTAAGTATCAGAAATAAAATATATAAAATTAAAAAATTATAAAATAATTAAATTAAAAACCAAATAATTAACTTCTTTAAAAATGAATCAAATCGTAATTAGCTGAAATAAAACAATAAATAAATCTTGAATTATATTAAATACATAAATAAACACAAGCAGCGACCCAGAGCTCTATCATGTCAGCCAGTTCAAATCTTTTGTTATGAAGAAATATCAACTTACTTACGCAAACTTGTTCGCTGTTTCACAACACATATGTTGGACTCCGCTGTAATAAACCGAAATAAAAGTTCTCATAAGAGTTCACTTAGAGTAAATACTGAGTCCATACATCTGTCGTGAACCCAAAGTCTTCATATCTCACGGCTGGGTTAGCCAGGCGGCTAAAAACTTGCTCGAAAAAAAAAACTTTGTATCCATTCACTTTCACGGAGAGTAACCGCGTTTCAAAGTAACATATAATTCCCGGCAACCGGCAACAATGTAACTCCTGGTGTTGTTTATATTCCAGACAGAAAATGTTATCGGCGTTCCTCGAGGAGTGGATGTGTTCGTGTAAGTCCTCCTCCTTTGCTGTCAGTTCCCCATCTGAGCTTCGGTTCCTCTGAGTAGATGAATCAGCTCACAAACTGCTGCTGCAATAAAAGTGTCTCTTCATAAAACCGGCCGTGTGTGTTCATGGGAACTGAATCGGTAGAAAACTCACTAACTTACAACGGAAATGCCACTTTATTGTCTTGATTTTATTGCTTTAACTCTATAGTGACACGAGGGAAATATATGCTAAAGCTGCTTTTTTAAATTTTAAAGAGAGCAGTTTAAAATAACACTCTTTAATATAAATAGTATGATATATTATTTACAAGAGCTTACAATACAATTAAATTTTGTACTCTGCCTGTGTGTGTGTGTGTGTTAAAAAATTAACTTGTGTGTTGTGTGTGTGCGTTTACACACTCATACACAACACACACAAGTTGTTGTTTTTTTTGACTTAAACATAATATTAACCTATTCATATTTATAACAATCATTCATTACATATTCCATACAATATAAAGTCATACAATAGGTCTGAGAAACATAAAATAACATTTTTACATGATATTTACTCACTACCTTTTTAAACAACCCAAGTTTTTCAAGATACATGACACGTCACGCCTGGTTTGGCCTAAAAGACATCAAATGTCATTGGTTCTCATGTACCCATGTCATGTTTACCAAATGTGTCATGATTCATTTTAATTTGCAGAAGTGCAAATTATATTTGCAAGTTACAAATTGGAAGATTTGGTTATAGTTTTGATGTCCTTTTTAAAGCTAGACAGTCTCTTTTTTGTTCAAAAAAGTAAAGATATTTAAATTAAGGCAAGTAACGAGAAAATAAAATGAGAAAACATTTTAAATTCTGTGTTAAATATATATATGTATATATATATATATATAAATATATATATAAAAAACACAACACTTAATATTTTAAATGTATATTATGTTTAATGAGTCAACTGTAACAGGTTTTTTTTTTCCAAAGCACAACCACAAAAAAACATATACAATCACAAGTCACAAAGAAGATGTAAACTTTGTTAACTGTAAACCTGACCTACAGATCAGACATAAGACAAATTGCACAAGCCAACAATAAATCAACAATAGACCTGTGTACAAAAAGACTCAGAATATATTCTGGAGTGTCAATTCTCATTAAGATATAGGCTGTGTTTCCTGTGTTACTGGGCTCATGGGCTTCACACTGATGATAACATAAATGTCATTGGAAGTGACATCATTTAAGAAGAGTCCAGAACAATCCACTTTTCATGCATGTTTAGTCAGCCATCACTCCCTCTTTAATGAGGTTCAGCTCATAGCACAGGGTCTCGTAGCGGTAGGCCATGCGAATCTGAGCCACGTTGGTTTTGCGGATGTCATTGCCTTCAGGACCGTCCTTCAGGTAGTTGGTACCAAGGAAGTGAATCTTCTCCTGTTTGTGTGAGAAAAAACGATCATGATGCAATATCAATATAGCGCTTTATACAGTATATACAGTACAGACTGTGTCAAAGCAGCTTCACAGACACAGAAAGACAGCACAATCAATTAGAGAAACCCAACCAAAGCAACTCTAAAAGACAATAGTATCATTTTTTAGATTAGATCAATAACACTGTGAAGATCATGAAGTTTAAAACGAGATGTAAACAGTTTGAAACAAGATCAGTTGAGATGGAAACAGTTGTACAAAAGGCAGCAATGTTGTATTTCAGTTCATATCAGTTCAGTGTTGGTTCAGTTTAATCAGTATAATACTAGCGTTGATGTTGAAAGATGCAACTCAGCTGTAAAGCAGTACTACAGAAGATAATGTTACTGAAAGTCAGAGAAAACACTGCTTAAACCTCATTAGATATTTAACTCACAAATGTATGGAATCATCTGTCTGTTAAGTGCATAATCCCCCAAAACGTTCAGATCAGTGTTGTTATTGTTCCCTAAAAACTTGAAAATGAAAGCTAAATAGAAATATATACATAAAAAAATAAAATAAAAATAACAAAATTACTAAAACTTAAATTAAAATAAAAACTGATCATATAAAATAAAGGCTTACTCAAAATATTAGTTTAAAAAAACTACTTATATATATATATATATATATATATATATATATTAAATTAAAGAAATAAGAAAGTAAATCACAAAGCTTTGATAGTACAAACAGTAAGGAATGTTTGCCCACTGAGTTTGCGTTTAAGTATGCACAGACCTTTTAATTTCACTATTAATTTTAGTTTGGGGGATTTATAAATATTTTAATTACAACTGCATGAGCTTTAAAGTCTAAAAAATATAATTATATAGATATGTATATATACTGTATATTTATATATATACATATTTATGTACACACACACACAAAAACTTTTAACATATGTTATATTCTACAAGAATATATCTCGGGTCTAGATCAGTCCGATTATGCATAAAAAATAGTGATGTATTAGTGAGGGTCAGATGACCTCACCTCAGTAGACAGGCCGCTCTGGAGGACACTGTTTCTGGAAATCTCACACATGTCACAAGTGCTGAGCTTGAACACCTGGGCTGCAATGGCATATTCCTCCATGAGGGGCTCCTAGTGATGTAGGATTCAAATAAACTCACAGATATGAAATCAAAGGAATAGAAGGAGAGGCAGCATCTAATTTGTAAAAAAACAGGGGTGAAGCCTTACCTTAGTGTAGTGGAACTGCATGGGGTCATCAGTGGACAGAGACACCACCAGTCCCTTCTTTTGGAACTCCAGCAGAGGGTTCTTGTTGTACTCCAGGAACAGACTGTTGTTGCTGAGTGGGGACATGGCAATGGGAACCTGGGCCAGGTAATACATATACTGCAGGACAGGGCTCTGTGGAATGTAAGGAGACAGTGAGTGTATGTTGAATACAGAGAAAGAGTATGGGGTAAGTTGAGGTGTATTGGTAAGCATAAATGGTGTATTAACCTTCTTGAGGTTGAGACCGTGAGAGATGTTGTCTGCAGTCATGAAACAGGCCAGCAGGTGAGTGACAGCTCCAGCTTCACCACAGTGAGGTCTGAACTGGAATGTGTTCATACCTCTCTCCCTGGATGCCACAAACACACAGCACATAGTAAATAGCATCTTATTGCAACTTTTGGACCACAAAGCAGTCATAAGTGTCAAGAATCAAGTAACTATTTGAAAATCTGCAATCCAAGGCTGCAAAAAAATAACAATATTGAGGAAAATCGCTTTTAAAGTGGTCAAAAATTAAGTTCTTAACAATGCATATTACTAATAAAAAAAAAACATTTTGATATATTTATGGTAGGAAATTTACTAACTATCTTAATCATTAACATTATCCATTTTGTTAATATCCTAGTGATTTTTGACATAAAAGAAAAATGTATAATTCTGACCCATACAAATGTATTGTTGGCTATCGCTATAAATATATCTGTGCTACTTATCAGTGGTTTTGTGGTCCATGGACATGAACTGGTTTAAATTATTTCTTTATTTTTTTATACAGTGTTCCATGTGAAATGTACATGACACAAAGCTTAATTGTAGAATTTTTAAATTGATTGAAGTAAATGTGAATGGTGCATTTGTGTGCAAAACCCATTCCCACAGTACCAGGGTGTTCTGGGAATGTAGCGCTATTTCTGAAGGAGCAT
Organism: Enteromius mattozi; assembly: GCA_032359235.1. Classification (NCBI taxonomy): domain Eukaryota; kingdom Metazoa; phylum Chordata; class Actinopteri; order Cypriniformes; family Cyprinidae; genus Enteromius; species Enteromius mattozi. The sequence goes on from JAUMHE010000055.1 coordinate 3,524,450, forward strand.
GTGAGAGTTATAATGCTGAAAATTCAGCTTTCATCACAGGAATAAATAACATTTCAAAATGTATTCAAATATAAAAGCTATAAAAGTTTTGTTATTATGTTATCGTGTTTTTATTGTTTTATTGTGTTAATTATCTGTATTTTTTAGTTATTTTTTAAAATAACCTAACTGCATTTTGATTATTTGGAATGCGCAATGAAAAAAACATGATTTTTGACAATTGTTAAAAACTGAATTATCTGTTTTTGCAACTGAACTCTTCAAATGTAAATAAATGCCAGTTTTATTGTTTAAAATAATTATTCCTTTGGACTCAAAATTAACAACTTAGAAAAGTAACAACACACTTCTCCCTGCAGGCTGTGCAATTTACATTTACATTTAGTCACGCTGCAGACACTTTTACCCAAAGCAGTTAGTGGTATTATTCATGTCATTGAGATGAACAGTGTGGGATGCATTACACAAAAAAGTTTATTACATGGGGTTTGAGATGGAAGGAAACCCCTATTATTGGCTGTAATGATAGTAGAAAGCACAGAAAATGTCCAGTCTCAAAGCTGCTTGCTTTTTTGTGTGTTATTGAGATACTTACTTGCGTAGCTGATTGATTCGGGCAATGTTTGCATACATGTAGTAAATCCAGTAAGAATATGACGGGTTCTTCACGATGTCCCACTCCTCAGGTTTGGGGCTCTTTGTGGAAAACATGTGACCACTGTGTTTGGACTCATCATCCACACTGTCAAAGGCAGTCACCTGTAGAGAGACAAAACGCAGGGATAAAGGGGTTAATAGGCTATACAGTAATCTTATAAAATGTTATTATACTTTAAAATAACTGCTTTCTATTTTAAATTGTAATTAATTTCTGTGATGACAAAGCTGAATATTCAGCATCATTATTCCAGTCATTAGTGTCCTTCAAAAACCATTACACTGCAAAAAATGCTTTTCTAGCTTAATTTTTTAATTACCTGAAAAATTCTTAAATCAAAAAGGATTTTCTAGACAAGTAAAAATTATGCTCAAAAAGCTAAATAATCTGCTAAAGGGGTAAGCAAAATAATCTTATTATTATAATAATTTTTACTTGTCCAAAAAATAATTGGCTGAAAAGAAGGCAACAAATCTAAGCATTTTTTGCAGTATATTATGTGCTATATAAAATAATGTATTATTATATCAACATTGAAAACAGTTCTGCTAATTTGGAAGCCATGATACATTATTATCAGGAATCTTTAATAAATAGAATGAATAGTTTGATGAATATAACTTTAAAATTGTCTTTCCTGTCATTCTTGATCAATGTAATGCATCCCTGCTGAATAATAAATAAAAAATCTAACTGACCTCAAACTTTTAAACAGTAGTGAAAATTGTCCCATATGTTCTTATTACTATATTTTCCAGATTCACTCACATGCTTCAAAAAGACACTAAGCTCAGGGTTGGAGTGTGGTTCAATGGTGGCCTGGAAAACAGGGAGGAAGATGTTTTCCAGCATCTTTCCAAAATGTGGCACAAAGTTCTTGCCTCTGAAAATGTCACTAAAGAGGGATAAGAGATGAACTGTTAAAATTTTGTGTGAAATTTAAAAATAAAAAATATATGCACTGCCCTCCAAAAGTTTGGAAACACCCCTGGCAAAGTGTGGTTTTGGATGATGTCAGCATAAATCCTTACGCATTTTTGGTGCAAATACTCTATATTAAAGTAACTTGACATTACCATTGAAGACCAGCAATAATAATTTTCATTTTGATTACTTAATAATGGCAGTATATACATGCCAAAGTTGAGCTACTATGGGAGACTTGACCGTGATGTCCGTAAGAAATCTCCAACCAGTGTGAATCCTCTTTGGGCAATCCTTCAGGAGGCTTGGAGTAAAATGTCAAGTCAATGTTTAAATAAACTGACCGCTCAGATGCCCAGATTATGCAGAGCTGTAACAGCTGCTAATGGTGGATATTTTGATGAATCGAAAATGTAAGTATTTTCGATTCATGTATAACTGTATGTATAAACCGTTTATGTAATAAAATATGTTTTTGTAGTTTGTGTTGTCCTTTATCAGTGCAAAATTATCACATACTAAAAAAAGTTCATGCCAATATTGCCCAAACACCCACTTTTCTAGGGTGTTTCCAAACTTTTAGAGGGTAGTGTGTATATATATATATATATATATATATATATATAAATTGGTTAAGTGTGAGAGGTGAAAAAGGTTCACATACTAGATTCTAGGCACTTGAATCATCCACTTGAGGTGAGGAGAAAAGACTCTGTGCTTGTTAAACCAGCTTGCGAGCTTAGTCCACTCATTAGGGTTACAACCATAGATGGACAGACGAGGCTCTGCGTACTGGTATCTGGCATCCTCCAGGTCACTGGCAACTTCCTATGAGATTCCAGAGATTACCGCTGATTTGATTGGTTTCCCGTTGGTATAAATTAACAATCAGCATGGTTCACCCAAGTCTTACCTTAATAATGGTGGCAAAATACTCTCCGGATATGTGGTTCTCAGTCTTCATATAAAGATCACGCAGCTCACTGGCACCCACAGGGTTGTACTTGGCATTGAATTTATCAAAACGCTGGAAAGTTTGTCTGCCCTGCATGAAGTAGAGTGAGAAACCACTTATTGTGGAGTAAACACAAACAATTAGGAGCGCTGAGAATGCTGTGAAAAAACAGCTGATGGATTTTGTAACCCATGTGATAACCTAAAAATAGAGCACATGACAACTGCATAATGAGCACTGCATAGTGCTGTAAGTATACTTTGACACGTTACTTCTATTCCTAAACCTTCGTGGTGATTCTCTCCATATTTTCCTTTTATTGTCTGGGAAACCAGGCACTGAAGAACCGGTGTGAGGTGGTGTGTGATACTCACAGCATGCACATCCAGGGAATCCACAGTCAGGTCATAGGGGTGCAGGTTAAGAGATGCAAAAAGCTCCTTCATGGTCATTTCCTTGCCCTTCAGAACATGCACCACACGATCCGCATCCACACGGTAGGACTTCTTGATGAAGCGGAGGAGATGCTTCTGGTTCATGCAGGCAGCAGCGTGGATGTGAGTATCAACCTACAATGACAACAACATAACTGTCAAAATTTGAGGTAATTTGACTGTAAATTATTTCAGTATGAATGACATATTGGGCGTCATACCTTTCTGCAGTTGTAAAAGTCTCTGTGGGGATTTTTCTTCAGCTCTTTCATTTCCTCCATCTCGTTCAACATCTCATGCACATTGAATTTTGACATGAGGAACTTTAGACGACGATGAGTGTATGTCTTTCTGAGAAACAAAACACAAGGAATTTAAGAGAATAAACAGCCATTTTATTGTCCACCTTTAAATTCAACATTATGCAGTATCATATGTTTGAGGTCAGTAAGAGCTTTCAAGGAAAGCTATTTTATTCAGCTAGGATGTATTGAATTGATCAATGGTGACAATTAAGACATTTATTATGTTGCAAACGTTTTCTGTTTCAAATAAATGCTGTTCTTTTGAGCTTTCAATTCATGAAAGAATCTTCAATAAAAAAAAAATATATATATATATATATTTATAGAGCATGACAATAAGAAATGCTCCTTAAACAGCAAATCAACATTCAGAAGGATCACTGAAGACTAATGGAGGGTAATATCTGCTGAAAATGTATGCCATCGCAAAATTCCACATTTTAAAACATATTAAAATAGAAAACAGTTACTTAAAATAATTACTATTAATTAATTAAATAATGTTACTGCTTTTACAGCATTTTCAAATAAATGCAGCTTTAGCAGATACACTTCTTTCAAACAATGTTTTATCGACTCCAAACTTTTGAACGGTACTGAATATAATATAGTAGTGACATGAAATGGAAAAGAAAGAATATTGAATATAGATCTGCAGTGACTTTGTGAACTCACGTTGGGCCTTGAGCAATCAAGGCAATGAGGAAGTTCATGTCGTCTATGAAGGTGACAAGATCTGGGCCGGGGTGATTCAGAGGCTGGTGTTTATCAGCAGATGCTGCATCTTTGTAGACATAGATAACACCATCCTTCATGCGAGCAACATAGCCGAGGTTAGGTGGGAAGTCCTTTGTGCAGAAAGGATCCTCACCAGACTTAGGAGGAGAGGTGAAGACTGCAACATAACAGTTATGTTATATTTCACTGAATTCAACAAACACAATCTTTCTTCAGTAACCAAATACAACATTTATTTTTTTTTTTTTACAAAGAAACAGTAAAAAAGTAGTAAAAGCATTAAGTCAGCTCTGTTAAAGAGATAGTTCACCCAAAAGAATGAAAAGGCTGTCATTAATTACTCAACCTCATGTCGTTCAAAACCTGTAAGATATTTTGTTCACCTTCGGAACACAAATTAAGATATTTTTGATAAAATCTGAGAGCTTTCTGACCCTTCATAGACAGCAATGCAACTGACATGTTCAAGGCCCAGAAAGGTAGAAAAGACATTGTTAAAATAGTCCATCCATGTGACATCAGACTACAACAATACTTTTTGTGTGCAAAGAAAACAAAAATAATGAATTTATTTAATGATTTCTTCTCTTAAAAAAAATATTAATTTGTGGTGCAAAAATTAATAAAGGTCTTATAGTATTTAATGACAGAATTTTGGGGTGAATTATCCCTTCAAATCAAAAATGTATGTTTTTATTGTGCAATTCTGTGTCTGTTATTACCAGGCAGCACTTGATCTTCGGGTTTCCACTGCTCTCCTTCGATCTTGCGTAAGAACTGAGAGGGAGTGTTGGGGAATCTCTGGTAAGCCAGCCTCATGTACTTTTCTCTGATGGTCAGGGCACGGTACAGACCCTTACAGGCCAGCTCAAAGTCATCCATGGTCACCTGCAGAACATTTGGGAAGGATGTGATTCTGTGCCTGCTGATTGTTATATTTAAAATGCCTATATCTCTGAGTGGATGTATTGACAAATATGCTGACTGGATGACACTATATTTAAAAGTCACAATGTCCTTAACGTCATGCCAGGGTGGATGAGTTTAAATATTAGATAGCAGTAGGCAAGAATTGATGACTACATGTGAGAAGTGAATTCCAGAACTCTCTTAAATTCCGCTCCTAAATGTCAGATATACATTTCAGAAACCATATCCAGGGATGGGCTCCACCTGCTAAGATGGAGAGACTCCTTGGCTGATCTATTTCAGCCAGCCAGTTACCTGCAAAGGGCAGTGTACAAATCAAAACTTACATAACATGTACATGTTCCAGTCAGTTCCTGGAAGTTATATGTTGGAACGTACCCCAGCAGCGTAGTCACCAGTGATGGACACTCTCTGGAAGTGAGGAACCTCCAAGTAGGTTGGTTTATCTTCTAGCATGGGCTGAGTGCGACTAAGATACTTCTTACTGTGCGGGGAAAGGTTTAAGATTGGGTTAGGATGGACCTTTTTCAGAGTATTAAGTATTTATATTTATTTACAATGGATTTAACAGTATACATGTTATTTGGTATTACATTCTGGAACAGGTGAACAGGCCAATTTAAGTCAAATCAATGACCATTTCCAGGTTTAAATAGCTCATTTAGATCCACCAAAGAATCCAAAACACAGTCTTCTGGGGATATACTAGCCTACAAATACAAATGTAGTTATTAAAGGTGCTGTGTGTACGTTTTTGACTCTACTAAAGCCAAAATCTAACATAACATGTTATGTTTACATAGATGTTTCTCTGAAAAACAATGCTATAGCAGACATCCCAACATGCAAAAACTAATTTCAGGGAGATGTCAATTTACGGGAGACTCCTGGAACTAGCGGGGGACTTGGGATGTCTGCTACATAGACATGTAAATACGTATTTATATGTCTATGGTCTGCTATAGCCAGTAGGCTAATTCTACTCCGGGCCGGGATTGCAGTACCTACTTCAACCGCTAGCCGGCAATGGTGCATCTTTAAAGGGGTACCATGCTGTTTCATGTATTCAGAGTTGTTTACACTTTTATAGAGTTGGATCCTTAAGCCAAGACAAAGTTTCACAAATAATTTGGACGCATGACCGATTATTTCTGTGCCAAAAGTCTTACTTCTGGGTTCGTACAAGTTTCGGAGAGTTTTTTTTTTGATCGTTGGTCTTTATGACGTAGACGACGGTGGAACTCCTTATATGGGCATTCTTCTCGGAAGCACGCGCCTGAAGAATGTCTCCAAAGAAGTGTGTTTTTGGTTGTAAGGGAAAGATAACTTTGTTCAGCTTCCTAAAGAACCCAGCGTTACGTGAATAGTAGATGCCGTTTGTTTTTCTCTAGTGTGTTTGTTGACAAACGTTTTATAAACAAGGCCCAGTTTGACACTGTATTTGCACATCGTTTGATATTGCTATAAAAGATCCCGGTCATTCAGAATTGTAGACGGTAAGTGAAACGACTTTAAATGTTTGTTGTGCTCGTCGTCACTCTTTAGCTCCGCCCACACAGCACGCATCGACCTTAATTAGTTTGAGTAGACGTCACGTTTAGACTTGATGAGTATACATTGCTGTTAAATACAGAAGCCTATTTCTACAGTTGTAAACGATCAAAACAATAATTATTTACATAAAGTGATAATTCACTGAAAAATGAAAATTCTGTCATTAATTACGCACCCTCCTTCCAAACCTGTAAGACCTTCATTTAAGGTTTTTTTGTTGCTGAAATCCAAGAGCTTTCTGACATTAGTGGTGAGCTGTAAAGTTATGAAGCTATGAGAATACATTTTGTGTGCAAAGAAAACAGAAATAATGACTTTATTCAACGATTTCTTCTCTTCCGGCTCTGTCTATGCAGAGTCAGAAAGCTCTTGAATTTTATAAAAAAATATCTAAATTTGTGTTCCGAAGTTGAAATAAAGTATTACAGGTAATTAATGACTTAGTTGTGTGTGTGCACTAACCCATTAATTAAAAAGCAGTTCTATAATTAAAACATAAAGGTATATAATTGTATAAATTGTACACTGACCGCTTCTCCTCATCATCATCCTCGGTTATATGTTGGGCCAGCTCTTGATGGAGGATAGGACAGTCATCAGCCACATCAAACAGGGATATTTCATCACGGACGTCATCATCTTTGGTCTCTGAAGCAAACACGCGCTCTGCGAATGCACGCGTGTGATCATCCGTCTCTGTTGACCAAAAAACAAAGCACGCACAACACTGGTTTTAGTACAAATTCATCATTTAAAGAGATGACGGCATAAAGGAGACGAAAACATGACTGAGGTCTAAAAGGCCCAAAAGCAGATAAGATGCAAGTGTCACTGGGATGGTACCTTTTCAAAAGATAAACTTTTTTACCTGTTAGGTTCAAATATGTACACTTTAAGTACTAATATGTACCTTTTAGGTACCAAAATGGACCCTTTAGGTACAAACATGTACCTTTTGAAAAGGTTTTGTACCTTTATTTAGTGTAGAAGACAACTTGTACTTATATAAAGCATCCAGATGGTTGTCCTTTAGACATTTTGAGAGACTCTGGTTCTAATGTTGAACTTTCTAATCAGAGCATGTTTTTGGCAAAAGTATGACACTTTTTCAGAATGATTCAACTACTGAGTCACTGGGACCGCTAGCAGTGATGGAACAAAATCTCCCATGCACAGATGAACAAAACTATGACAAATATATTAAGCCAAGACACACATCACCAATTGAAAACAGCGCAACTTTGAAAACTGAACAGATGAGCCCTATCTTAAAAGCTTTATAGGAATTATATAAACATGCACAGAAATACACAACTTATTCATTTGTATGCTTATGAACTACAGTGGGGTGCAAAGTTTTTCTGATTGAATACTCGTATTTTTACTTGCGCTATTTGCTTTCATAAAAATTCCAGAAAGTTGAATAACAGCTTTTTTTTTTTATTTATTTTTTTTTTTTAAAGTTTTTCTTGGTATTTAACGTCAGTGAATACAGCAGCATTCAAGCAAGAAAACTTCATTAGTAATCTAGAACAAATTGTTAAAGATTTTTAATTGTTTTACTTCATAATCTTTTTGGCTTATATTTTGCATGCCTAAAACATTTGTTTCAGATTTTTGGACCCCATTGTACATTTTCACTTAATACAAACAAATGAATAAAATATACAGATGGATATTTGAAGCAGTTTTAACATGTCGATTTCGGATGGGTTCCTTTATACTTACTCCCTTCTGATTATTCATTTCCACAGAATGGGCAAGGAAGATCCAACATTAAAAAGAAAAGGTTATAGGTTAGACTGAAATAGTAAGCAATACATCAGAACTGTAATTGTATTTACATTTCAGGGATCACACATGCCACATTAATAAAAAATAATATAATAAAAAAATCTGTAATATTAGATCTCTTTGTGCATGCAACCTGTAAAGCAAGAGTCATGAATTTTACAGTAAATTAATAAGGTTTCATGTAGAAATGACTGATAAATTAGAAAGTACAAAATCCCATGTAAAAAAAGAACAAAAAAAAAAGTCATGCCCATCACTCTGACATTTTCACAATCCCAAGATTGTTGACACTGTCAAACAAGGTTTGACATTTCACTATTTATGACTTTTCTCCTCACACAGAGGCAAACTTTTGTTAGTGTTCACTTCCCTTGATCATACAATTGTTTTTTTTCCCGTCTAATCAAAGTCAAATCATGGATGATTTTTGGTCCTGTGGGGCCCTCTTTTGTCACAATTGCAATAAACAAATAACCACAAATTACATCGCAATTTTGAAAACCAAGGGTGCATCTCAATCAGCTTCCTACTTGAGCAGTCAGTGTATTGATTTGGGAGTTCATCCATTTTAAAAAGAAATGGTCCCAATCAGTTTTCCAGTGTGTAGTGAGAATTTGTTTACATGATATACTGATCCACCATAGGGAGCTGAATAAAACTCAGCATAAACCTCAGCTAGAGGCCCGAATTACTACTGGCCAGACCACAATTCACCCTTAAAAGTATACTTCACCCAAAAATTTGAATTTTGTAATTTACTCACCCACATGTTGTTCCAACCCCGAATGAATTTCTTTCCTCTGACGATATTTTTGGACAGCATTCCTCAAAATACCATATTTTGTGCTCATCATACAATTTTGGAACAACTTGAGGGTGAGTAAATGACCGCTATCGCTTTCAGAAAATGTCATGGATTGTGACAACTAAACAAACAGTTTGTTTATACTAAATAATCTTTCATCTCTGTTTATACAAAAATCACATACAGTATATCCACCTGGAGTTTCATGACCAATCTATTGGATACGGCAGTATGGGACAGGTACTGGGATTCCCATAGCTACCAGTTCATGCCCTTTCCAAACACTCAAGCAACCATTCACCTACAATTCCTACCAATACTTACGCTTCTCTTCTGCTGGGTTAGTAACATGTACCCATCAGACATGTGACAGGATTCATGTAGAGAGGGGCAAACAACAAGTTATGGACACAGACAACACACTTGGACCAAAACCAGAAATAGTACAGTTACAAAATCATACCCCTCCCCCATCCAGCCAGATAGTCGCGCCCTAAACTCACACCATCAATCAAAACATGACTCACTTTCTCTTGTCCAGTTTAATAACAGGCAGAGACAAAAGCATTGACATCTAATAAAAGACACATTTACCAGTATTAGACTCAAGGGTGTTTTACATGGGTGTTAAAAACATTAATCAGATGATTATAGCAGCCTGCTGTCTGTCCTCTCTGAAGCTCAGCCAGTATGTGGCCTTCCCTTCTGCCTTGAACTGATAGTGTTCCTATTTTTAAACCTGATGATATCAGTGACTGAGATCCTATCACAGTCTGCAAATTTAAATTCAGATTATTCTTAGCCCGCACATGGAAAGCAGCATGTTTGGCAATGCAAGTCTTAAATCAATCCAATATTCTACTCAGAACAGAATACAGCTGTGGTCGAAAGTTTACACACCCCTTACAGAATCTGCAAAATGTTAATAGCCTGTAAGATTTTTTTTTATAATTTCTTATATATATATACATATATTTAGTATGCCTAAATAAACCTTTTGAATTTACAAAAATGACCCTTTTTTTGGTTTATAATAGATGCTTTTGTCATTTTTGCAATTCCTTTTATTTTGTTCAAATTATTATTATTATACACTGTGCATGTAAACGTATGACTACTACAACCGCACATGCTAGGGCTTGAGAACACAGTGGACAAACATTTATGAAGTAAAAATAAACTTTAAATGAGTTACGGCATGTCAAGCTCCAGTGTGACATTTGATTCGCTAGAATCCGCTGAGTAGCAAAAAGATCCCTTGCGTTTTCAAGCATGCCTCTATCTGCTGTAACTAATAAGTCATAACTTAAGCCATTGAAAACTCACTTATAATCAGACCTCACCATCTTCCACATTGCCACAGCTGCAAAAAGCATCAGTGCAAACTCCTGCATGAATGCATAAAAATATGATGCAGATTGCACTCCGGTCTATACCCAAACAGAACAAATCAGCCTAATCACAGGTGTTTATGAAGGAAAATCACAGGCCTGAAAACCTCACACCTCTATTTTCATTCAGCTGGCATTCATTAAAACGTCAGGGGACACAGTTGAAGGTCGACAGTTGCTCTTTTGAATTAAACTCCCCATATCAACACCTATATAAATAGTTGCTGGAATACCTACCCTAGTGTACAAGCTAGTTATTAACTATTCAGACACTCCTATTCCTAGATTACAGTTTCTGACGGAGACCACGATGGTGTCCAGAATCTATGCAACATATTCTGTTCTTCACAAAACTTTGCATATACAGCAGGTGAGCCGTTATGCTCATTTTAATGTGACGAAAAACACATTTCATAGTAATATGTTTTGTTAAAACCAAATCTTTTCTTTGTGTGATGGATTCAGGTGGTGAATGGACACTCACCGGGCACAGCGACTTTGGGCATGTTGGCTGCTGGTTCTGACACTATCAGTCTTGCTGTAGAAAGCTGGCCGGTCCGACACTGCTCCTCAGTAGCGGGGAAGTGTGGGGTCGAACACTGAACGGGGTAGTATTAAGCAGTGGTTGCCCACTGTAACCAGAGCTGTGTACTGGATACGAGGGGTTAGAGACTCCAGGTTCTGTGTGTTCAGCTCTATTTTAAGTTTTAACAGACAGACAGGTTTGAGTGCCAAGCTCACACATGGGAAGAGTGATATTATGTAAGCACACACACACACACACAGATATGCAGGAGAAATACACGCAATATTCCCAGTTTTCAATTAATTTACTGGTAAAACTTGTTGCAATATGATAGGCACATTAAACATCCAATACATATTAATATTTCCCCCCCAAAAAATACATGAAATGTTTGTTTTCACAATTTTCTGATTAAAGAAAGTGTGTGATGCTAATAACTTGTGCTAAAACTGCAAAATACATCATAAATCAAGTTTTCATATAGCTGAAAAAGAAAGGATTGTTAATGTAATGGCAAACTTAGTTTGTGTTTTCTAGAAACATCCTGCCTCCGTTAAAGCCAAGACAGAAGGCCACACACAGTACGATTAATGGGAACATGTTTCAGATTTCAGCATTAATGAAATCAGGCACAGGTTCAAATAAATGCCATATAAATAACATGATAGTCAACACCTATAATAGTTTTAACATCTTGATAAACCTTCAGTGGCTTTCAAGTAGAGACTTCAGGCATTAAAAATAATTTCCAAACTGAACGCATCTGTACAGCTTTCATTGGAAGATTTAAGACATTATTTAACATGGGCTAAAAGATGTCATGCTATACAGGACACAGAGGGTGGCACACAGATTTGGCTTGTCCACCAGCAGCACCATGATTCAAAAGGCCCTTTAAGTAAGATGCATCACATCCCATGCGTGAAATCTGATTGACTTTCTGTATCTAAACCAAATCATTATGTATTATATGTCAAAATATACAATTAACATCTGAGAGAAAAGAGGATAAAAGTAACTCTAGACAGTATATGAGACAAAACGTTACACACAAATGCTAAACAGGCTTTTTGGCTACAACAGAAAATAAAAAAAAAAAAAAAGGGAAAAGAAAGGCAAAAAGGGAAAGAAATAAACAGAAATAATCCCACACATTTCTGCGTTCACAGTATTCCTGAGCATTGAACCTGCGGATTAAAATTAAAGGGCATTTCATGTTCTCTCTTCCCAGGTCTGAGATTTTTTAAACGAGAACTGAAGATAACAGCTTTTATTTTAAGGTAAATATTACATTAATCCTAATTTAAATCTGATTTAAAAATCCAGTTCCTTCTCTTGCCTATAAACTAATTTAAATATTCTTGGGTAAATCTTACATTTTTTTAAAAAAAATGCTAAGAACGGGTCTAAGTTTCACTCTAAAAATCAAAAGAACATACAAAATTAAACTTTGGGTAAACAATATTAACACTATTTATATGAGTTTTGCATTTTTGTCACATATCTGTTGACAGTTAAGCACATCTCCCCCTTAATTCTCATTACTATAATGAGAAAAAACTGAAGCATTTATGCATCGTAGAAGACGTGTTAGACTGCCTTTAGGCCTATTAAAAGAAAACATATTACTGCAGAATAACAATATAACCAATGAGAATAATGAGAATTACATAAAACATTTGGAGGCATTAGGATGAGAATTTCAAGGAGGGATGTATATGAAAATTTGAAAAAAGCTTCAAAATGTAATTGCCTAATTATTCTTTCAATTTTGTGGTGAAACATGGGCATGTTTTTATTAGATGCACCCTTTTGCAATTTAGAATTTTTTTTTCCATCAATGCCAATGTGCTGCTGTGTTAAATAACAGCTCAGAAGTCAAGAAAGAAGAACTCAATGCCCGTTTATGTTTTTCTTCCCAATGAACAGGGAAAACCCAAGTACTAAATGAGACAAACGAGCCTCTGTTGAAACACGTAAATGTCCAATGGCCTCATTTTTCTATTACAGCAGGCCAACAGGAAAGATGACCAGTTGTGCACGAATCCCTTTCAGCCAGCAGAGGGCGAACTCTCACACACGGTCATGAGGCTTCCAGCTGCCTGGTCAACAAACTGCTAATAAAACAAAAAAACAAAAACAAAGGGGAGGCAGTGCAGTCACATGACTTCACAGGACACGCCCAGACAGCCCTGCTTCCTGTCTTCTCTGCTATTGAGCTTTTTCATGCGATAATGTCGGATCTCGCGGACGAGGGTGTAAAAAGCATCCTCAACCCCCTGAAAAACAAAGAAAACAGACTAAGGATATTTTTTAGCGTTGAAGATTTATGCTTAGTATGATGTTACAGTAAGAGCATTAATAGACAAACTTTCACGAAAAGCAGAGAACTGATGAACAGACTTTGCTCACCTGTCTAGTCTTGGCAGAAGTTTCTACAAACTCAATGCCGTAGCTTCTGGCAAGTTCCTGAGCTTGCTTGGTGTCCACCGTTCTGGCCAAATCACACTTGTTCCCCACTAGGACCATAGGAACATCATCCGAATCCTTCACGCGCTTGATCTGTTCCCTAAAAGGACATTACCATATTATAGACTTTGTGGAAAACGCATTACAAACATGCCGTATTTATTATAGAAATTATGACATTACTGATATGCCTTACACTTCATCCACTCGTTTTACCATTGCTTAAAGGGGTCATGACAAGAAAAATCTATTTTTTTGGAAAATAAGTGGTCTTTGTACCATTAAAACATCCTGAAAGTTTCATAGCTTAAAATGTCCTCATTATTAACAAAGCATTTATTTAATCAAGCTCCAAAAACAGCTCATTCGGATCTGAGAGGGCATGATGACATCACAGGGGTACAATCATTTGTGAAAACACCACTATTCTTCTCACCTCACGCCGTTCAGCCATGTAAAGGGTTAGTTCACCCAAAAATGAAAATTCTGTCATTAATTACTGACCCTCATGTTGTTCCAAACCCAAAGACCTTCGTTCATCATCAGAACACAACTTAAGATATCTTTAATGATACTGAAATGATCCGAGATCCAGAAACATTGATGTCCATTGATGTCACATGGACTGTTTTACCGATGTTTTTGATATGTTTCTGGATCTGGGATCATTTCAGTTGTATTGCTGTCTACGGAGGATCTGATGGCTCTCTGATATAATCAAAAATATCTTAATTTGTGCTCTGAAGATGAACGAAGGTCTTATGGGTTTGGAATGACAGGAGGATGAGTAATTAATGACAAAATTTTCATTTTTGGGTGAACTGACCCTTTAAAGGGTTACTCTACCCCAAAATAAAAATGGTCATTAATCACTTACCCCCATAAAAGCTTTGTTCATCTTTAGAAAACAATTTTGGATGAAAACCAGGAGTTTTCAAATTATAGTTCATGACTGACTGCTGCTATATGTCAGTAGATAAATAGTGTAGATGAGTGAACAATGTTTTCTAATAATTTATTATATTTAGTGCCTATTTCATTCATTTAACATTTAACATATAAGTTTGCCTTTTTTTTCCTTTTTTTTTTTAAAGTAACGCAATAGTTACTTTCCCTGGTAATTAGTTCCTTTTATAATGAAGTAACTCTTTTACTATTACTATTTGTGAGAAATAACTAGTAACTATAACTTACTTTTTTAAAGTAACATGCCCAACACTGGTGTGCACCGGATGCCGTTCAAAATGGTCCCACGGTGATGTTATATGGCGAATCATTAAATAAAGTCATTATTTTTATATAAAAGTATTCTTGTAGCTTTATAACATTACAGTTGAACCAAAGATAGGAGATGGAGCCTTCAGACGACGTCATTCATACTTTTCTGCACCTTGACAGTAGTAAATGTTTGGCAGTGAATGGGACAGTCACAACTCTCCTGGTCTCAAACGGCATTTTCACCCCTTGTCGCATATTGAGAAAATTGATTTTCATCAATCTGATGGTTTTTAATTGCCATATTAAGAAAACATATATATGTTTTTTTGCCTTTTAAGGAAACTTTTTATTTATTCTTTTTGTGGCGTAGTTTTAGTGCAAAGGATGTGCAGACATTATCAGACATTATCTAGCACCACCGAAGGAATTATCGAGCACAATTATCGCCTCTTGGTCTTCTATACTCTTTGGTATACCTAGTAAGACCTTGATTAGCTGCATCCGGTGTGTTTGATTAAGGTTGGAGCTAAACTCTGCAGAACAGTAGCCAAGTTTCCATCCAAAATATTTAGCGCTTCAAATTTTTTACCGATATAGCTGATGGAAATGCTAATTATCGATAACATTTTGTAAATGTC
>JAUMHE010000055.1:3544936-3557072 GCA_032359235.1 Enteromius mattozi
TAAGGATGACGTCATCACGCACACCATTTTATCGGTAAAAGGCCAGTTGGATGGAAACAGGCTGGAGACAGCAAATTCCGCAAATTTTATTTTTTTTCGCAAATTCTCTTTGTCGATAAGAAAACAGCGTAAAAACTGGATGGAAACTTGGCTACTGACCCTCCACAATCGAACTTGGTGACCCCTGCTTTAGACTGAGGGTTGAATATAACCACATATTTTTTTTCCACATATTTATTTGTTTTTGTTTTTTTTGTGCAAAAAAAGTATTAACATTATTAAGTAAAAAAAAATCCATGTCATGACCCCTTTAAAATCCAGATGATTTATAAAATATAACAAACCCCTTTCATCTGCTTACTGACCTGTACAAATGCACATCGGCGAAGGATTTGAGGTTGTTTATGGCAAAGACACAGAGGAAACCCTCTCCTGTCCTCATGTACTGGTCCCTCATTGCACTGTACTCCTCCTGACCTGCAGTGTCCAGGATGTCCAGCAGACACGTCTCACCGTCAATCACCACCTGCTTCCTGTAAGAGTCCTGAAGACACGGACACGATCAGCACTGTAAATCTGTATACACTGTGTTCTGAATTATTATGCAAGTTGAAATTCTGGTCATTTGTTTTTTCCAAGAACATTTTACCAATCCCAAACCACATCAATCATAATAACTTCTATTGATTTCGTATTTTAATCATATATAAGTGATATACAATCAATGTTGGGGTAACGCGAGTTACGTTATAATATTACTTTTTCCAAGTAACTAGTAAAATAACGCGTCACTTTTTAATTTTAGAGTGTCCGGTTCTCAGAGACTTTGTTTGAGTACAAAATCCTAAAAAATAGCCCTCACTTAATAAGAATAACATGCTGAAGTGTTGCGAAATCCATTAAGACTGATTTCTTATAGCCTTTATGGACAGATAAATGTATTTATTTATTTATAGTTTAACATTTTTTAGGATTTTGTACTCAAACAAATTCTCTGAGAACCTGACACATTGCTCTTCTTGAGACTCCAGGAAGGTTCAGTTCTGGAAACTGATGACGCTGGATTAATGGTTCCTGATGGTTTCTCACCTAATTCATGACATTAATTCTTAATTATTTTGCAGTTATTGTGTCTTTCCTTCTCCACCTGTTTTTTTCTGACTCTGTTGACCCAATGAGCATTTCACTGCTAAATGGTAATTTCTTAACTTTGCTAATTCTCTTTATGGGCATTTAAACTCAGACTAAAAGTTAAAAAATTATTAATCTCTATTTTGGCTCATTTTATCTGGAAAAAGAAAACTTGCCTAATAATTTGGCACACCTGAATATAAGGAGTTTTTGACTTTCAGCCTTCCCGGACAAGTATATATCACTTCTATATAATTAAATACAAAATCAATAGAAGTTATTATGATTGATGAGGTTTGGTAAAATGATCTTGGAAAAAAATATGACCAGAATTTCAACTTAATAATTTGGAACGCAGTGTAGAGTCTGACAGTCTCATGATTGCATGAATTAAACTAAACAATAGATTAATGGAACTATATATCCTATTCTAATTAAATATTGAGCAGAGGTCATGACGACAAATGAAAATGTCAAATGGTGATACTCAAGCGTTAAATGTCAAATATGAAAAGTCCACTAGTACAATGACTTTCAAAAGTTTAGCGGACTGGAGTAATGCTGCTGGAAATTCAGCTATGCATCACAGGAATAAATCACATTTTAAAATATATTAAAACAGAAAAGAGCTTTTTAAAATTGTGATAATATTTTCTGTGTCTTCTATCAAGTAAACGCAGCTTTGGTATTGTAAGTAATCATGTACTTGTCATTTTGTACCTCAATAGTAGGGTCATATTCATCCACAAAGTGATTCTGAATGAGCTGGATGGTTAAAGCACTCTTCCCAACACCACCTGCTCCCACAACAACCAACTTATACTCCGTCATCTTACAGTCCTGAGAGACCACCTGTGAGAGAGAGACAGAGAAGCACACAAGCATATATTAATAACACTTTAGTACTCACAAACACATTGACATACAAATAAATACCTCAAAACATCTGTGTAAATATCACAAATATACAATTTTCTGTGCTTGTATACTGTTTTGGCAATGTAATCATTTTTGCCCAAATCGAAATTGAGGGGTCAAAGAAGCCTTATGTTCACGAGATTTAAATATATATAAATTTAAATATAGTAAACACACACATATATATATATATATATATATATATATATACACATAAATATATGCTGAATTGCTAATGTACTGTATATATATATATATATATATATATATATATATAGTATATGTTTTTACTATATTTTGTAACAATGTAACATGCTCTCATACGCCACTAGATTTATTTATTTTTCCCAGGAAAGTCCCGTTGAGATAAAAGAAAACCTCTTCCTCCTGGGAGTCTCGGACAAGATGACCATATAAAAGCAAAATTACATACAGCCAAAGCAAAATCAATCATGAATCAACAAATGAATTAAAACAGTAAAATGATTAATTCACGACTTGACAGCAGCACCCATACATGTGAGCTTTATGCAGGCTTCAGCAGTTGTCAGACAGTGAATTAACAGCATATTGCACAGTGAATAATATAATGTAGTCTAATGTTGTACCTTCTCATTTTTATGACTCATACTAGAGGCTATTCAGCAATTTCTCCACTGTCATGTGACCACTGACATCACAACATTAATAACAGTTTCTGTAAGAAAGCATCCCCCTCTGCAAACATTACCCCTACAAACTATTTATAGAATGGCTAAACGTCGAAGTCATTCTCAGAGTACAGCCAGGAAAAGACATTAACCTGAGAGAGAAGCAGAAGTCACTGACCCCCGGAGCTGTTCTTACTTGCTCAACAGATTTCAGCTCAAAACATCTTTTTTTTTTTTACTGTTATCAATAATATTACACATGCATGTTTAACGTAAGCTATGCATCTGAGCACACTGATGCAAGAAAAAAAAATCATGTCCTCAAAATTAAGTTACATGCTCTTCCTCTTCAACAACTTTCCCTTTTCCACTGACGTCATTGTACGGTCAATTGGATACTGTTAACCAACAGCCAAACAGAAAACTGACATTTGGCCCAGATACAAAAGTAAAACACAGTACAGATGTAAAATTGGTTGTGAACTATGGAAGCTTGTTTCTGCAATAGGACAAAAAAGTGGGGGAAAATTGGTAATTGTGTATTTTTTCCCCCTCACAATTCTGAATTGCAAAATTTAAAGGCAGAACTTCAGAATTGTGAAATATACGCAAGTTAACCAAATAGTTTATTTTGAAAAAGTTACATTTCCCTTATTCTGTGACAGATGTTTTATCGCATTGTATGCAATAAAAGTCAGTGGCAGCTTATTTTTTTGTATTGTACAGAAAGTCACACACTTTAAACAACCGCTGTGGTTGTACTCTAGGTAAATGTGCACTTTAAACTGGTTTGAACGTCTCATACCTACCCATTACCTTACTTGTGGCTTTTATACTTTCACTGATTATCATGCACTGACATCACGTTTGTGATCAAAACCCCTACAGAAAACCAATAGGCTGACCTAGATCGTTTGACTTTATTAATCAGACAAAATATCACGAGGAATCCATTTAGACAGCTCACTATAATTTGAAGCACAGCCTTATAAGGAAATTAGCGGGTTTAAAAAATACCCACAGTAGCAGTACACATAAAAATGAATGTAAACAGCCGATTAAGGGAATAAACGCGATAGAGAGCTTCTGTAAGGCGTGGAGAAGGAAACTCACCGCTTACACTGCAGTTCTGCGACCTCTGGCTGATCTGATCAACAGGGCTCTGCTAATTACTGCTCTCTCGCCCAAAATAATGCCATGAGGAGCACTTTAAACGCCACTTCACTCTCGACTGGAAGCCAGGTAACTCGTACGAACACGATTAGCCAGGAGACTACAAATTCGGTTCGTAAAAACAGCAGTTAAATTAGTCTGCCCAAAGTTTTGAATAAGAGTTCACCAAGCAGCTTCCCCCAGAACTTCACGATTCACGGCGACTTCCGGCTTCAGAATTCCACAAATCATGTCAAAATAAAAGTCCTGCCGTTGTTGCTGCGGCCATGTCTGATGATGTAAAATAATATAATAAAAGTGCAACAGGAATAATAGGATTTTTTTTGCTCTTCTATTTAACATATTTTTGTTAAACATGCCTTGATACTTGCAAATGACTTGTAAATAGTATTTAGCAAGAGCAGAGAAACAACAAAATATATTATAAAACCTTTAATATCGATATGCAGAAAAATTAAGACTTTATAGCAGTGAGTGAAAAAACAAATCTATTGTGTCCATTTATGTAGTAAGTCTGTAACTGTAATATTGTGTAATAAAGAAATGACAATTTCTGTTACAATTATGTTCAATAAGTTACAACAGAGGTAAAACCAAAACAACTTTTTAAAACAATCCATGTATAACATTCATTTATAAAGCAATATATTAATGTTTATTTTCTACACATTTAAATGAGAACTATGACATACACATTTTGCACAATTCATATAAAACTGATTAAAAATAAAACTATATACAGTGCATATACAAATCTAACGATTTCAATCAAATCATACAATGCAGATTACGAAAGTTAATTTTAGAACTATTATTATGGTTTGGATTAATTGCAAGAATACAAGCTCTTTGTCTTTTATTGTGCCTCATTGTAAGATGTGTCAGCAGCCAAACTGTGATGCAACACACATCACAAATACAGTATGAGATGCTTCTTTCCAAGTCAAATTATTCTGTGAATTTTTGCAGTACACTGCATCCATACCAAATGTCCATGTCGGTTCGCTGTCGTAACAGCGGTAAAATATCAAACATACGTGACAAATACTGAGTGCAGCTGTTATAGAAGCTGTGCTTCACAATAAGAAACCTCCCTTGCTAAACACAGTCAGTGTCGTGGCCATTATTCATGACCTGGACAGAAGCAGCAGAGCAGATCGTCAGGACTGGAAGAGCTCCAGGGGAGGAGCTGGTAAATAAGACAGGAAACAGATGATTCGGTTTGGGAGGCCCAGTTGAGTCAACACCCCCAGCGCTCGTTTCCCGAGGGCATTTCTGAAAGCAATTCTGCACAACTGCTGAAGACTGAGAGGTGTGGCTGGAAGATGTCAAACAAGAAGTTGTCATATAAATTAATTAGCTGCTTTAGCCAAACTAATTCAAAAAACATTTCATTCTTGCAATTAACTGACTTTAAAGGTGTCATATTATTATTATTTTTTACTTGTAAATTTTTCCCTTGTTCTCTTACCCTTAAAATAAAACAGGCCGTGTTCTGATGCTGTAGGATGATGTTTCAAAGGTTACACTATGTTTAACATTCACAATTAACATGTTTATCTCAGAGAAACCAGGAAAATGTGATATCTCATGATATGACCCAGCGTTGTTCAAACTCGGTCCTCGAGGCCCGCATGCATGGAAGTCACTTTGGTCGGAAAAAGATGGCAATTTAACTTTTCCACATAAAATTCAACGATTTTTTTCAACTCTATAGCTACAAATTACTGAATGAGGAATTTTAGTGTTTTTCCTTTTGATGTGATGTAAACTGAATAATTATATATGTTATTATATTTATACAATAATATAATATTTTGTATGTGAAACTTATATAGTTTTATTGTACATTCCAAAAAATATAGTTTTATCAATTTCAATAACTTTACAGACGCTGACACGCCCCCAATTCAGAAACCCATAGCTTAAAGAAAACTACAAGTTTCCCACTTGTAACTTTGTGGTGAATACGATGTATCCGACATAACTTGAACGCACCATAAGAGCTTGATTAGCTGCTCCAGGTGTGTTTAATTAGGGTTGGAGCTAAACTCTGCAGGACACCGGGAGTTTGGCCAGCCCTGATATGACCAAAAAACCTCTTCTATCATTATATCAGATCTAAAACCTCTAAACAAAACCTCAATATTTGCACATACCATAGACTTACATACAAATATTTGCACATACAAATAGATTTACATCACTACATATTGTCTGATTGCACTGTTCTTGTCTTGTACAATGTTTTGTCTTTGTCTTATTTTTATTTATTTAAATAATTCTAGTCCTTCTATTGCACTATTGTATGTCTGCACTGTAGATCCAGAGCTCTCGCCATTTCGTCTCCCTGTATACCTGTACACGGTGAAATGACAATAAAGTCTACCTTGAACCTTGAACCAAAGCACTTCAACTTACATTCATAAAACTCAAGGCAGAGTGCTGGCGATGAGCCGGCTCTGGTGTACTGAATGGGCTTTTTTCCGAGGTTGTCTCTGGCAAAAATATTTCCCCCAAATTCTACCAAAAGCTCAATTAGGTCCAGATTTTTCACTTTGGCAGCATGATGCAGTGCGGTCTCGTGAAGTTTAGCAGCATTTACATTTGCACCTAAAAACAGCATCAAATACATACAAGAATACACAAGACATCATTAAAAGCATAAATTAGTATGTGGTAAAATTAAACAACAAGAGATTTGATTTATGTTCATTTTAAGTTAGCGAGCTTACTATTTTTGTTCACATTAGTTAATTACATTTGTAGCATGAGCTAGCTATGAACAATACTGAAGCATTTATCTTCATTATGTAATAATCTTATTTCAGCATTTACTAATAGATTTTCAGAAATCAGTTTTGTTTCTGTTACCATTAGTTACTAACATGACTAACATGAACAACTGTATTAACAAAGACTACTAAATGCTGCAAAAATATATTGCTCATTGTTAAATCATGTAAGCTAATACTATGGCCAAAAAAAATAAAACCCAAAGGATAGTCAATACAGAGGCTGACCTGCGTTGAGCAGAACTTTAACGCAGTCGAGATGTTGTCTTGCACACGCCACATGCAGAGGAGTGCCAAAGTGACAGTCATGAGCTTCCATGAACGCACCTTCATCAATCATGAGCTGAACACATTTAGAGTTACCTGGCAGACAACACATATTTGAGATTTTTCTCCCATCAAATATTGCTATGTGGTTATTTGTAATTATTTTCAGTCTTTAATCTGTCTGAATAATACAATCTTAAATTATTTTCATACTATTTAATTATATATTAATAGAATGATATAATGTTACTACTACTACCGCTAATACTACTACTGATAATAATCAGTTCTGTGATCAATTGGATGTGCTAATAAACATACATAAAAAACTCTAGATTCAATTTTAGATTATATAATGATAATATAATTTATGATAATATATAATATATAAATTATTATGCATTATTATTTCTTGTAATCCATTGATGTAATATAAATAAATTACCCTAGGTAAAAATTTTATATATAATATTACGTGTTATATAATAATCATTATATTATACTATATTTTAGCAATTTACATCCAAAATAAACAAATGACACTAGGCTAAACTGTATATATAATACAATATTTTATAAAATAATTACTATATAATAATATATTATTTAATTATTTCTATATAATGTATTTTTTTTTATTCAACTTATTCAGCCTTAATAAACATACCCTAATGACATAGCCCTGATTTTAGATCTAATATTAAATATTAAAATTATTAAATATAGTATACAATATAGTATAAAATTAAATAATATTATGTATAATTATAATTGCTATTACTTTTATTTAGTTGACAGCCCTAACAAACATACATAAATTACCCTAGGTTAAATCTAAGATATAATAATAATAATAATAATAACAATAATAATGATAACAAACATAAATTTATTACTTCTTTGTAATTGCCTGACAGCCCTAATAAACATACATAAATGACTAATAATAATATTTTTTTCTATCACCTGACAGCCCTAATAGACATACATAATCAACCCTGTGTTACAGCAAGCATCTGGTCACTTACCGCCCATGCAGGCCTCATGCAGGGGTGAGAAGGTGAAGAGAGGGGGATTTACCGTGGCTCCATGTTCTAACAGTAACTTCACACACTCCAGACTCCCAGCAGCACAGGCGTCACACAACGGAGTGCTGCCGTCAATGTTACGAGCATCAACCTGTTAACAATGACACTAATATAAACAAGCGATGCGCTGACAGATTCACAAGACCTGCAGTATGGAGGACACTCTTACATGAGCTCCAGCGTCCAGGAGCAGCTTCACGCACTGTGTCTGGCCCTGAATACAGGCCTCATGCAGGGGTGTAATTGAGTCCACAGCCACAATGTTGACAGATGCTCCGTTCTCAATCAGTTTCTGCAGCTGCACAGCTCTGCCCTGAGCCGCGGCCTCATGCACCGCCGAACGATCGGTCCAGAACCCCAGACCATGAGCTGCAGGTAGAGCCAAACACAGCTTTAGATAGGTGTAAAGGTACACAATAAGATTTAATAAGATAAGATTTTCAAATAACGCATCAGTAACATGAAGCGCAACTTACACACCGAAAGGAATTATGGTTTGAAGATGAGATGTCCCATTTTGGCATCTGCATCAATTTGAATATAAAAAGTGATTTTATATTCAAATGTACTTGCATTTTAAATTTAATGTTTCTATTAACTTTGGGTGAAATATCATTCCATCATCATTCAGTGAAACATATATTCATGCTAAAATGAAATAACATACTAACCTGTACTTGTATATATACATATAAAGTGATCATACTACATTTTTTAAATTTACAATTGACAAAAAAATGTTAAATCTATGGTATAAAGGATAGATTGGTAAAGATTTAAAATGACAATAATATGTTTTTTTAGGAGTTGCACTGTGGTCTTTAGAGCCTTGTACTGTCATCTTATGACTGTTATACATATACCTGACAAGATTTTATTTATTTTTATTTTTTACGTTACATAAACTGTTACAATGAATGACACTAGTGGATGTCCTCTATAAATCATGGTAAAAACGAATAATAGTCATTATTTATAAAAAAAATAAACACAAATTAAACAAGACACATTCTAATAAAGTATGAGAAACCTTTTTTTTTTTAATATATAAAAAAATCATCATGCTTCTGTCATAAAAATCATAATAACACATTATCAATCAATTTAAATTGGATTAATATATACATTTACATATAAGCATTTAAGTCACACAACAAAGAAATTTCAACAAATGTGGACATGAGAAAATGTCAGTCCTGCTGCTGAAAATGTGAGGGGATACTACAGCATTCTGGGAAATTAATTTAAGGGCATGCAGCCATTTCAAACACTCCTGAGCATCAGTGTTTTTATAAGGAGTGTCATGGTGTCTAATGATTTACTTGCACATTAATCGAACATTAAGAACACGAGCAGGACAGTGAAACTGACTCATCCATCTGGTGTTGACTCAGGTCACGCTGATCCTGGGCTTTAGAAACCTGCTAATTGTCATTGGTGACTGATTCAAGGCCAAACGGCATGTGATCACACTACACTTCTGCCAGCAATATCTGTCATCGAGCCTTGATCTAGGCTACCATATGAAAGTGTGCCATACATTGACAGTGAACTCTGATCTGCAGAGTCAAATGATAACCAGACTGCTGGTTAATTAAAGTCTAACAAGCCTCATATAACAGGTCAGACATCTCGCATCTGCAGGTTAACTTACCAATGTCACCAAAAAGCGACGGTCTCGTGCGGGTTATTTCAAATTCCATCATTAACTCCTATTTATAAGAGAATACACGGAGAATGTGTGCGTCACATATCTAAACGGCATGAGGGTCAGCCATAGTTTACAAACACTCGACCTGATTTCAGTTCTTCTTTGGCGATTGATGCTCTAGTTGTAGGGACGTTTTCGTCCAGCAGGGGGCGCATTGTGGCTCAAAAAGACCTGTTCACGTTAAGCCGGATTCAAATCTGAGGGTGTTTGGATATATTTGTCTATTAAAATCTGTGCAGGTTATTTGAAAGACTGGTGTCTGACATAAAATGTGGAACCACACCAACAGTATGCTTTGAAAAAGCAAATGAACATCGTTGCGAATAAGCGTCTGTGATTGGTCCATTCTCATCATTGCTGAGAAAAGTAATATGTATCACGTGACAACACGCGTCCGCTTCGGTCATAGTCTGAGAAATAATTTACATCTAAATGAGGTCATTCTTAAAATATAACAGCAATTGCATTAGGAAGATTAAAATTATATATATATAAAAAAAAAATAATATTTATTTCTGACCAATTCAAGAAAACGCTCTGGCGGCCAAACCCCGCCCATTTTGAGATCGCTCTGATTTAAGTCTAAAAATTTGGGTTTGGCGTTAAAGCGCGACGCTGTTTAGACAGGAGGAGAAAAAACTTAAAGCCTCTTTCATTTTTTCCTTCAAGGACTGGTTTATTTCATGTGCAAAGCGATGATGCATATCTAGCAATGGCGCATATATAAAAAACCAAGTAGTTTGAACAACAGAAAATTACTTGTCAACATGTAGTACCATTCACAATAACAAAAGAAAAAATTCCACTAACATTTTCAGGCATTTCAAAGCAATCAATATTGAGACGTTTTCAGTCACGAAAATCGTCATAGAATATCTAGTCAAAGTTTTCCTAATCCTTCCAGCGCCTTCATTAGTGATATTGAAAAAAAGTCTTCAACATAAGTCCACATGCCTTGGCTGAAGTCTACATCACGTACCATCAATACTTTCAAGTGTACAAGAGGGTCCATACGTTTTGAGACCACATTGAAAATCTTGAAATGTAAATATTTCAAGTTACATATAAAACAGCATAATCAAAAAGCAAATGTATTCTTTGCAGTGCACAAGATTTAAAGCTTAGATGGTCTTTGGAACATTCTTAATTCATGCTGAATAATGTTCATCAGTTCATGTCAGCTCAAGTACTGCTGTCACTAAACCAAAAACGGATCTACCAAATACTAAGATTTTTTTTTATCTCTTCACTCATATTTTTGAAAATATCATTATACATAATACAAAATAAAAGCATTTCACAAGTTGTCTCAGACTTTTAGACCCCACTTTATGTCTTGGGAAATTCACTAAAGCAATACAACGCATGAAATGTCTCTTCACCGGATGATCCTTCCTCATTTTACATTCCTACATACAAAAAAGACACTTTCTCTAAAGGAATAGTTCACCCAAAATGACAATTGTCTTCAACAAACCATTTTTTTGCTACAAACATATTTAGTTTTCTCTGTAGAAAGACAAAAGTACAATTGACTGAAGAACTGGTACACAATTCTTGCCATTCATTAATTGTTGGAGCTTGACAGGAAGTTGAGTAAATAATGACAGAATTGTTGAGTACGTTTTGGGAATTAAATTTGTGAACTATTGCTTTAGAGTGAGTCAGCAGCATTGCAATAACTCAAGCACTTGTGTGCGCACCACTGAATAAAAAAAAGCAACAATCAAAAAGCTAAAATCATAACACTATCCATGTGCCGGCCAGCAGTATCCATTAAAGCAACTAAACATCAGTGGAGCGGAGATTGTCAAGATTTTCTGGAAAGTCTGTGTCGCTGGGAGCGAGTTGAGGCTGGGAATGATGCCGTTGTCGAGTTTGTCGAGACGCTGACTGAAAAATGTGGCTCATGTGTGAGAGTGAGGGAAGAGAGCTGTACGGCCCTTCTCTCTGACCCTCTTCCTTCAAATGGCCCTTCTCTTGATTAGGCACCGGGGTCCACGGCTGCCATGAATCTACAGTTGAGGAGGACTTCACAAGCTGAGGCTTCCTCTGCACAGAAAAGGTTTTGCCAGGAGCGCGCAACTGCCAATCAAGAGAGGATAAGTGTCAGAAACGCTCATTTGTTGTGTTATTTTACTTACTTTTTTATGTCCTAAGATATAATTGTTGTGCATTTTGTAATGCATTTTGTTTTGCATGAAATACTGCATAAGAATGTAGTATTTATATTTGATGTAAATATTAGGATTGCTTGTTATTATATTCACAAACTAATGAAACTAACCCTTTAACAAAAAATGCACACACACACACACATACAGTCAGGTCAATAAGTATTTGATCACCCTGTGATTTTGCAAGTTCTCTTACTTAGAAATCATGGAGGGGTCTACAATTTTC
>JAUMHE010000055.1:3557172-3592969 GCA_032359235.1 Enteromius mattozi
CCACACAGAGATCTGATCTGATCATCATTCAGTCTGTCTGGAATGACATGAAGTAACAGAACAAACTGAGACAGACTAAATCAAGAAGAACTGTGGCAACGTCTCCAAGATGAAGAAAAAAACCTACTTGCAAAAAGCTATAGTATTGTTAAAAGTTTTATGCACAAGTGTAAAAATTCTGTAAAATGAGGATGCTGTCAAAAATGATGTCATAAATAGATTTTTCTTAACAATTAACTTCTACTAAATGAAATCCTTTGTGTTTAAAGCACAAACATGCAATTGCGTGTTTCAGGTAGCTTTGCAGGTAGGTGTCTTGAAGCATCTTGGAGACATTGCCACAGTTCTTCTGGATTTAGTCAAGCTATCAAATGTTTGTCTTACTTTCTGGCCATATAAATATCAGCAACTGCACCAAATTGCATATTTTTGCTAATTCTGAGCCTGAAATTGAGGTTTTATTTTTGTAATGTTTTTATTAAGTTCAATAAGCACTTCCATTGTAAATTGATGTTTAATAGTGGTTTACCTGCACAAATATATTAAAAAGGGTCATTTTTGGTAATGTCAGCATGAAGAAAAAACATTTAATTCCTCTTTCTCCAAAAAAGATTTTTATCTGTGAAACAAAACTTCACAAGTGCAAATATATTAATATGAAATGAGCATGTAAAATTAATACCAAATTCCACTGATCAAACAAACAGCCACACAAACATATCATCTAACAAACAGAACTATGCTTATCGGTAGAAATTTAAAAAATAAAACATGTTGCAAATGGTTTGCAGTCTTTCTCAGTCTTTCTCAGACCATTCTCTATTCGCCTAATGATACGTCACAATAAATTGTTTTCTCTTTAATTTGAAAACGGTTTGATGAGTCCACTTTCCATGGCTTTAGACAGGCAGGCACGGGCAGCATTAATAGCATCCTGCTTTTTGGGGTTGTCCTCTAGTTTTGCCACATATGTCAGGATTTCCAGCAATTCACATTCAATGAGCTTCTTGGCTAGTTGTTCATCAGCATCCAGCATGTTAAACACAGTCACAAGACCTCTGTGCTGAATTTCAGGGTTGTCATGGATGCACAATCTCTGTATGATCTCAAGCCACTGCTCAGTCTATAGATGATAAAACATAATAGCATAGAGTGAGTCATCTTTGGTATGAGTATCTGACAATGTGTACCATGGTACTGCCACAATACTTAGGAAAGCGGTAGATAATAGCATGACAAATGAATCACATGGAAGTGACAACTGTTGTAAATGACACATACCACTTTAGTAATCTTAACAGCCAGTTTCTTCTGTGCTGCGGTGAGCATAGCCAGTGCACCAGCAGCTGCCCTCTGAAGCAGCTCATCATCTTCACCGCAGAGCAGGACAAGAAGCTTGAGTTTATCATTGCCATCTTCCAGATATCTGTCTTGAACCTGTTAAAATGAATGAATTTGGTCAATTTTTCCATGCAAACCTACAAAAAAGGCAACATTTGGTCAGCAAAATGTCTTCTAAATAGTCATTTCATACCTCTTTGCAGCAAACCAGATTGCACATGCACTCTGTGGCGGCTTGTCTGATTTGATCGTGTTCCTCAAACATGTAGTTCTCAATCTCTGGAAGAGCTTTTTCTTTAAGGATTTTCACTCTGTGGAAATAATAGGCAGCAAAATAATTTAGAGTTTGAATTTGATTCTGAATTAGAATTTTGCTTTCCATATTTGCAGTGTTTTTATAGTTCCTCCTTCAGCCTGACAAAGTTTGAGGAAGTCACTTCCTTTTTTAGTTTTTAGCTGCAATCATGTGCACATTTTGTTCTCATGTCTAGTTCACCCTAATGCATGTTGTTTTTGGATTTACCTGCCAATTTTGGTTCTGAATTCCGCCTTTCCTAAATTATTAGCATTTAATATTTAATTTTGGGGGTTTTAGAACAAACTCCTAACTAAAATGTTTTTAGATTGTTACCAGATGACAAATGGGACATTTTCTATGACACTCACCGAAGTTTGTCATTCAAGGCTGCCAGATTTGTAAGACCCAGCAGAGCTTCGAAGTTTTCTAGACCATCTCGTTCTGTGCTTAGCAATGAAACTAGTGGTCGTACAACTTCATATATCTGTAATGGAAAGGACAGACAATTGAAAAATGAGGTATTCGATTTTTATATGCTCAAAAACATGCAAAATAATATACTGTGTTTTCATCACTGTGTAATGCATACGTATGTTTTAACATCTCAAAAAATGTATTTTAGAGCATTTCATGACCCTTTCAGTTCGCCTGACATTGTGTTTTGCTTATTCTTCTGACTTTCACAGTGATAAACATGTAACAAGTTATCTTACCCTCTCACCAGGGAAAGCGATTTCGGGGTTGGAGACGGCTGCAATCTTTGCCAGAGCATGGCAGGCCTTTATTTTTCCTTTGTCAGTTCCCTCCAGGGCTAATGGTAGCAAAGCCTGTAGCACATAGTAGTGAAAAAATGTAATTTCAAAAGATTTACTGAAGTATCTACTGGGATTGTGTTTGTTTTACCTTTCCTCCACCTTGAGCTACAATTGTGCCCCGATCTTTAATATCTTCTGACAAGGCAAGAAACACTCTGGGTGGATGAAAATAGTAAAAGTATTAGCATATTAGACAACAAATCATCAGCCGATGATGGTTTTACTGTAGCATCATTTAAAAACACAGAATGTGATAGCAAAATATGTAATGAAATATATTAAAGAAATCAATCAGTCAGTCAATAAATAGTCTACTATTAACTGTGGTGTCTAAATGTCTCTTGAATTTCAGTGGTTTCATTTGATGAAGTCAGTAATTGAAGTGCAAAACAAGCTTTGTTTGCCGCGAACCTAATCGGGACCGATTTTGACCCATTTTTGAGTCTTACCTTGCTAACATCTCTTTGCTCTGATCAGTCAGGATAGAATTGTCTGCTCTGACCATGACAGTGAGAGCTGATGTGACTCCAGCTTTCAATAGACTCTTTACTCGCCTTTGAATGAAGTCCTTCTTATCCTAAAGTACAAGAGAAATGTTTTAAAATGTACATCACACACATCAATGACATCACACACTTTATTCTAAAACTAATTCAAACAACATTTTTAATTCTTGCATACTTATTAACCATGCATTTATTGAGAAACTATGTGGAGTATTTGTAGTTTTTAAGATTGATTTGCCACATCACAGGATTCTGTGTATGTTACCTTCGGGTGCTGCTCAGGGACGTGTTGTTTGGAGAACTTGGCCAGCTGCACCATCTCAGGAATGATCTCTTTCTTGTCATAGCTGTTGGTGCAATTGACCAGGGTGCAGGCGACAGCATATAGGATGGTTTTATCTTTTGACTAGAAGAGAAAGATGAAATATTTCCATTGTACATTTATAGGTAAACCTCTAATAAGTCATATGGATTGAAAACATCTGTGCAATTGATCAAGTTCATTCATTTTATCTTTTAACACACACCTTGGCAAGTTCAAACATGGCCCTCATAGCTGCTTCATCCTCAACAAAGTCATCTTTTACATCAGCATCATTGGTAAGGTAAGCCAAACCTTCAACGGCCCATTTCCTTGTACGCACATCAAGTGTAGGGTTGCAGAGCCACCTGGAATGTACCAAATCTAGTAATGCAATGCTGAATATGCACCGTTGACAATGTAAATGAAGGTGGTTATATGTATTTGAGTTTCTGACAGCAGGAATGAAGTGTTTCCCATTTTAGTTTTAGCACATTGTCTTTTTGGGGATAGGAGGTAGTTTTTGAGTTCTGAAAGTTGCATGCTATACTACCATTCTAATGTTTAGAGGATGGTTTGATATTTTGTTTTGTTGTTTTACTGTTTGAAAGAAGTCTCAGTAAGACTTTAGAATATTAACACTTTTCCCTCAATAAATTCTTAATTGGCTGCTTATTAATAATTAGTAAGGTAGTTGTTAAGTTTAGGATTAGGGATGGAGAATAAGGTCATGTAGAATAAGGCATTAAAATGTGCTCAATTAGCACTAATAAATGGCTAATATTTAGTAATATGCATGTTAATAATGCATGTTGTGCTACTTAAAATAATGAGTGCTAAATTTTTACACTTGATTCTCTGATGAATGGAAAGTTCCAAAGAACTTAATTTATCTGAAGTATAAATCTTTTGAATTTACGAATGTCTTACTGTTACTTTCTAGGTTCTACAAATAAAGGAAAGCTGGGATTTCTCACTTTCTGCATTGCTTGGCCAGTTTCTCAGTGGAGCCCTCAGCAAATTGTCTCATGCTGTAATCATCTCCTCCAGCAGATCCCAGTTTACACAGACCCTGAGAAAAGAAATTGGATAGCTATATTATTTTACATATGAAAAATATAACAACTGCCCAAGTTAATAACGAATGAACACTACACAGTCTGAATAGTGAATGAAGTATTTGCTCACCACAAGGGCTCTAATCTTGATTTTCTCAGTTTTAGTTTTCTTGTACATGTCCTTCAGCAGAGTTACTCCATTGCTGATGAAGAAGGAGGCTTTGCTGGTTTTGGTGGATGCGTGAATGAGGGCCTCCACTGCTACCAACTGGTCCACTTCACGCTCAGATCCGCACAGGGCCACCATCATCTCCATAACGCCCTGATGACCCGCAAGGGCGTTGCCCACATCGAAAGGGCCCTGAAGAATGCCTGACAGAGTATTGATGGCATGGATGTTTTTGTCCATGTCGTTGGGGTCAAACTTGCTCCTGTTAATGGAAACCAGCGGCATTAAGTATCAGCTCGACATGTACGTTTATATACAATCCTCATTTTGTAGTAAAAATGGAACTTACTTAATGTATTCATCACAGATATCTCTGAAGTTATCTCTCTCAGGGTCACAGCGCATGTCATCGTAGAGCTTGTTGAGGAGAATGCTAGCAATCAGCTGTGTGTTTTCTGTCAACGGCAACTGATCCGGAAGTTCTGGAACCTGACCGCAGACCTTTAGAATCTTCTTCAGACCTGTTTTTAAGAGATTTCCATGAAAACATTACACTATGTCATTACTGTCCTCCTAGTAGCACAAATCAGGAACACAAACTTAGCAATTTGCACACAAATGTTTTTTATTATTCACCAAAAACTTTTATACTAAATTATATTCTAAATATACGGAGTTTACCATTCATATGCAAAATGTGCATTTTCTGCAAGGCCTTATAATCATGTTAAGCTGACATTTATTTTAGTACAAAGGCTATAAAAAAGGTTGTGTTCTGGGTGTGTTTTATGCCAATAATTATCCTTGGGCACACAGTTGTTCAACTAGAATACTCAAAACACATAAAAGCAAATGGACAGCTATCCACTGTTATTAAATTTTTATTTTACTATAATAATAAATTGCATACCATGATCAATTGTGAAAAGGCCTTTGGAGTTATCTGTGTTCTTCTTGTCTTTTCTTGGCACATTCTTGGTCAGGAGGTTCAGAGCCTGGTCTCGGCCATGTCCAGACACCTTCTTGCTTGCGATCATTTCCAACAAGGCAATCAGAATATCTTTCAAGTCCTTACTGGAGTCTGCCAGTCATCAGACATGAGCACGAAAATCAGAAATGAGTTTGCAATTTTAACTCAGTTGCACTCAATCGGGTCAAATTATGACAGTAATATCTTATGCATCTCAAAAATCTTCAGTAATGTTATTCACATCTGCTCAGATGTCTTCTCTTACCGAGTACAAGGGCCTCTTCTTTGCCGTAATTTCTCTTGTCTCCTCCGGACAGCGAGTCATAGACACACTGGAACAGGTTTGCAGTGGCCAGAGCGATCTCTTCATTATCTACAGCCATGATGCTGCACAACTTGCTTATTCCCACCATGTGGATGATGGCAGTTGCCTTTAAAACCCAAACATATTATTAACATAAACATTTTTAAACGACAAATACTTTGAAAAATACAGAACTGCAAAATGAAATTGAAATGGGTGTTTTGCAACCTTTTATTTGCTTATTACTCTGTATTTGTTATTGCAAAAAAATTCATTTTAACAAATTACTTTTGTTGTGTGGCCTTTATTGTATTCCTTATTATATATCTGTATTATTTTTGTTATTGTTATTGTTTGTTATTGCACAAACTACCAAATATTTTTTAATCAGTATTTTTTGTCTTGTTTTTGAGGAAAATAAAAATCAATCATTTAAAATAATCATTATTATATATTGTTTTTCAAAATAATGAATAACAGATTAATGCATTCAGAGATTATGTTAATTTAAGGATACTTTTCTTAAAAGGAAATTCATTTTGAATTTTTTTTTTAAATCCCTCGTATAGATTTTTGATTCATAACGTAGGGCAACTCTTATTTTAATATAAAATAAACATAAAAAAATAATAATTCAAAACAAGTCCCAATATATTGATATATATGCATTTTTATTCTTAATTGGTGCAATTTTGTGAGCATCTTTGAGTATTTTTAGGTAAAACAGTTTAGAAAATGATTATTTTACTGTTGTTTTTTTTTTTTTTCTTTTTGGTGTTTTACTCACCCTTGCTCTGTGGCCTGTGCACATTCCTGAGAGGGTTCGGATGGCAGCCAGGATCATCTCAGGTTTTCCTGTGTCAATGAGTTGCACAAGTAAAGGCACACCGTTGTTCTGGAAGATTCTCTCTGCACCCGCGTCCTCTCTGGCCAGGACAATCAGGTTGTTGGCAGCCTAACGGACCCAACAAACATGTTTTGTTTTACTGAGAAATATGTGACAGCGTTTATCATTAATTTAGCCTTTGCTTTACAAGGAAGAAAGATTGTTCGAACCTTTTCTTGCTTTTCCTTATCTGACTCATCTGAAAACAGAATGTCAAACATGTTCTGTACTCTGGAGTCTGTTGAGAAGGTTGTTTTCAGCTGTGGGGAAAATCAGATTAGCTCTTTAGAAACTCAGATGTGCATTATGTGAACTCAAAAGCATCTTGACAGAATTGATCGTTACCTTCTGTTGGATGTCAGCTCCGAGTCTTCTGAGGGTTTCGAGGAAAGTCTTGTTTTTAGGCTCTAAGGTTGCACATCTCTGGACGTCCTTGAAGGCCATGTCCAGTTTGCCAAGCTTCTCGAGCGCTTGACATCTCCTGTACAGAGCCTTAATGTCGGCGGCATCCACATCAATAGCTGCAATTTATCAGAAAAAAAAAATGATTTTTTTTTTTTTAAATGGATTTATAGTAACATGTTTTTGAAGGTATAATGTGCTTGAAACCAGGAATCAAACCAAAAATATTTAAAAGAGAATGATTAATATGTGAATCATACCTTTAGAGGCATCTGATACGGCATTGTTATAATTTTCCTGGAAAACAAGACATTGAATTAAATTCATGCGAAAATATGATGGGTTTTATATAGGCTTGAAATATGAAAACTATTCTTACCTTTTTGAGGAAACAGGCTGATCTGTTTCTGTAGACGACTGCCAGTGCTTTCTTGTCTTTACAGGACTTAACGGCTTTAGTGTAGCTCTCAATGGCTTTGTCAATTTCTCCAGCCTGGAAGTGCTTGTTGCCTTCTTCCTTTAATTGAACTGGATCTGCGATTTCTCCCATCTAACAGAGAGGTCACATATTGTTCACATGCAACTCTTTCCTGTTCATGGTCAAATTCCTTTAAGTGTTACATTTAAACATATTTTGATTGCGCTTTCAGACTATATACTTGCACGCAACATTAAAGTAGCAGCATTAGACTTTAAAAATATTTTAATGTCTTATGTTTAAAAACGCAAATGAGGCGATATCTAATTAAATATGCACTACTTTGCATACATTTCCAGAGGAGAAATTTTTGACAACCGGATAAATTCTTTGTCACATTTTGTTGATTTCGGATGTTCCTTTTGATCTCTCCATAAATCAGAAAACACTGTTAATAGCCAGATTTCATCATGTTTTTAGAAATTAAATATGCATCAAATTATCAGTAGTGATTTCTGGAACAGTGCATGAGAAAAGAAACACTACACTAAATAAAGGAAACATTTAAAAGTGTATTTTGGATGTTTTCTTTCCACTAGAAACATGTTATGAATGAGCAGCACATAAAAAAGTGTTATGTGTTGCATTATTACAAACTTTTATTTCTAACACAGTCCTTACAACATTCAGACGTAGTACATTAAAACATTCTCAAACTTACTTTTAGGTACCAATTTTGCGGTGTTCTCAAGCAAATGGTAAAGCACGTTATCTCTGACTTTAAATGTCTGACCCTCATGCCTTATTTGGGCAACATGTGGCCTCCTAAGAGGTCCTAAACACAGTCATTGGCAACTTCTGTTATCTATACATTATAGACATATTCCCCATCCTGAGCACTGTAACTATAGATAGATTATGGATTCAAAAACAACCAATCATGCATGTAATTACAGTTGCATACCGTCATTTAAGTCGATTCTGGTTCGTCGTAAGAGGAAAGTCTGTCCTGTGTGTAGTTTCTTGTCGTTTGGGTTTATCAGTCGTTACGGCCCCCCAAGAGTCACTTATATATATATCTTGCACATTGGGGGGGACATACCAGGATAACGGATGCATCCATTTTATTCGGAGGGGTGGGGAGGTCTTCATCATCCCCACCTGTCTGTGCAAATGTATTACGCATCTACCAAATTCAACCTGATATTACATATTTGCAGGGTTTGTCGCTCTTCCCCTCACGCTGTTTGTTCATTCCTCTCATAGTAGATTCATTTAAGTTTGCAGATAAGTGGACACCCCTTATTTCGGTGAACTGGCACTTCTCTGATATGGTCTATTTAGGGAGAAGGTATGACAGCTGAGAAATCAGTAGCAAATGTCCAGAGCTGACCGATGGGAGGGGGAGGAGGTGTGTGTCCCAACAGCTGGTGCGGTGGAGCTCTGACTCGTACTTTCTAGAATGGAAGAGCTCTCGAAGATAGAAGAGAACTGGGGGAGGTGTTACAATCAAAACAAAACATCCTGCAGACTTCTGGGAGGTGCTGGTGAGTGACACTATTGTGCTATGTTTATATTGGGCCAAGACATCCTGATACTACAGTACTTCTTGAAGAGTTTCAAACACTTTCTATGAAGCCTGTATTGATAAGACCTTATAAGGGTATTCTTAAGGCATTATAATGACTGCATAATGAATTATAAAAAACCTTATAATGTGTTATAGCATCTCATGAATGATCATAAAAACCATTATAATCCATTATAATATTTACATATTTGTGATTATAACTTAAAAGTATGTTTATTTATAACACACAATGAACACCATATTAAATCTACTTCATTTATAATGTACTATATTATATCTTGACATTGTTTATTTAAGATCTGCACAGTACCTTACAACATCTTGTGAGTGGTTAGGTGCTGAATGTTATTTGAGTGTTTCCTGTGAGGCTAATATTGAGGCTAATGTGAGCTAGCTTGAAAAATGACATGTAATTGCAGAATGAATTATCAACAGAATAAAACATTCATGTGATCTGATATCTTATGGCTGTTTAAGAAAAAAAATAGTATTGTTATTATTATTACTTATAAGTGGTATTTGTCAGCTTTAAATAAAGTAACATAGGTAAGATATGAGACTTATAATGCATTATAATTATATATTATATATATTTTACTATATAATCCATTGTAATCATGTTCATTGTGTGTTATAAATAAACAAACTCTTAAAAGCTATAACCACAAATAAGTAAATATTATAACACATTAAAACTGTTCTTATGAATATTCATGACATGATACAATATATTATAAAGTTATTTATAATGCATTATGCTTTCATTATAATGCCTTAAGAATAACCTTATAATGTACTATAAATAGAGGCTTCATAGAAAGTGTTACAGATATATTAAAGTTACAATATAACATTGTTATTGTAAAAGATTTTTCCATGTTGTAAATGAAGGTTATTTATTTACAAATAAATACTATTTCAGTCTTTCCTTAAAAATGTAATGTTTAGAACAAATTCATTTTTACTTGCCATTTCTTTGTAATTATTTGTAAAATTTACAAGCAATTTCTGTTTGTTTCAGAAAAGACAACAATGCACTGATAAAAAGTGGCACTGAAAACATTTATGATTTAGTTACTTTTTTTTTTTTAACAAATCTGCATATTAGAATGATTTCTAAAGGATCATGTAATGCTGGAAACTGGTGTAATGGCCACTGAAAATGTAGCTAATAAATACATTTTTAAATATATTCAAATAGAAAACGGTAATTTAAAATGATAATGATATGATTACATAATAGGATTTTTTTTCTGTATTTTTTGATCAAATAATTACAGTGTAGGTTAAGACTACTTTCAAAAAAATCGTAATTCGACTCCAAACATTTGAATGTTTGATAGTGTAAAGTAAGTGGATACTGTACATAACGTAATTTAACGGGAGCGAAATACATACAAATATGCTAAAATAAAATGGACACTCATTCTCAAATGCATGTCGCAATAATCTAAAAACAACCAAATACTGGTTGAAATTAAATTCAGACCAACACAAAGGTAATTTATAATAATGATTTAATAAATTATGGCCTCAAAACAAACAAAGGTGCAATAATAATATTCAAAAGTCAGTTCTGACATGGCATTTGAAATCAGAAGCGCACTAGCATCTAGCATCAAGCAATCATTTGGACGCCTCTAGGAAAAGGATCTCCTGAGAGAATGTGACACTTGAAAGACTGACTGCATTTTAGCACATAAAAACATTCTGGCATCTGGATATATGTAAAGGATGCACCGCTGATGCGAATCCCACTCTTGATTATCAGGAGCTGATGTACCAGCGTAAATCTGAGCATGTTTACACAGTGAAAGAAACTCTTACATTTACAGTACATGACACATTTGTGATCGTAAGAGATGTCTCAGAACTACAGTCACACATCTGTTGTTTCCTAGAAACTGTGTTTGGTGGGAATAAAAGGTCAGGATTATCACTCCAGTGAGGAGAACTACGATAACACACACTTGTACAATGTATGAAAATTGCACATTTAAAAAGATCCGAACAGCTCTTTTACCTAGAGTTTGAATCGGCAAGCGCTGCATCTAGGTCACTAAAGACTAGATCCTTTAAGAGGTAAAGAAGATAGCAGTTATAAACCATCTTTGCATATCAAAGGAGCGTAATTATTGCATGTTTCCAAAACAATGAATGACGTGACATCTGTCTTTAGTCTGATCCCAGAGCTGCCTGTAAATGTGAGGGCTACAAAAGCACAGTCAGCGTTTGGTAACGGATGTCCATGAATCTGCGCTCTTGTAGGCACATTCCCTCCAAACAGTCCAAGGAAATGTATAGCACTGTGATCCGATGCACAGATGTATGTTTGTAGATGTTGTATTGGCGAATGTTTTCTTTGTTTGGCAGCAGATGGCGCTCTCGGCACATGAGGATCCGGAGGACTACAGAAGCAGGTGATGGGGAGGGTAGAGATGAACATCATCTCATTTTACTCCTTACTGGAAAAGAGATTGACAATATGATCAACATTTATAGAAGTTGTAAGTTATTAGTGGCGATATTACTTTTATAATACAGTATATTAAAATTTTAATGTGATATAAATAATTACAGTATTCTGGTTTTTATGAATTTATAATACAATAATTATCAATTATATATTATATAATATATTACAATATTATATATTATAGTTTCATATTATTTCTTAACTTACTACTTTTACTGATTATTATTTATTTTTAATTACATATATATATATATATATATATTTATTTATTCTTTTTTTTCATAATCTGACATTTCTAAATATGTATATTTTTTGTTATAATCATATTTTATTCTTAAAGTTATTTTATTACAAATGTTTTTCTTTTATATTTATTATTAAAACTTTTTAAATTATAAGTTGTAATTACTAGCTTTATTTCTTGCTTAACTTTAATTAAAAAAGTTTAATCTGATATTTATAAAAATCAGGAATAGGATATTGTCAGCCAATAACAATAATTTTAAAAGGCTTTTATAATAAAAATAAAAGAATAACATTTGTTGTAGGTTTTTTATTTATAATAATAATAATAATAATAATAATTCTTTGTAATATAATATAAATAGTAACTTAGAATTTAAATTGCTGTTCATACATGATATATCTGATATTTATACATTACATCTATAATGATATAAGAATTAAAATATAATAATACTAAAAATATATTTAAAAAATTTAAATACAAAAATATATACATATGTGTTCATTATTATATTACATATAATGGTAATTTATAAATATTAAAATGCAATATTAAAGGAAATAAAAATAAAATATTATATATATATATATATATATATATACACACACACACACACACACACACACACACAACAGGGATATTGCAAGGTTGATTAGTCTGTATTATAGATTATAACTGGTCCTGAATGTTTATTGATCAGTAAACAAATGATACTATCTATGCTGCAAATAACCAATCAGAATCAACTATTTCAAAGACCCATGTAATAACAGATATTTTGATCATTTTTGACTATTTCATTGCAAATCCAAAAGACGCCATGCAGGGTAGGCATCGTATTTAATTTAATGTGAGAGAAGATGAGGCTTGTGAGGGATAAAAGTACAGTGGATTATATAGTGTTCCTTGGTTTTGACAATTAAGTCATAGAAACACTGAAAAACAGGACAGTACAACCTATTGAACGTATTGTACTTCT
Source organism: Enteromius mattozi (assembly GCA_032359235.1). Lineage (NCBI taxonomy): Eukaryota > Metazoa > Chordata > Actinopteri > Cypriniformes > Cyprinidae > Enteromius > Enteromius mattozi. Next base: position 3,569,934 of record JAUMHE010000055.1, read on the forward strand.
ATACCTCGCATCTTCATGTTTTATATGACCCTGACTAAGATCTATAGATTCCTCGAGATGCAATCGACTTGTACTGCACAAACTCACAAAGTAGACGTCCAGCACCGAGTCGTCATCTCTGTCTATTTCCATGGTGCTTTGCTCCGATGTCAGACAGATGGCGCTGTCCTCCAATGTAAAAGTCGAGCAGGCACATCTGAAAGTAAAACAACAGCAGCAGTGAGTCAGAAGAACAGCACGAAGAAGCTCAAGGACTAATTAAGAGTCCTCAAAACATGACAGATGAATACTGAGCAAAGCTGGTGGCCTCATAAATGCCACTGAGAGAATGTGTGTGTCCGTGTGTGAGGGAGACCAGGACAGAACGCATTTCAGCTGTAATATTTCTCATCATTACCGTGACATGTTTCAGATGAGCGCTGGCCATCTATATCCACTTTGGAATGCGCTTATGTTTTTATTGCCTGTAATAATCTCTTGAGTTATTGCTGCCATGGCAACCAGACCCTTGTTCACCTCATGAACATAAAGCACTTTGAGCATGTGACACTTTTCAGATGCTGAGGGTGTTCCTTAACACAGGCTCACCCTAGACTTCCTCAAACACTTTGACAGCCTGAGGTCAGCAAAATATTAATTTTTTTAAAAAGAAATGAATAGTTTAATTTGACAAGAATGCATTAAAATGATCCAAAGCGACAGTAAAGACATTTATAATGTTCAAATAAATACTGTTCTTTTAAATATTCTATTCATTAAAGAATTTTCCAGGAAAATATTAATCAGCACAACATTGAAGATGCTAAAAAATGTTTCTTGATAAGCAAATGAGCATATCATAATGATTTCCGACAGATCATGTGACACTGAAGACAAGAGTAATGATGCTGAAAATACAGCTTTGCGTCACAGAAATATATTACATTTCAAAACACATTCAAACTAAAAACAGATATTTTAAATTGTAATAATATTTCACTTTTTTTTACAGGTATCTGTGTTTTTAATCAAATAAATGCAGCCTTGGTGAGCAAAAAACATCTGAAAGAAGCATCTGAAACATTGTAAATCCCTAACGTGAAGTCTAAGCAATAGCAACACTTATATTTACCTTAGCAACCACCTCTAATTAACCTATTATGTTGATTAAGTCAACAGCATAGCATCTAACTAAGCTTTAACTCAATAATCATTGTTCAAGCTGAGGAACACCGAATGCCCCTTTTTGTAGTATTGTGTGTCATAAAACAATACCGCTATTATACTCGTCCTTCGCAAGCAGGTGAAATATTTATGAGGTCTTTTCACAGGAATTCCTCTTAAAACAGGTGTGTGTCAAAGGTGAGGAGATCAGTGAGAACCAGCAGCAGAACAAGCGTCGCATGACAGCACCTGGTCAGCCGCTCATGCTCGAGCAGGATATAAGAAATCCATCTCCAAGTGTTACATTGTTGTATTGTTTGACTATATTCGAGTGATTTGGTTAGTTAAAGGAATACAAAAAACAAATATTTGTCATCATTTACCCAGCCGTACTGTCATTCCTAACTGTTTAATGGAACACAAAAGAATTTTGAAGTATTTGTTGCTCTTTTCCATGCAGTTACAATAAATCAAGGTTTTTGGGTTTCAAAAAGGACTATATAACTGGAAACTCAAATCAAATGACAACAATCATGATATCTAGCATGAGATAGGTAGCAAAGTTGGATTTGTGAAGGAGATTCAAAATGGCTTTGAATGATTCATTGATGATTTGAACTGATCTGGTTTGTCATTATTTACTCAACCCTCATGTTGTTCCCAACATATTTTACTTTCTTTATTCAGTGGAAAACAATTTTGAAATATCTGTTGCTCTTTTGAATGTAATTACGACAAGGCTTTAAAAAGGACTATAAAAAGTCATCTATACAACTTGAAACTCAAATCATATGACAAAAATGATGATGATCTAGCTTTCCTTGGTATGTGTCTCCACGTGATAAGTTTGATTTGTGAAGAAATAATTATTTGGAAACTAGATCTGCAATGCATCAATTGATTCAGTTCAAAATCACTCTGAAGGATATAATGATGAATTGAACTGATCCGTGACTATTTGCTCAACCCTCATGTAATTTCTAACCTATTTCACTTTTAAATTTCCTTGAAATTACAGTTAAACTAAGGTTTTTAGGCTTAAAAATGACTCCAGTGTACCATAAAATAGTTAATAACTTGAAACTGAAATCAAAGGGAAATAATCATGACATCTTACTTTCCTTGGAAATGCTAGATTTGTGTAAGAATCATTCTTTTGAGTCAGATCTTGTCCATGAATCAATCAAATGTGAATGATTTGTTTATGAATAGAAGTAATCTGCTTCTTGAGTTCGCTCATCTCATAAAGTTCACAATCATATGATGCACAAGTCACATGGTTATTTTTACGATACTTTTATGGTGCTTTTGCCTCCTTCTGAAGCCTTTTAGTCTCTACTCATTAAGTGGCTTAAAAAAATTCTCCATTTGTGTTCCATGGAAAAAAGGTCAAATGTGTTTGGTAAATGATGACTGAATTTTCATATTTTAGTTGAACTGCCCTTTCCAGAAAGAGAAGTGGAGATGTGAGGAGGTGACAGGTGTGTCGGGTTGATGGGGCTGAAGGTTTGTGAGATGTAAGGTGTCACCTTTCGTTTGATCTGGCCTCCTGGTACCGATCTGTGACGTAAATAGAGGGCGGGGAGAGGGTGTGGCTCAAGGAAGAGGCTTCATACGGGTAAGGAGTCTGGGGGACCAGGTCAGGACGGTTATAGGACCAGAACACTGTGGTATGAGATGACAAAAACATGAGGTGACTGGGAGGAAACATGTGTTTTCTGATGAACAAATATACAGTACATGACAAAGTAACTAAGCTACCATTTAAAAGTTTGGAGTCTGCAAAATATTATTGATTTTATAAAGTTAAAAATATATATTAATTAAATATTATTAAAATTATTATATTATTACAATTTAAAATAATCATTTTACACTTATTTAATAAATTTATAATATATTTTAAAAATGTAATTTATTCCTATGATGTCAACGCTGAATCTTCAGCATCATAACTCCAGTCTTTAGAGTTAAATGATCCTTCAGAAAATTATTCTGATATGTTGATTTGTTGCTTAAGAAAATTTATTAGTGTTATTATTATCAGTGGAGACAATTATAATTATAAATTATACATTTTTTTTTTTTTTTTTTTAGAAATCGTGATGCATTTTTTTCAGGATTCTTTGATGAATAGAGTTCAAAAGAACAGCATTTCTTTAAAACTTAAATAATTTGTGCCATTATGAATGTCTTTTCTGTCACGTCTGATCAGTTTAATGTATCCTTGCTGAATATAAGTATTCATTAAAAAAAAAACATACTGACCCCAAACTTTTGAATGGTAAGATATCTATTTTTTATTATAATTCATACCCAGCAGCAGCTCTGAGCCGATGACTAATATAGCAGTGCAAAAAGTCAATGCAAGGACACTGAGTAACTTCTGCTCCTGAGCTTTTTGTTCAAGTAGTAAATGCAAATTGAACGAGGAAGACATGACTGTCTGGAAAAATATGTCTCGGACGGCAGCTCATTTTTCAGGGTTTTTCCAAAAGATATTGCACAAAATAAAAAAACAGACTCTTCCTGTCTGTATCTGTCAACAGCGACAGAACTGATGTTTGCAAGTAAATGTCACCATTTGTCTTTAGTGATGGCATAAAATGCAAATCAAGGATTTTTCACACTGCACCTAACCCAAGGTATCTTTTTAACCCCAGACTAATACCGTTTTAACCCTAGCTAATGTTGTTGACCTCATTAATATGCAAATAAGAACATTAAAGGGATAGTTCACCCAAAAATTAAAATTCTGTCATCAATTACTCATCCTCCACTTGTTCCAAAACACTAAAGATATTTGAAGAATGCGTGTAACCAAATAGGCCTTGTTTATAATAGTGCATATCTGCTTTAAAGTGGCGTTCCTACCATCCTAGTCTGCTCTTTTTAATGCGTTTCAGAAACTATTTCTATCCACTACACAACAGAAAACATGTCACATGACCATTCATGCAAGTACAACCACAGATATGTAAAGGTAGATGCCATATTACTTAGATGGTGAATGGTTCAACTTGCTTTGAGCGATTGAATGGGGAATCTACCTATACATATATATGGGTATAACAATTAGCATGATTTTATGTTTACACAGTCGTCAAGGATACGGGCAGCCACGCCATCGATTTCAAAAGTCTCCATTTTGGTCTGAAACGCAACCCAAGAGTTTTCATTTACACCAGGGTCTGCACCTTCACGACGCAATTAAAGCTGTGACAGCTGACTGCATGAAGTGTTCAACATTCCACACTTCATTTTTTGGCTATTTAGGTGCATCATCTGGGTATTTAAAGTGCACTTTTTCTTTGAAGTACGCAATTTGGGAAACACCTACAGTATTTTTTTCCATACTATGGAAGTCAATGGCTACCATCAACATTGGCCAGTATAATTAACATTCTTCAATATATCTTCTTTTGTGTTCTTGAAACTTAAACTAATCCAGAATAAAATATGAAACATGATAACGCATGATTATGTTAATCCAGAGTTTAAAATGTCTCTCAGATAATATTTTCACATGCAAAAAGCCCTCTAGCCCTTCATGTAGAAGGTGCCACCCACCTTGTCCATCAAGACTAGCAAGACTACGGGCTCCTGCAAGTCTGTCCGCCTTCTCCTCAGCCTTCTCCTCCTTCTGTGAGGACAGCACCTCTTGAGAAGAGCACTTGAGCGCTGATATGGAGTTTCGTGCCCTCTTGCTCGGGGAGAAACGATTTGCTGGGTGTGCGACAAAGAGACTAATTATGGACACTGTCCTAAATGAACTGAAAATATGATGATGTAACTCTCCCCTAACTGTTACCTGGCAGCAGACAATTAGACCGTGAAATGAAATCTTGGTCTGCTGTCTAACTTTATTAGAAAGGATAAAAATAAATCTGCATTCTGCTATTTTAATTTAGCTTATAAAAATCTGATTACCGGGGTGAATTACAGTTCCTGACTTCTTGTTAGGTTGGAGAAAGAGGAAGAAGTTGTTCTGATGGTGTAATGTTGTTTCAAAATATTCTTAGTAATGCAATTGAAGTTGAAAAAAAATGACGTTTGTATAGGAATACTGATGCAACTTCTGTTCTGTTTATGTTTGGTCATTTACAGGAAGTTTAATATATGATCATCATCTTTCTCCAACTATTAATTAGATTAATTGTAATTATAATTCCACTGCTTGCAATGCATCTCTTTTAATCTGGAGGCCAGATTATCATAGAACATAATGCAAAGGTAAATAAGTGCTGTAAAAATATAATGCTCAGTTTATGGTAACTAATGCATTGACTGATGTTAACAAATGAGACCTTTTTGTGCAGTGTTATTACATTTCTTAAAATATTAATTTTGCAGATGCAAGTTGTACCATTAAAAGGTTTAACATTCAAAATGTATCCCATTGTGATTATGTAATACTTGCATAATGAATTAATTTGCTTGTGTTGTTGACTTACGCTGAATCTTTCTGAATACTCTGGAGCTCATGAACTTGAGAAATCTGTTTGCATAGAAACTCGGTCTGTGCACAGACACCGTATCCTAGGAGAAAGAGAATACAAGACAATTAAACCAGGAAGCGTCTTTAATTCCCTCAGCGGTATGAATAGTCTATTCATAAATGAAGAGAGCAGAGAGACATATAGACTTACACCATCATAGACGAGTGCCTTCCAGGAGTGCTCCAGCTTCTTAATGAATCTTGGTGGGAAATGAGAGCGAGAGATCTCGTCAGGGATGAGGGAGTTCATTTAAAGATGATGCATTGAGCGAATATGCTGTAAGCTGGTGTATAACATGACATTTGCGCTCCTGGGTTTGAGGTAAACTGACACCAGGCTTACCTGTAAGACTGCAAGATGTCGATAATGCCAAGAAAAATAAGTAGTTTTTCATCCCTGTGTGTTTTTGCAGGAATGCCTCCCATTCTGTGTAAAAGGAAACATTGCATTTACCGTAAATTTACTGTTAATAAACATAAAAGGTCAAGACAAGCCATTTCAACCCAAAAAAAAAAAAAATCAAAAATATTATTTTTGCACAAATTCTAATTGCCATTTCTAAATGTAGATTAATTTGTTTTAATTATCCGTGTTTTAATTATTTTGTTTTTTACCCCCCCCCCCATAAAAAAAAAAAAAAATTATAATACAAAAAAATTAAATTTTATTTAAAGATATAACTAATCATAAATAATAGTATATGTATTTATATATACGCACACACATAATATTTGTTTTATGATTAAATCCTAATCCTTTGTTTTATGATTAAATATTATGTTAAATATTTTTGAATAATAAGAATTTCTATTTAATTTATTTTGGATATGACAGTTTCTAAATTAAATCATTAAGGCATCTTAACAATTGTTTTTAATTTTAGGATTATTATTGACACATAAATAAATAATATACATATTAATACAAAAATAAATAATATGTATGAATAATGTATATAAATAATAATAATATACATACATATATATATATATATATATATATATACACAAACAGGATAAACACTGGTTTAAATGTCAGGGACTCACGTGTCGTCGGTTGTCAAAGCCTCGGCTGCCTTGCCGTCTCCCTGAATAGACTCCATGGCAGTGGAGTAAAGAACTTTCTGTCCCACGGTCCTCTTCCCGTCCACAATGTTGATGTCTCCTTCTCTGTGACTTTGGTCCAAAACATGCACCCCCAACAGCAGACTGTAGTCCATGATCTTAAAACTCTCCAGAACCTGTGTGACATACAACACAACATTTAACCATCAATCTCACACACAATATTACAAAGGACCACAGCCAAAATCCTCCTCATTAGTCCACCTAGTCTTTGCCCACAGTCCTGTTACTGCTTTTTCTCTTTGTCAGGATGGTAACCCTCATTGTACAAAACTCTAGTTTGCTCAGTTAATATTTGAGGGTGTAGGGTTGCTGCAGCATATATATATTTAGAGAGAGAAAGAGAGTTTTTCTGGTTTAGTTCACTTTTTATTAAAGTTAACACCCACTAACACAGCTCTTCTATTTTGTGGCATTGCATATTAGAGTAATACTTAATTTCAGTAACATAACAGAAAAAACAGCAATGATGGAGTGAAAATGCCAGCACATGACACATGAGGTTTTATCAGGGAGTCATGCACCAAATCTGATGGCAAGCATTAAAATCCAATTAAATGAAAAACAAAAATGATCAAAAAGCTCAGAGAGTCTCTTCAAAATGAAATCCTGAATAAACTAACAGTAAGAACAAGGGGAAAATGATCTTGTTTTCCTTTACAAATTTCTAAACATGAAATAAATCATTTACTTGAAAAGCATAATGACTGAAGTCCTATTTACTTAAAAATGTATTAAAATTATGCCTAAAATAAATAAATAATAAAAAAAGAGCAAAATTAAATGAGTTTATGCATAAAACAGGAAAAATCTGAGTGGGCCGAGATTAATAACCTTGTTTTCCTCTGAAGTACGTTTTTTTTCTTACCTCTTGAAATATTTTATCATTTTAAGCACTAACAAAAAAACAAGACTTAATATCTCAAGTCATTTGCTTCTCAAGTGAGTGTATCTTTTTTGACATTTTTTAGATATCAGTCATACAAAACAAGACAAAAAAAAAAAAAAGAAGGCGAAAGTAAGATCAGGGAAAGTCTGCACAGCATCTTCATAAATGAGTCAAAAGGAAAAGCGATTTGTTTATCAGTGGTAAGAAACTATAAACAGGCTTTAAACAGACATTAGTCATCAATAGGTCACCAGACAAAAGATCTCAGCTATGACTACTTGTTAAGAATTCCCAAGAAACCAACCACAGAGAACATAGGTGTGCGCATCTGTTAGTGTTATAGGAATACTTTATATATCCATTAAATACTTCCAAGCCTGCACATTGTTTACTTTTGGCTTTAAATGAAAAAAAACTTAAACAATCAGGTCAAAGCTGTAGCCATGAACCAGTATATTTCACTTTTGCATGATGCTCCTGTTCCTCTCGTACCCTTCATATTCAAATGAATAATATTTGAATAGGGACACACAACATCCTTGTTTTGCATCCCATCAGGAATGCCTAAAAGCCTCCAAATGGGCCCTCAACTAGGTCACAGTAAAACACAACATTGGTGGCAGTGGAAGGCAAGTCATAGGGTCAATGGTTAACCTGCTAGGAATTTACACTTTTTTGGGTGGAGTAACAGATTAACATTTTGCTCCGGGACGGAGTATATAACCCTTTTTTATGAAAGCAACAGGCCTGGGCACTAAAAACTATATTTTTACTAGATATTTTCATTGTAAAAGACACTCATTAATAAGACAAAGCTCATCTAAACATTTTTCAGTCTTCAAAGGTTTATAACTGAATGAGATTAGTCTTTCTACTTCAAAATTTCAACATTTAATTCAACTAGTGAAATTTACTAGCAATTTCAGAGTTTGTACATTGATTGTTTTTCAGTGTTGTTTACATTACTAAATATGTGTCATTGATGTGCAAATGCGAATGATCAAGTACTCAAGTATTTTCATTTGTCTAAAAACAGAACAAAACAAGCCATTTGGGCCTTTTTGAACTGGAGAGGAAGTTTTGAGCTCTGAAAGTTGGACTATATTTTCATAGTACATCAAGCTTGTTTGACTCCTCATGAGCCCTTAACAAAATATAACAAGTACAAATATGGGCTAAATATGACAAGTGGCTCAGTGCGCTAAAACAAAAGGAAACAAATGCGTTATGAAAAACTCTTCCTGTTTTGAGATACTTATGTAAAGTATTTTCCATTTTCCACAGAAAACATCCTGGGCTTCAGGGCAGCAGTCCACAATGGCTTGCTGTTATACCACTATTAAAACCACCTGCTTTGCAGCTATCAGTCGAGTCAGCTTAAATGAGAATGTCGTTTGTCTTTACAGTCAATGGTCATCCATTAACATCATGTGAAGAGTTCAGTGAAAAAATGTGTCACTTGTGTTCATATTGTATTTAAACATGAGGTATGTGACCTGCCGTGACCCAAGAAAGAGATTTTGTTAGGGTTTATTAGGTAAAATTTTCTCATTAGGTTTTATTATTGTTTGTGCATTTGACATTTCAAAAATAAAATGTATTTTTATTGCACACAGAAAATATGTACTGTAAGCACTGCCTGTACTAAATAGGCATTTAATACAAACATCTTTTTAATAAATATAATAAATTTTAATAAATCAAACAAGACTTTTTCTTTTAAGTTCTTTTAAGACAGAAACCTTATAAACTTACAAGAACCAAGTTTCAATGTAATAAATATATTACACAATGGTTTTTTGCATTCACTTTCTGGTTAGTTGTGAATATGGGAATTATTATTAAATAAAATAATAATAACAACAACATTAAAAAAATTATATTATATATAAAGATAATATATAAAATTCTATAATATACTATGTATCATTTCTTGTGTGTGTATATATATTTATATTTATTTATATAATTTATATTATATTATAAATATATTTATTAAATAAACAACATATTTTTCCTATATATATATATATATATATATTTTTTTTTTTTCTCTCTGAAATATATACATGCATGTGTGTGTATTTATGTGTAGATAATAAATATACACAGCACACACACATATATTATTTAAACAAAACCTTTTATTTTGCACGTGATTAATCGTGAATAATCGCTTGACAGCACCTATATATATATATATATATATATATATATATACACACACACACTGAATCTTTCCTCGAGGGGTGATAAATGTCAATAAGGCATTTGCTCTCACAAGACTAAAATCATCCTAAATATTGGTTTAGTTTCAAATATGAAAAAAATAAAGAGCCATAACTGGCACAGACACTGAGGATGGCATACTCCTGCAAAACAGCAACATATACACACAGACATATGGCAAAATTTTATTTAAAAAAACACACTTCTTCTTGTAAGGGGAAAGAAGTTGCTGGAACACAATTTCCGAGCTCTCCAAAAAGACCTGCGTCGTTATTTTTCCTGTGTCAGACACAGTGTAATGAAAGTGTTCTTTATTGTCAAAATCAGGTCATTAAAATGAATGCTTACTCATTTTCCATTCAGCTCAGAGAAGACATTTACATCAAGAGTGAAGATAAATGCCGGCGACGTGCTCTATGCATTATCGAAATCCCATAAGAGCTTGGAGACGAGCTGCATAGAAACCATTTAAACGCTTGTTCTTGATTCTCATAGATTTGGTTCTATTGTGCTCTGCAGTTGAAGACCGGCGTGTGTTGCTTACTCAGGAGAAACTTTCTGCTTAGTGTTCATTTCAGTTTCTGCACAGGACGTAGCCAGAAGGAAAAGCTAACAATAAAATCTTACAGCACTCATGGGAATGTGTTTGAACTGCAGTTTGTGTTTCCTTGCATCAAGAACACAGTGTAAAAAGATGACAGCAAAAAGAACCATTAACAATTTCAATCCATAAAAGACTATGTTCTTCTCAGATGCTGAAGTGGGCTGCAGCAGATTGAATGTCCCCAAGTATGGTCATTATTGTGCGAAACTCCAGTTCTCATTTTTCCCTCGGCCCTCTTGTGACTCACATTACGACTGATCCTTTTAGTTCAGCGCTCACAGGGGCCGGCCGGTCAGTACATACTTCAGGTGCCAAAAAAGACAAACTCTCAGACTGTTATATATAGGGAACATTTTGTCTCCAATTGCTTTTAATAACAGGTCATGTCTGGAATGGCACCACTTGTTTGTTGGTAAACAAATGAACAGTAAGAAAGTCGAGTGCCAAGTCTGCTGAAGAATTCGAGAAGCACAAGGCAACCACAGAGGGCCGGTTACCTAATGCAGCGTTGGGACACTTCGACATCATGCCACAATCATTTGGGTAATTCAATTACTGAGCTGTTTACTTGCAGCTTGATTTCATAGGAACTTGCAAAGAAAAAGAAAACATGTCATTTGTCCTTGAAAAACACTGCAGTGCGCAAATAGGAAACAAAAATGAGAGCGTTTTAATAGAAAGTTTTTCCTGGACAGCAATGTGAGGGGAAAATAAAGAAAAAGAAAATAAATAAAGGTTTAAAGGGATAGTTCACCCAAGTTCTGTCGTAATTTACTCACCCTTGCATTGTATTGCATTCTTTATCGGTTTTGCGGAAGATGACAAAAGATGTTTTGAAGAATGTTTCAACTGTTTGTGTCCGTGCAATGAAAGACAATGGGTTTTAAAACAAACCACATTTTTCAAAATATATTTTAATGTGCTCCACAGAAGAAAAACTTTCATTTGGGGGTGAATTGTTCCTTTAAGTATCAATTTCTTTACCAAATTGTACTTTGATTTGATGGTCAAATATCAAGGATTTCAGTATGAACTCAAAAAAAAGACCAAATTAGGATACCTTTCAAACTTTTGGTCAATTAAATTTTTTTTAACAATTTTTTTTTTATTTTTTAAGTCTCTTATGCACACCAAGGAGGCATTTATTTGATAAAAAAATACAGTAGTAAAATAGCAATCTTGCGAAATTACATTACATTTTAAAATATTGTAAATATTTTTGTAATTTATATAAAATGTAATTTATTTATGTGATGCAAAGCTACATTTTCAACATCATTACTCCTGTCTTCAGTGTCACATGATCCTTCAGAAATCATTCTAATATGCTGATTTGCTGCTGAAAAAAAAATCTTATTATCATCAGTGTTGAAAACAGTTGTGCTGCTTAGTATTTTTGTGGAAATAATTTGTCATAGAAATCTTTTGTAACATTACATAGCATAAATGTCTCTTACTGTCACTTTTGATAAATTTTTGCACATTTTCTGAATATTTACATCAATTAATTTCTTTAAAAAACATTACTGACCCCACATTTTGAAAGGTACTCTATCTGAGCTATTGTAACTATATTAATTTTAGAATTGGTGCTTATTCACCCACCCCTAAATATTCTAAAAACTATTCAGAACAGCTTAACAACCTCACAGCAATGCCATTACAATCACCTATATCCTTGGAGAAACAAACAAATGCTGCTAATCTGTGGTTGCCAAACACTGTCAGTTCATGCAGGGCAGACATTATTAGCCAAATCCCAATATTTAAGCAGCAATGGAAATTATCTAGGAGGGAAAATACCATCTGATTGTTTACAAATCATTCTAGGAGGAAAAAAAATAATTAAATCATGTGAAAAACAACAATATTTACCAGACCATGTCGACAGCCTGATCTGCTGAAATAGAAAGGAATGCCAGACTGGATTAATGCGGTTTGTTTCCCAGCTGAACGGAGAGGTCTGCCACTCAACACATTTTGAATCTGTTAATAAGCTACTGTGGAGCTGAAGACTATCATGAACTTGTTTTCCATGAAACTGCTGCATCTTCCCACCGGGTGCTTGTGCACGAGGATGAGACTAAAACATCTAGACTAAAACATAAAGGAACGCAAGATGTTCCAAAACGTTCCAAAAAAAAAAAAAGTACAGATTTCTATTAAATCTCGGGAAATCTAAGCGCCATTTTTTAAAACACAAAACATGACAACAGATGCATATAAAAAAATGCTTCTCAGTGCAGCCTTTCTGTTATGTTAGACTCAAAATAACAAGCATAGCTAGTTTTGTGTTTTTGTTCTTTTCTGAATCATACTTAATGTAATTGTATCACTTGACCTTCTCCAGCTCTATTTACACTGATGCTGTGGATTTTCTTGTCACGCATAGAAACATACTGTCTTGTAATGTAAGAATGATCCTTAAGCACAGCTGATTGTTATCCTTGGTCTATCTGTGGTGTTTTAAGGTGTTTAATACATGTTTTTATCTTATGAGGGTTCATGTAATGAGTGTTTTTGTGATGTTGTCAAAAATTTGAGACAACGGGCAATTAGCTTTCCATGTACACTGCTGTTTAAAAGTTTGGGGTTGGTAAGATTTTTTAATGTTTTAGAAAGAAGTGTCTTATGCTTACCAAAGCTGCATTTATTTGATAAATACAATAAAAACAATAATATTGTGGAAAAATAAATACAATGTTTTTTATTTATTTGAATGCATTTTAAAATGTAATTTATTTCTGTGATATAAAGCTACATTTTCAGCATCATTACTCCAGTTTTCAGTGTCACATGCTCCTTCAGAAATCATTCTAATATGCTGTGATGCATTTTATATTCATCAGGGTTTTTCTGATTAATTAAAAGTTCATGAACATTTATTAATTTTTTTTGTAATATAACAAATATATTTACTGTCACTTTTGATTAATTTAATGAGCCTTTGCTGCAAAGTGTTCATTTCATAAAAATAAATGCATAAACACTTTTGAACAGCAGTTTACATGTTAATGAGACATAGCTCATAATATTTAAAATAATTGTGAAAAAAATGGTGTAAATCTTTTTAGAACAAATAGTAAAATTGATAGCAGATAGTAAGTATAATAACTTGATAGACTCTTATAAATGTTTGTTCTGCAAACATCTCATTAGCAATGAAAATTACAAAATAGAGGGAATTTTTGATGGCGCTGTTTTTTCATTTAATTTATTCTAGTGAAACATGAACCATATGATACACTTAAACGCATGATTTGTCACAAGATACCTTGTAATCCAACACTGGGATGACACTCAGACCAGATTATCAGGTTTGATCAAATTAAGGTTGGTCGCCACAGAAACTGAGCCACTCAGCTGTGTAAAATATATTTGTTTTATCTTCCTCATGATTCCCTGTGATTCACATCAGAAGTCTGTTGCTGTTTTGTTTCCAAATCACTTTCTATTCTATTGAACTCATGCTACACACAACTCCAAACACGCTATCAACCACAACAGTGCTCTGGAAACCACCCACAACTTTTGCACAAGCAGAGGCCTCTTTTCCTTTGAAAAATGACAAAATAGAGTAGCACTCACCCGGCAGTCTCGCTGTAGCGTCTTCATCAGGGCATTATATGTCTCTGTATCAAAGTACAAGCCATCATGCATGTCCACAAAGTCTAGGTCCTTATATGTGGGGCAGGCCTTTTCCCGTTCTTTTCGTGACGCCCGTCTCTTGTACGTGGAGCCTTTCAGGTCATATTTGTAGTGCATCTTTAAAGACCGAGGCAGAACATTGTTCATAACCACAAGACGAATGTTGATTCCTCCCGACTGAACGCAGTACAGGCCGTAGAACTTAGGAAGGAGAGTCCTTGGGTTCTGGTTGAGGTTCTGAGGAAAATAAATAGTTTTAATAAAATGAAATGCCATTTTTTGATCTTTAAATACTTTCTTCTATGGTAATGTTTATAGTCAGCTGGCTCTTTGACACTATCAAACATCCAGCCTAATGCAATAACACTAACAAAATGATCAACCAATGACAGACAGTTCTGGAAACCTTTTTGGTTTTATACTTCATCTTTAATTTTGATCTATAACAGCAAGTCAGACTGCTGAGTTTGTACATATATATTTTCAAGTTATGCAACAGAAAAATCAAGTTTGTTAGTCAGTTATTCACGACTATTAGCAATTATGTTTACACATAATACTGAACTGGAATGGTTGGAAAAACAGACACAGAGGACATATTTGTGACCCAAACCAGTCTTAAATTGCACTGGTATATTTATAGCAACATGTCCAAAGTTTACCATGTTTGATGTGTCCCTACATATTTTGTTGACCCTGGAACAACATTTTAATGCAAAAATATAGTCTTGACCATATCTCTACACCTAAACCTACCCTTACCCATGAGTAATGCCTAAAATCAGAGGAAATGATAGATGACTGACACTGATGTACAAGCACCAAACACTGATTGTGAGCCTAAACTTTACAAAAAACCGTAAACTGTTTCTTCAAATCTGATTGGTTAATCACAATGTTGCACAATGTTGCACTTGGTAAAATCAGGTTAGCAATTTATACTTTTGCGATTTTCTCAATATTTAGATTTTTTTTTTTGCACCCTGAGAGACCAAAAAAAAAAAGTATTTATTCAGCTTTCAGATGATGTATAAATCTCAATTTTAAAAAAAATTGAGACTTAAGATTGGTTTTGTGGTCCAGGGTCACAGAATATAATAGTTAAATTTAAATAAGAATTACATTTTGACTGGTTAGAAATAACTGTGTCTCATTTAATCCACGAAAAGTAGCTCCACAATAGTAAAGCTGATGAGAAAGAGTAACTTGAAATTAAAAGCCATTTGAAAACAGCAGTAGTAATCCTCTAAAATAAAATAGATGAGTGAGAACAGAACAATCTATAGTACTGAGTCACAGTGTTTTACTCAGCTTTCTTCACTGAGGAGATGAATGACTCTGTACTCTACTGAGACCTACCATGTAGTATCCTGGAAGCAGTTTTTGCAGGAACTCAGCCTCCTTGTGCTGGACGGTTTTGATGATGAATTCATCGTCGCTGGTCAGGTAGAAGAGCGAGCCGCTGGCGCCCGGATTAGACAACTCAATCAGAGGCTCTTTACAAATGGAATACTGCAGGATTACAACAAAAACAATCCATTAAAACAAAATATTATGAGTCTTTAAATAGAGCACAACAGTATGGGCACATAACTAAAATTAAATTAAATTACAATCAAATTTAAAGGCTAAAAAAAAAATACTATATATATATATATATATATATATGGGTCAAAGACATCAAGATGCATCAAAGGAAATTTACAAAAATGATTTTATGTCCATAGAGAGCACATTAAATGTAAGCAAAGTGTCTGCTTTTAAGGTTTTAGGTAAGTTTTTGAAGAATAAAATGTTGAAATTTGGATTAAATAATGTTACACTGTCACTCAGTGTAACACAATATTTATGTAAAAATTGAAACAACATGCTTATTCTGACTTGTACATATTAAAATATATAAAAGCATATAACCATATTCAATTTTACTGTGTTTTAAATTAGTAAAACATTCTTACTGACAAATTGGCAAAACCTAGGATAGGGGTGAATTTTAAAAATGTAAAATTACAACTAATTAGTGTTTGAGGTGAAAGTAATTAGTCTTTTAATACGTCATAAATTGATTTTTGTTGTAAATATGTCTGACGAGATTGACATTTGAGTGGGTGTTTTCTGTAAATCAGCGAAAAATGTGTCATATTTATTTTTTGCTCAGAAAAACAAAAACTATACTGCAACTAAATTAAAAAGAAAACTTTTTTTAGGAACAACAACAACAATTTAAAGCAGTATTACACTTATTGTGTTTATTTAGTCATATATATATATATATATATATATATATATATATGTATGTATGTATATATTTGATTTTTTTTTTTTTTAAGTACCTATTAAGAAACTTAATAGAAACCAAGTCCGCTGAAAAATTGGGCAGCTGAAATGCTTAAGACCACAGATAAACAGTGTGTGCAATTTATAATGAGGTACTCTGGGACCTTTACAGAAGAGCATCTATTTTTTACCTGTGCTTTAAAAACATGCTTTAAAACACCTAATCACCAATTCATATTTATGTTAAACTGGCAACAAAGAGTAAACCAAAAAGAAAAGAGTCACTCATAACACATGACTTATAAAACATCACCAAACTGACTGGCCGCAGTATACTGAATGTGTTTCCTAAAAACAGTTTGCTTTACACACTGTAAGATCAGTTTATTACTGCCTGGAAGTCCCGTGGTTTAATAGGGGTTGCATAAAAAACCCTAACATTATGAGTTCTTAAAGCAAACATTTCTACTGAGTTCTCTGGTGGGTTTCCCTGAGGAGGCTGGGACGCAGCAGCAGCATGAGGACAGTGTTGAACCGAAGCCAGACACTCATACCCAAGGCCTGCCTAATGAAAGTCAACAGTCACGTTGTACTTCCAGCCCAAACACATGGACATTTGCATTTGGACTGCGTGTCATCCCGCGTGCATGGGGCTTTTTAATTAGCTTGTGCCTTCTCTGCCCTATCTACATAATTATAAAAATGCACACAACAAAAGCAGAAGAGCATGAAATATCACTTTCTTTCGTTTAACCTGGCCATTTTCTACTGCGTTTTAGACCTCGCTGTTACTTTATACAGACATTTGAACAATTAGTGCCCAGTTGCAGCACAAAACATCTACATTTTGTAGCATATCCTTCCTTGTACTGAAGAACTTAAAGGAATAGTCCACCAAAAAATACAAATTAGCAGAAAATTTACTGATCCTCAGGCCACCCGAAAATGCCCTCTCACACCAAAATCCACTGAATGTTTGTTTTGGGCTTTTTTTCCATTTGATCTGTGCATATTTCTCCCCCGATTCAGGATAGCCAACTTTTTCACTGGAGAAAGCAATATTATGGATCGAGGACAATATTTTTGGGCCAGAAGTGATGCTTTGAAGGTAAAAATGCCTTAAAGGGATAGTTCAACCAAAAATTAATTACTCACCCTCGTGTTTAATTCCAAGAGCTCTCTGATCCTCCCATAGACAGCAAGGATCCCAATACGATCAAGGCTCAGAAACATAGCAAGGACATCACTAAAATAGTCTATGTGACATCAGTGGTTCAACTTTAAGTTGCAAAGAAAACAAAAATAATGACTTCAACAACTCATCTCCTCCATTCTACTCTGGTGCCATTTCGGAGAGGATCATATACATAAACAACATATTCAATGTATGTGCGCGGATACATTGTTTGCAGACACAAAACAGCATACATTATTTACATATGAGATACCCTCCAAAATGGCACTATAGAGTGACTTGGGGGAGATGAATTGTTGAATAAAGTTGTTATTTTTGCTTTCTTTGCACACAAAATTATTCTCCTAGCATCGCAAAATTACAGTTGAACCCCTGATGTCACATGGACTATTTTAACAATGTCTTTACTACGTTTCTGAGCCTTGATCGTGGATCCTTGCTGTCTTTGGGAGGGTCAGACAGCTCTCAGAATTCGTCAAAAATATCTTAATTTGTGTTGCGAAGATGAACGAAGGTCTTTAAGGTAATTAATGACAGAATTTTTATTTTTGGGTGAACTATCCCTTTAAAGAAGGATTTGGTTCTTCTCACTTTTCACTTCACAAGACATTAGGTGATGGACTAAACTGCAGAGGATCCATTGGCGAGCAAGTGATATGATGGAAAATTTCTCCAAATCTGTTCTGATGAATAAACATACTCATCTACATCTTGGATGGCAAATTTTCATTTTTGAGTGAACTATTACTTTATCAGGTACAAATGAATGATTAACGAATTTGATAGAAAATGCGTAAATAAATGTATTTGGGAAATACTGGAATGCCACCCACTGAAATAAACATTAAATATAACGAGACTACTCACAAAGTTTAACAACATTACTTTATTTACTGTATTCAATCAAATAAATGCACCCTTAGTGAGCACAAGAGACTTATTTCAAAACAATAAAAAAATCTCAACGATCTCAATCTTTTGAATGCTAGTATATATGCTACCTTACACTATCAGAAACAACAAAAGCTGTCACTGGAGCGGTACCTTTTCAAAAGGTACCTTTTTGTACCTATTGGGTACAAATATATATGTACACTTTAAAGACTAATATGCACCTTTAAGGTACCAAAATGAACCCTTTAGGTACAAACATATACCTTTTTAAAAGGTACCGTCAAAGTGACAGCTTTTATGCTTTTATTTCTGAGAGTGTAGAATAGAAAACACATTTACCATGTTTTACCAAAATGTAATGTTTAACCTCTGAGCTATAAGAACTCTGAACTTAAATAGAGAAGCGACTCACTGTGCTTGAGTCGCTTCATACAGATTTTTCTGGAAATGCGTCCATAGTAAATGCAAATAAAAAGGAACTCCCATTCACCTATGCAAAATGTAAAATGCAAAAAAGTTAGCTTTTGAATTTTATTATGTAAACAGGTATTCCCTTGTCATTAGGGGCATCATAAAACCCAGCATCTGCGCTGCATTGCATATGCTATAATTAACATTTTTGTCTAAAGGCGGCGCACAATAGATTCATAACAGGGAATGATATAATGCAGGTTCACAAATTACACAGGAAGACCAGACTATCAGGCACCTGGGAGCGATACCGCTCTGCTGGGCTAATTACAAGGCCATTAGATGTCAAAGAGCAGAGGAGGCAATTAACAGCTCGGCTGAGATCATACGCCTAATCAGCATCATCCACCCTGACTCACACACACGCAAACACGCAGATCAAACTGTACGAGAGCTGCAGAGATGCTGCAGAGGCACTGCAGTGGCTGCGAGTCAGAGCGAGGCAGTGTTGCAGTGCAGGGAAACGCACACCTCCAACACCTCGACCTGCCAGGACACTTCTTACATAGCGAGAACACATCAAACCAAACCGCTAACCCCTGCTGGGAATTTACAAATGGGGACGTAGATTCAGAGTTCCTGCCAGTCACAGTTGGCAAGGTGCGGCGGTGAAGTTCGTCAGGGGTCAGTAGTGCTCTTGGTCAGTTTTACTGGCACCTGATGTAAGAAGCCACTGAACTTTCATTTACACAAAGATTGCTTTGTTAGGACTCAGGTGGAGGGAAATTTTAGGGAGCTTGGCACATGATAGTCTTGGCATTAATTGGAACTTGAAAACTGTGCTTAATCAGAGCCATAGCTGTTCCGTAATGGATTTTGTTTGCCTTTCCCTATTCGCCACATCATTACTTGCACAATATGATGTATTTCTAAAATAAACATTATTTTCAATTAAAATAAAGTAAGATAGGTTTTCAATTTAGCTATTAACAATTTTTCGTTTTTTAAATGTTGGCGTCATGCACTAAAAATAATATAGATGATTGGAGGGGAGGCATTTAAAGGCAAAAAAGATTTGCGATGGCATGCAAAAATAAAAGTTGTTCAGAGGGCAAAATAAGTTATTATATTTTAAATAAAGAATACAAAGAAAAATTATTTCATTTTTTAAACGTTTTTCTTTGCAATGATATTTCATGCAAAATAAGATATTTTGAAACATGTTTTGAAAGAAGTCTCATTTACTTATTTAAAACACAGTAAAAACTGTGTTATTACATAAACGTATTATTACAATGTGAAATAACTGTTTTCTAGTTTAATATATTTTAAAATGTAATTTATCCCTGTGACACAAAGCTGAATTTTTAGCATCATTACTCCAGTCTCTAGATCCTTCAGAAATCATATGCCAGATTGGAAACATGTTTTATTATTATTATAAGTTAAATATAGCTGTGCTGCTTAACTTAGCTGTAGAAACTGTAATACATTTTTTTCAGGATTATTTAATGAACATGAACGTGAAATTTGTAGTTGTTTTGTAACATTATAAATGTATTTATTGTCACTTTTGGTCAATTTAATGTGCCCTTGCTGTATAACAATTCATTTCTTTCAATAAAAATCTTACTGACTTTAAATTTTGAACAGGTGTGAATCAGGAAACTGTATTTCATGTTGACTTTAATAAAAAGTCAAGAGGGTGCCAGAAACCAATAAAAATCAAAAAGTGTGTTTTACCAAGTAATCATCAGGCTTGATCCCGAACAGCTCCCGGAAGTAGCGGAAAGCCAGTGGTGCGTACGTCTTGAAACGAAAGTCTGGATAATGGTGCGCTGGAGTCAGATTGCTTCCCTCACTGCAAAAGTGAAAGCATTTGCTTAAGGTATCACAAAAAACAAAGCACATATGAATCAACTCTGTGTTGTATTAATGATCATTCCCCAATGCAAGAGGCTTCTGGGTACATTCTGGGGTCTGTCTGTAAACATAATCCTGGAAGAAGACCAGAAATTGTAAGAAACTGTTACCTAACCTAAATGCTCCTTTATGCCCAAGGAACAGAGACGCATTTGATCTTTCTCAGCCCCATTGAGTGCGTTCTTGTTGCAATGTGACCCACCAGCAGTAAACACCAGAGGTAATCTTTTCCAGAGACACACAACAGTAACTAATGCCCGAGGACAAGGAGGTCCTAGTCTTTTTCTATTAACGGTTACACAAACTAAAGAGCAGGGTCAGTCACATCAGTTACACATGATGAAATGTAAGCAAGCCCTGGGAAAAAATTAATTCCTGTAACCCATTTTTCGCCTTTTGCTATTATGAGGCAGGCCATTAGTATTTGGATTAACCCCGTTTGAATAATACCTGAAAGTGTGACTTGAACGGGCCAGATGATGTCATAATCACTCAAAATACTGCTTTGAAATGATAAACAACAAGCGCCTGTGATCCCTCACAAGTGGGTTAGTGTTGCTGTTTTTTCAGGGCACTTGAATGAGTTCTGAGCATTAGCTGAAGCAGACTACTGTATGTCTCACTATCAAACCCCGTTGTGTAACCCAATCCAAGATTTACAACTGACCTCTGAATTAGAGCTTTTCTCTATGAACTAAAACAATAGCAGACTGATGAGGGGCAGACGACTGACCTAACTCTGAAAAATGTGCAAATCTGTCTCATAGACGTTTGTCTAATTTATTTGCCCTTGATTTTAATAATATAGTGTACATAGCGCAAATAGTAGAGCATCATTCTAGCAACGCCAGGTCATGGGTTTGATTCCCAGGGAAAGCGAGAACTGATAAACTGGCTTTGGATAAAAGCATTCTGCAAATGCATGAATGCAAATATGTTCAGAATAGCACAGCAGTATATTTTTATTACTTCAGTGGTATAGGATGTGCCTGATTACCTTTTTTAGAAAAGCATGAATAATGACTTTAAAATGAATAACAAAAGCTTCTGAGTAATAATAACAAAAATATTATAGACATCTGGTGCTATGTCAGTCAATAATATTCAAGACTGCCAAAAAATTCCTGTGGTGCCCTATATATAAGCCTAATAGCCTAATAAAATTGTTATGTTTTTTTTTTTTTTAGAAAAGTGCAGCCATAATGGGAATCATGCACTTGTCATTTAATTTAAAGCATGTAAGAATACACAGATCTGGTATGCATAATCACTATTACTATTTACTATACTAAATGCACACTACCATTTAATAGCTTGGGGTCAGTTAAATTTTTTTAAAGAAATTAGTAGTTTTACTCAGCATGGATGCATTAAATTTCTCAAAAGTGACATTTGTAATTTTAAATGTTCTTTTGAACTTTCTATTCATAAAAAAATCCTAAAAACTTTATTACAGGTTCCAGAAGAATATAAAGCAGCACAAGTTTTTCATAATTGATAATAATAATAAATGTGCAAATCAGCCCATTTGATTTATTTTTCTTAAGGATCATGTGACACTGAAGGCTGGAGTAATGGTGCTGAAAATTCAGATGTGCATCATTTTAAAATAGAAAACAGTTTTACTGTAACTGTGATCAAATAAAAGCAGATTTGGTGAGCATTTTCAAAAACATAAAATCTTACCAACCCCAAACTTTTAAACAGTATTGTACGAGCTGGGTATGAAGTATGTGCTTCAAGCTAGTTATTATTTACCTCTTTTATAGTTTAACCAACTTACTGTAAGTCATGTCCACTTTCACTTCAAATGCAAATACGAATTCAAATAATTTTCATCATGCCCAATATAAACGCAGATAATGGCTTTGCTGCACATCCCTAGCATGCTGTAAGTACAGTATGCAAAATGTCTGTTAAACTCTGCATAATGCTTCATTTTTTTTAAATAGTGATCATCACAAAGTATACACAGTAACTAGTGCACTTGTACTCCAACACAGCCACTGTCAAATTGGCCCAAACCGAGGGCGAGCACATGCAACGTCTTGGTTACGTACTGTAACCCCCGTTCCCTGATGGAGGGAACGGAGACGTTATGTCGTGACGACAGACTGGGGTCTTTACTTGGGAGCCCTGATTCGCTCTGATATAGAGAAAACGCCAATCAGAATTCTTCTGAATGGCTAGTGGAATTTGC
>JAUMHE010000055.1:3594368-3606241 GCA_032359235.1 Enteromius mattozi
ACAACTGTGGTTAATATACATATATATATATATATATATATATATATATAATGTTAAAAATGTATACACATACAGTATAAAAACACAAATCTAGTACATGACACAAAAACTGTGCTTTTTAAATACAAAAAGGTTACATTTTATAATAACATATAATAGATATAAATGAAATATGAAAAACACTTTACCTTTTTGTATGTTTTCTCTCTACTGTTATTGCTAGACCCGCTGACTCCATTTTCATTGGCTGATGACATCTGAAGCAATAAGGAGTTAAAACTTAGACAAGTCTAGTTCACAACCATAAGCCAAGCATATGTAAATAACATCCTCAGGCTCTGTCCAGCTGTATACCATCAGATTTGCAAAGGAGCCTGACACGGACCACAGGATATCCTGCCAGAGTAATTGAGTGGCTTGTAAATGCAGAAATGTGTGGCTCTGCTAATAAAATATGATGCAATTAGGGTTTACCTTGTTTTAACTGAGAACACAGGCGTTGGTCTGCTGTTCAGCGCTCCTGCATGGCTCAGTCATGTGGACTGGATGGAAGCAGAGGTCAGGGTCAGAATGGATGTTCTTCCTGTCAAACCAGAGCATAGGAAGTCCTAGTTAGTGTGTGGCAGTGGTTGAAGAACCAAACAGTTTAATGGGTGAATCACGAAAATCTGTCAAGAACGTGTCAAAATTATATATCAAAAATCTGGAGAACAACATTTTATTTTGACCATTAAAATTTGTTTGTACTGTTAAATTATTTTTTTATTTTTTGTAATAATTTGTATTGATTGCTACTGTTATGTCAATTTGTATTTTATTATTTTTATAGATTAATATTAATGCATACTTTTTTATATTATTAAAGGCCTTATATTTGACATATTTTATATTTTAAAGCCTTTTATTTTACTTTTAATATACAATATATACTATTTTATTTTTAATTTATATTTTAATATATTTTATTATTTTTATATTATTTAAATAATATTTAAATTTTAAAACATTTAAATATATATTTGAAATGTTTTTCAATAAAACGTGATGACGTGATGCATAAACCACACTTCACCTTTAATGAACAATTGATTTCAGGTGTTCTCATTGAGACAATGCAGAAATGTTTTAAACTGATCTTGTGACCACCTAAGTGTGTGTTTGCATCCACAGCACTGAATAAACCTGCGTCGTAAAGTCAGCAGACAGAGTGCAGGGCCTCACAGTCTGTGTAAATGACAAATAATGGCCTTTCAGTCTGTCTGCATAAACAAACTGCAAGACTGAGCCCTTATTCACAGTCAAGAGCAGCCTGTGACTCTAAAACGTTTGTGCCATTCGCTCTGTGCCAGCACATTGATATCGGTGGGCCTGCAGAGGGGTAAAACACAGGGAAAGTGTGGATGTTTGCTCCTGATAACCAGCTGCTGTCTGAGGAGCGTCTAACACCTGCGTGTCAGTCCGGCTCTAAGACTGCTATCCAGATCTATTATACAATCCACTGGGAGCAAAACAAGCCGGTGGCAACTTTCTTCTTGTGTCATTAACCACAATACTGTCATTAATTATACGTCAGCACTGAAGAACAATCAAAACAAAGGTTAGAAAATATTACACTTCGAAAAGGGCACAACATACGTCACAACATTTACTTATGGATCAGTGTTTAAATATACGCTTGATCATTAGCCAGGTGCATCATGGAACATTAAGATTCTAACAACGCAATATGACACAAGAGGCCATGCATTAGAGGAATTTTACCATAGTTAGGAGGTGTAAAATTATTTTATAAAATGATAAAAGTCATCAATATTTAATAAAAAAGTTAAATTATTTAATTTTAACAAAGATTGCTAAGCAAGCAATTTGGCAAAATAATTTTTTTATTTTTTTATTTTTTTAATTACATAGATTCAGAACTATCTGATATACAATTAATAACTATAACACATTTTTACATATCGTGGTTTAACTGACATTCAAAAATGAACTTTTATGCTCATCAAGGCTTCATTTATTTGACCAAAAATCCAGTAAAAACAGCAATATTATGTAATATTTTTACAATTTTAAAAAACTGATTCTATTTAAATATATTTTAAGATGAAATGTTTTTATCTGATCTAGAGTTAAATTTTTCAGCATCATTACTCCACTCTTAAGTGTCATATGCTTCTTTAGAAATTATTCTAATGTGCTGATTTGCTGCTTAATAAACATTAATTTAAAATAGAAATCTTTTATACCATTATAATTGTCTTAACTGTCACCTTTGATCAATTTAATGCATCCTTGCTAAATAAAAGTTTTGAACTGATCTGTGTCTTTAGAAATAACCATAATTATGATAAAGCATAATTATATAAGCAGCGTCAATATACAGTAAGATGATTTATGGATACATGAGTCAATATTTAACTGTGTAAGAAATGAATAACCAAACTTCAGCTTTAGTTAGCAAAGCAGCTAATGCAAGTTATGGTAAAGTCTTCCTGAACTGGATGGCTCTGATCATTGTATACATATTTATAAACCTAAAGTTTAACATACTGCATATGACTTTCTTCTATAATCCAGTTAAGAATAATAGTCCCATTGTAAGAAGCACAAACAAATTATGTTGCACTGACAGTGGAAAAGACATGGATTGTGAAGGGCTCTCAGAAGAGGCAAGTGCCCTTTAAAGGTATTAAAGATATGCGAGCATGTGCCAGGCATTAGGAGGACAGAGAACAGAAAAACACTTATGATTCTATCACAATAACACTTTAAAAACTTGTCCTCACTCTCTCTATATATCTTTTCTCTCTTCTCTCTTTCTTCTCTTTGTGGTTGCTATGATCCTAGGTTCAGTGCTTGTAAACACTAAACAGTGGCCACGTCCACCGCAGGCAATGAGGGGCACATGTACTCATGATTATTCCAATTGATTTGACCGGTACAATTAATAAACTCAATAAGTTTGGCCTACTAATTGGGGGCTGATGGGATTTGTGACGTCAGAATCTCAAGCTTCTTGTTGCATCAACCATTCAAACATGGGAGCAGATTTGGAGAAATTTAACATTACATCACTCGCTCACCAATGAGTGCTCTGCAGTGAATGGGTGCCGTCAGAATAAGAGTCCAAACAGCTGATAAAAACATCACAATAATCCACAAGTAATCCACACGACTCCACTCCCCAAAAAAATCCACCAACATGTTTGTTTAGAACCGTTTTGGACTGTTTCTAGTTGTAAAAAGTGATTAATTTGTGCATATTTCTCTCCTGATTCAGACAAGTTGTCTTTATCACTGAAGAAGCAATATTACGGAGTATGGACTTGTATTTCAGCTAGAAGCAACAGTTTAAAGTTATACACGTCTTAATGATGGATTTGTTCATTAAAAACATGCAATCTTGTCAATTACTGTGTTTTTATCAGTTTTTTGGAGTCTCATTGTGACGGCACCCATTCACTGCAGCGGATCCATTGGTGAGCAAGTGATGTCATTTCCATAGACGTCTATAGTACTATATTATTATAGTAACTATTTTACATCTTTAGATTTGGCACATTATATGTAAGCAATGTTACCCAAGAGAAAAAAAGTTTAGTTTACTTAAAATAAGTAGCATGTCCTCATTACGCAGAATAAAGTTCTAAATGCATGTTTATTCTCAATTTTCCCTCCCAACTGTTATATGATGTGCAGTTGGGTAAGTTCTTATTTAATTTTGAAGTGAAAACCTAACTTTATAAAATAATTATTTATGAGTGAGAGGGTCAAAATTCGGTTTAATTGAGGGCTTAAAGCTAGAGAACTGGATTAGGAGCGTATCCAACAAGACACAGGCCTCACAGATGCACTCTTTGTTCTGACTGGAGGTTCTTTCTTCAGTTCGCTAATTGGATACAGTGACATTCATTACATAACTGGCTTAGTGTACTGTGTGAATGTTTCTCGCTAAAAGCTGTAATTGGATATGATGTTATTAAAGGCATTTTAGAGAAATTAGTTGAACTTGGACAATATGCACAGCTTCAAATGAGTACAATGAAACTGTAAATACTAATTATTACTGTTCAGATACAGTTTCCAGAGGTAGAAAATGAAATGAAGAGAGATATCCAATAAAGACTTGGCTATTTTTTATAAAAGGTCCAGATTTTTGCTCTTAAAATAAGCAGGTAAGGTCTTCAGAATTACTGGTGTGTTTGGAGCTAAACTCTGCAGGATGTTGGCCGTCTAGAAGCAGGATAGAAAGCTCCTGCATTAAGGGGATCCTCTCTGTCATTTCCATCCTCTCAGCAAAAAACAAAACAAAATAAAAAAATTATTTGGCGCTGTTGTGCAGCTTATCTTAAGACCTCTGAGGAGCAGCAGGGGAGTGGCAAAAGAAGAAAGTGCGAGATAAAGAAAGGGAGCAGTGAATAAATAGAAGGGACGACATTCAGGCTACACTTCTATTTACTATTCCGGGCAAGTTCAACTCAGCATGAGTGCAGCAATGTGAGCCAGGTGATCAAGCAGACCAACTGCTGAAAGACTTGACTCGTAGCAAGGGCAGAGCGATTAGCCGTGGAAGTCAAAGGAGAGAAACGAGAAGAAAAAAGAAAGGCAGAGAGGTGAAACAGCTTGTGCGATCATTTCTGCAAGTATTAATGCAAGGGTCGCAGTACTCGAGGGGGCAGTAGAGTTACCTTCTCTGGGCTATCCAACCAAAAGTGGTACACTGTGTCCTAATTAGGTTTGGGAACCATTTTATATTTTTTAACAACACTTCATTCAGAGCATACCATAGTAAAACACTCCGAAAGGTTTGACTTGACCATAAGTAAGTTGTTTATGGTGAATCAAAAACATGCAGCACAACCAGTATAGTCTGATTCTCCAAAGAATGACTCGATTGTAAGCCTATTTTTTGAATATACAGTAAGAAAAAGATCAAATTCCTCTGCAGAATTACAAACATTAAACATAATAATAATAATAATAAAACATTTAATTCAGGTATAAAACAAAAAGGTTTTTGAAAGCCAATGAGCCATAACTGAAAGATATGAAAGGTAGATGTCCACCCGGCACATAAGCAGCCTCTTTATGCACATTTATCACACTGCTATCTGATCATGGCGTACCCAGGATAGAGTTGGACCCGTTGTTCCACTCACACTCTGGCTGAGGTCCAGCCCTGTGATAAGAAAACCATTATGCACTTCCCTTTACTGGGCCTGTTAAGTCATGCCATGTTGCAGACAGGAAGTTGTGAAGTAGCCATGGAATTAAATGACCTCTGTAATACTTGAATCAGCACATACAGTGATAACTATTCCATTAAATCTTCAGGAGTAGTCAGCACACTACCTTTCAAAATTGTGAAGTCACTATTTTAGATGGATAAGAAGTGATAGTACAATGCAATAATTTCCCAATAATGGAATTAGACTTAATTATCAAAATAAAACATGCACTTTGGCCTTAATAACATAATAATAATAACTGAAACTAATTACATTTATTGTTGTTTTGTATTTGTTAACAAAATTTTATCAAGATGCAGTTGAAAGGTCAACATGATGTAAATTCTCAGGAAGGATTTCAAGTAAATAATGCTGGTCATAGCTGCTGATGTAGGCCAACATTAAACACCATAGGTGTGGATAATTTCCATTGCATATGACATATGGAAAACATTTCCAAGTTCTCTCAGATTGTTGTGGGGACATTTGCTTATAGAAAGGCATATGGTATATGACATGTCTGAACCTGTTAGACTCATAGCATGGTAACTAAAACAAAAGGCCCCATGACCAAGCCCAGTCGATGCAGGGGACATATAACTCCCTCAGACTGTATTTGACAATAAGAGTCTTTCCAGGAGCCTGTTGCTGCCCGCTGGGGACGCGTTGCCATTGGATGCGATTGATGCTTTTTTTGAAAATCAAAAGAACAGGATATGCATGTCCAGATTCCATTGTTATTACGAAACCAGTGAGATCAACAACATTGCCTGCAGTTCCGTCCATCTCTCCCCCAGAGTGCAGTTAACACGCACTGCTCTCTGACATTTAACACTAAATGTGAGAATGTTGGTCCAGTCCTACACGTAAATCAGCCAATCACTACAACAAGCTCATTGACAGGCATTCAAGGGCAGGGTGGGTCTGCCCTCTTACACTAGTCTGAGTAAACGCTTTACACTTTAAACTGAGACATGGTGTTGCTTGCAGATGCAATTAGAGATTTCTCACACATGACGTGAGCGGACTGATCAAACATGTGTGTTTACACACAAAAAACAACTATGGAAAAGTATAGTGAAATGGAACAAAAATGGCTCTGTGAACAAGACATTATCAAGTTTCACACAATTTGCATCACTAAAGAGAACTGTACAAATCTAATAGGTAAAGGAGTTAAACTAAAAATTACATACAGTACTTCCCTTCAAATTTACTTCCAAACCTTTAAAGGCAGGCCTGTTTTGAGCTCAGAGGTTGTCAATGGTGTACTTTTTCAAGCCATCTGTTTGTATTATTTCATGTTAGACAGTTATGATGAGCACTAATGCGCTCTATTCTGACTGTGATTTTTATATATAGGCTACTGTATGGCTTTCAATGGATAGACAGTTACAGTATCTGAAGTAGGTAGTACATTTCTCTGATCTTGCCAATAGTGGATCAAGAAGTATTTGGCTCACGTATCTTATGATTTGCAGCAAGAGAAGTATTAACATATGGTGTTATATATCTAAACTGGTTTTAAAACAAGCTATTATAGTCACATTCTAAATGAAACAAGACACATTCAGGGTCAGCAACATTTGAGAATGCATTTCATTATGCTTTTACAAATGTCACAAGACACAAGCGATCACGACCGACTGCTAAATAGCCTACAGGCTGAAACAACCTCAGGGAATATGGTTATGTAACGTGTCAAATAAAGACTGCACATTTTTCTATGGGTCAATGGGAGAAATGTCCTTTGCCTTTTATTGATGCAAGCTAGCATTAAAGTCTTCAACTGAATCATCCACGTTTATATTCAGGAACACTGTGACACTGATTGACCTGCAGTCGTTCAAACGAAACAGGTTCTTGTCTCGTCAACCTTTGGCTCAGCCATGCATCATCACAGGTTCATTATGTAACTTTTCAAATGAGAGTTACAGACAGGTGTAGAAGGAAAGGTGACAGTGATGCAGTGGATGTGTTTTTGCAGACTTTCATTTGCATCTGCTGATTTTCCATTCAAAGCACTGGCTCGATAACCTTCAGCAGTGAAAGACTAGGGAACATAAAATCCTACGCAAAATATTGTCTTTTGGCTCTCTCTAAATAATATAACCTTCACTGTTGAATAAAGTAACACAGCTTGCTCTGCTGCAAAATAAACCACTAATGCCAACTATATCTGAAGTGGCATATTATTTATCATAATAAAGTGCATATACACAATTTATTGTTTCACAGAGGTAATATAAATACATTGACATAAACACTATAAGTGTAGAAATAATGTTATTAATTAATTTTTATTTGAATTCATTTATTTTAATCATTTAATTTGAGAAGATATAATATAAAATATAATAAAAAAATAATACAAATAAATTAACATACTTTAGATCATTTTAAATATGAAATTATGAATATAAAAAAGAAATGAAAATGTTAAATAAATAATTCAAAAAGTATTTATCTAAATACATTTTTAGGAAAATACTCTGTCATGACAGTAATCCATTTCAAAGCTTTGCTGATGCTGCATTTATTTTACACAGAACCAAAGCAGCATCAGAGCTGCCACTTATACTAAGGGAGCTGAAGTGGGTCAGAGCTGTATATTTTAGTATGGTTTTTATTCAGCTATGCATATTTATACAGAATTTTATGCTTTAAATATCACACATAAGAATCAGTGTGTTCTATTTAATATTTTCTGTCCCAAAAGTAGCTCTATTAGTGAAAAGGTCACCATCAAATCCCCCAGTATAAGAATAATAACGATTATGGAGGCATAATCCAGCCAGAGAGATGGTATTTTACACATTAAGCTGAAAAGAGTATGTCACATCCCATCTTGATTCTTCTGTGCTGATCTAAGAGCAGCTTAGTTAGCATAAACTTTGAGCTTTTTTCTTATGCTGATATAAGAGGTGGTAAATCTGGTATGGGTCAGCTGCTGTCTGTTGGCTGTCTGCAGCCTGAATTCTAGGGAGGAATGTAGCATGCCACTGTGGGAGCAATAAAAAAATGTGCATGGGAGTGAGACCGCTGGTCACGACTGCTGTTCATCATTCAGCTGCAGCTCTGAAAGGCCCCAGAAAGATTAAAAATGAAATGAAATGATGTGGCTTATTGATCTGATTCTGATAGAGGACCGGGATACAGATGGAACTCGTCTGTACACAGAACATGAAGTACTTTTCACATTAATAATCGCCTCATCAGGTTGCACGTGAGTGGCAAGCGGTAATCAACTCTTTATTTTTAGTTCAATTTTCTGCAAAGAACTCTATAGTCATTCATAGAAATGAAATATAATAAAATGTCACCAAACAAACCTGGACCTCGTGATGCATACAGAAAATATGGACCGTATACAATATACTGCAGAAATAGTAGACACTAGATGTTAATACTAATTCTGAACATACCTCTTAGTTTTGTTATGCGTAAACAAGCAAAACTTGCTACTGAGGTATTTTGCACAAAGTAAGTAAGTGCCAGTATCTGACAAACTTCTGATACAGACTTGTGCAGTTTAGCACTGCTGCAGAAGGCTTTTGGGAACAGGCACCTGGAAAAGAATCTGCGCAAGAGACACAGAGCTTCAATTAAAGAGCCCGCGACCACAAATACTGGAGGAATATTTCTTCTTCCTCTCATTGTTCTTTGCTGTCATGCGGTTTCTTGCCTCCAGGTACAAAGCTTGTCCAAACAACTGTCCTGTCTGGGTTATTTTCAACGTGGGTAAAAGTTATGAGACTTTTCTCATAACCTTATCTGATCTATTAAATTGCATTAGAGCAACTATGAACATATGAACTATGAACACAGCTTTTCTCAACACATGTCTCCAGCAGATAAGGCCAGCATATTTAATCTGGATAGTTTGAAATAACATAAATATTCAGTGTTTTATATATACATTGATTCTGAACTACCAAAGAAAATATTGATAACATGACAGAAATTTCGTTTTTGTGTTCTACCTCACTGACAAATAAGAGGAAACTTGGCTAATAGTCACACTTTTTAGTGAGCATTTCTCAGTTTGTGCTTATTTTTGAAGTTGTTGTTTGTATATGCACATATTGACTAGGAAAAAAATATATTTTACATTGTGACTGTTATTGCTCAGAGGCTAATGATACAATTCACTGAACACAGATTAACCTTTTGTGCCAGCATAGTTACTATATTATTACCCTTCTGACAACTTCCCATGTGACAACTAGCCCAGGTTCCACTACTTTAATGTGTTTGTGTAAATCATGAACGTTTAAAAGATAATAAAACATGCAAATATGTTTTAAAACTCAAAGTGTTATCTGTATAGACAGCACGCTACATTTTAAGATGCAGTCAACACATCCACAAGACCTTGTGAAAACACTTCCCTGCAATATTACGTAATTTTGCCACTCTTAGAGAGCAGCTGAAAAGGCAAAATCTTAAAATGCAACAAAAATAGTCTGTTATGAATTTGCAATGAAGAAATATAACGATAAAATCTGAGTTTGCATTATTTTTGTAATTGGCTACTACGTCATTTAAAGTTTTTTTTTTTCTACATGCGTACTTACAGAAGTATGCATAGCTGAAAACACATAAACACATGAAAATGTCAACTATGACGTCTTGCCTAAATGAGAGCGGAAGAACACACCGCAGAACTGGTACAGGTGTACGTCCATCTGACAGGTTCACGTTTAACATCGCAATAAACATCATTTTAAAAGATGTCTTACCTGTATATATGTCTTTTAGGGTGGGGGTCTGTCTTGCCTTCAGATACAGAGAGACAGATTTGAGTACACACTGATATTCCGAGACTTGTAGTGTTTCGCTCACTAGAGGTAAGTGTACTCAGTGTCCCTCTACTTTGAAGAATCGTTAATGAAGGCGACTGAAGTCATACGGCAGCGAGTCTCCGCCTCCTCCTGCGCTTCAGAGAAATACCTTTCATTCCCATAATGTCAACGCGCTTTCTTTGATGCCATCTGGTGGTTTAAGTTGGTATCTATCTATCTATCTCTTAAACTTCTTGTTTTTTCCCAATTCATTAAAACACTATTCCTTCACTTTTAAAATTACAAAAAAATAAGTACATTTTTAAAAAACAGATTTTGTTATAAGAAACGAGCCAAATCGATTGAGAGAAGCTCATCTTCCCGATTAAAACAGACTTTTATTTTGTTGGGACTTGTATTTTGAAATGTCGCGAGTACTGTGTCAAAGCGGCTAGCCGCAGACTTGCATCCTTTCAGAAGCTATGTCAAGGTTAACTAACAAGTGTCGTTGTCTTCATTTACTTAGCTTGAGCTCCACGTGGAAATGTCACCAACAAGCCTCCAGACTGTCAACAATGAGAAGTGGACTAGAAGTGAGTGAGTTGTAAACAAACGTTTAGCATGAACTGAATTGTCAGTCTGCGCGCGCCTTGGCAGGTTATGATCGATGGTTATGATGAGACGTGTCACGTAGACTCTTATTTGTTTTAAAGTTAAATGTCTTTCTCTGTGCTGTTTTATAGAGGAAAAAGTGTATTATATAAGGTCTGGACAGACTGGCTAGCTTTATTTTATGTTGCTTTATTTAAAACGTTGCCTGTAGCGTTAAATAGACGCTGTTGGAATGTTTAGCATTCCAAATGTAACGTTAGTTGCATGATTCTGGACATTTAACTCACGCTGAATTGTAGTACAATTACCTTAATTAGTGTTACTGTTTGTGTTTTAGTTGTCAGAATAGTTTGTCTTGATTTGCGTCACTTTAAATCTATTTTATTTGTTTTAGTTAATATGTCGTGGCAGATTTGGAAGTATATCTTCAGCTCAAACAGTCACAAGGACCTATGGATGTGGAGGACATTCACAGGTAACAAACAGATCCTTTGTGCCTTTTTATTTTGCAGTGAAAACTACAACATATTGCATTTTGACTGCGCTACAACAGGAAGGATTAAGGAATATTGAAAGCTTAGACATAGGAAAAGTGAAAGCATAAACAATTTATCTATGCTTTCACTTTTGCTATATCTTTACTCTCATTATTCCTTAACCCCTTCCTGTTCTGGTTTCTACTGTTTTGAGTGATGACAGAAAGTTTGTATTGTTGGCACTTTTTATTGCCGTCCTATGAATCACTTGTATTCTTTAACTGTAAGTCACTTTGGAAGAAACTGTCTGCTAAATGAATAAACGTAAACCTTCTAAATGCCTAAAAATGTAAATTAACTTATTTTATCCACACAAACCGATATTTAAATGTTTTCCAGTGGTTTGATTGGCTTTTGAAGAGAAGGGAACTCCATTTAAGCACACCGCTTGGAGAAGAAAAGGCACTTCAGTTCAGGTAAGTATTGTTTGCTAAGTTTAATTCAATATTCCTTGTAATTGTATTATGCAATAAGATGTACCAGTTATGATTTATCATTGTATTGGTTATTGTAAGATCATTGTTCAAATACTTGTCATTTTCTAAGCTGTATTTTTTTAGTGTCAAAAAATATTTGTGTATATTTGTGTTGGCTCTCAGTTGGTTCAGGTCATACTTAGAAGGGAGAGGTTATTATGTGAGTATAGGAGAGCATAAGTCCAAGTGGATGTCCATGACATGCGGAGTCCCTCAAGGCTCAATTCTTGCACCGCT
>JAUMHE010000055.1:3606341-3618732 GCA_032359235.1 Enteromius mattozi
GAATATAAACCTAACAGACCACTCAGATCATTAGGATCGAATCAGTTAGAAATACCAAGGGTTCACACAAAACAAGGTCAATCCGCTTTTAGCTATTATGCCACCCGCAGTTGGAACCAGCTTCCAGAAGAGTTCTAAAAATGTTCTAAAACATTAGCTACATTCAAATCTAGACTCAAAACTCATCTGTTTAGCGGTGCATTTACTAAATGAGCACTGTGCTTCGTCCGAACTGATTGCATAGTCTTAAACTTATTTTAAATCAATTTTTACATAATTTTTAAATCATTATATCAATCAGTTTTTACATTTTTTATTTTATTGTTGTGATCATTGTGTTTATGATTATTCTGCTTCCTTTTACGTAAAGCACTTTGAATTACCTCTGTGTATGAAATGTGCTATATAAATAAACTTGCCTTGCCTTGCCTATATGCCAATATATTGTGTATATGCTTGCATTCAAATTAAAATCTAAACTGCCAATACGAAGTTATTACCACAGAAAATATACCATACAAACCAAACAAAACCAAACTTCATTTTCTCATTTATTATTTACACCTTCGCATCAAATTCACTAGTATTTTGCAATGATTGGAAACTACTATTTTCTTAACATATAGTACACGTTGTTTTGTATAGAGATCTAACAGAGACAGAATATGAGAGACTAGCAGATGAGACACTGGATGCATTGGCAGAATATTTTGAAGACCTCACAGATGAGAGCTTCACTGGAATGGAATATGATGTTGTCTTCTCTGTAAGTACACATATTTTCGCATCCTTACATGTTAAGTGCCTGTGATGCTTTTACATCTCAACCTTCTGGAAAGTCTGTTGTGCTTAAATGTCCAGTAGGGGTCAGTGTTGGTCTGTGTTAGGCTGTTTTTAACCCATTTATTTGGATGAACCAGTGTGTTCAATTAGAAAAAAATTTGGAGGTGTAAAATTGATTTAAAATATATGATATTAAAGTTATTATTATTCAATTAATGGATATGGACCATTGCTGTTAAAAAGTGAACTACAATTATTATTAGCAAGATTTAAAAAAGAAATTGCAATAGTTATTAATTTAATTCCTTTTTTTATTAATTATTAATTTTTTTGCATAATTTACAATTTGCTGTTTCTCACTTTTTCTTAAAGTTGGACACTTCACATGTCGTGTAATCCATTTGTCTAACCCTAATATCCCCAGCCTTTTTGTGGAACATTGCGATTAAGTTGTTGCTCTGTAGGGTGAAAAAGGAGTCTTAAAACTTTTATGATGATATCTTTTCTCTTCTTCTTTTATAGCAAAAGAGGTTTGTTTGAGTGTTATTGTTGTTGAGTGCTACTGCACGAAAAAAGCCATTTGTGCAGCAGCCTTTGTTGCAGCATCATGCAGAGAAAATGCACGTCTCCTGCAGGATTTATGAAGGCTGTAAACACTCAGAGCTTTTAGCATGTTATTGTAAGACTGGAGTAATGCCACTTTCAATCTTCTTACAGACACACACACGCACAAGCATATTTATGCATTTATTCATTCGTTTATTTTACAAATATCTTTCTCAAATCCAGTGAATGATTGAGTCCATGCACTCATTTCAGTTTCATTTAAGCGTCTGGTGGGTGGCCAGCAGGCCCTGCTGACAGATTGATTGGTCATTCACGCTTCTTGCTCTCCTCTGGCTGGATAAATGTCAGGCGGTGAGCTTCCTGTCAGCTACTTACTCTGAGCAGCCCATTTTTACACCTCTCTATGGCCTCACATGCAACTCGAAAACATAGACCGCTACAGTCGTCCCCTTAAATGGGATTCAGAAAATTTTGTTTTGCACACCGACTCTGTTGCTACAGCTAGGATGATATAATGATACTGCGTCCCTTTAGATCAAACATTCGGACAGCTGTGAGCCAAGGTGCGGTTGACAGATTGAGCCATGTTCCCAGAGCTTGGCCTCGGATCTGACTGTACACTCACACATATATAAATCATCTTTGTTGAGGTTCTTTCATATACATTTGTTACACATTTTTAAACAATCATTTTGTTTGTTCTGAATTCTAAGTCTTCATAATAAATATACACAGTACACACACATATATTATGATATAGAGACTTTTATGTGTATATAGTATATGTGTAATGTGGTGTAATGTGTGTGTGCATATATATATATATATATGAAGATATATATTTGCGAAAGACGGATAACTTTTAATTTTTAAAAATCATGTTATCATGTTTTTATTGTGTTCGTTTGATTGAGATTAATCAGAATGCACAATGAAAAAACATGATTATCTGTTTTTGCAAATGAACTTCAATTTTTTTCATTTTGCAAATCTTTTTTAATCATCAGAGTTATTCATGTCAGCGGCGCCATTTTAATGTTAAACCCTCAGTCTGAAGCATGATTACATGTGTGTTAAATTTCTTAACAGAGTGGAGTGCTGACAATGAAATTGGGCTCTGAACATGGTACATATGTTATCAACAAACAGACACCCAACCGACAGATTTGGCTCTCTTCACCGACAAGGTTAGACACTCGGTTCTTAATATTCATATGTTATGCTTAACTGTTTAATCATTTTTAAATAAAACAGTTAGAAGTATCAATTTCTGGCTAACATATGTAAACTTCTTAAAGTGTCGGTATTATTTTTGCCTTCGGAAATGCTAGTTCTTGCACTAAATATTAACAGTTTGATATAATGACAGCAAATATGTTGTTTTCAGCTTGATCAGACATTTCTGAATGTTTTGTTTTTTTTCTCAGCGGGCCAAAACGCTATGATTGGACAGGGGAGCGATGGGTTTATGCTCACGATGGCGTGGCATTACATAATCTGCTCTCCAAAGAGTTGTCTGTCATCTTCAAATCAAATATAGATCTGTCACGTCTCATCCATTCATGATGACCAATGTGAAGAACAGACACTGTTATAGATCCTTTCCACATCAGTTCTCTCTCTGACTCTCATCTTTTTAGGAAGACCTTAATACTGTTGCCAGTACTCAAAAAGACCTTCTGGATTACGATATTGTAATGGTTTATGCCACTTTTTGCATGCTACAAATACAGGCAAAACAAAATCCATCAAATCCCAAACATGCAGACCTTGTATGAACTGTAGAGATAATTTATTTGTCTACATCAAACCTGTACGCAATTATAAGCTTAAAATGCACTCAGAACAGCAGAAAGTGCTCTCATAATCTCTGTAAACCTGTACCTGGTTAGATTAAAACCAGATTAAAGAGATCACGTTTAATGGCTCTTAAACCAGTTAAATAAGACAAATGGACACAGATTGTTTTTTGGAGGCTGTGTTTATCTGCTCGCCTGGCCCTGGTTAAACTGAGGCTGCTGGCTAGATGCAGGAAAAGAAGGGGATTATGACAGACAGATGGAGAAGTTTTTGCTCTAAAAGCCCCCGGCCAGAGCCTTTATTTAAGTATTATCTGTGAATAACGGCATCACATCTGATCTCATTCCTCAGAGCTTTACCGCCACCCTCAGATGATTTAAAAATACCAGCCCAATTTAGCATCAGCCCGCCCGCCCGTCAGTTAAAGCTGTGTCATTAACTCTGGCGATACAACATAGTCGATCATTACTCCCCAGACCCTGCTTAACGTAACGGCCCATATATCGCAACATTAACTTGACACGCTGTCCATGCAGATGTTAAAATATGAGATGAATTGCACTGTGCTGATACGTATGATGTCTTTATTCGGGTTGCACGTGATGAAACGATGGCACATCTGCCACCGTGCTGATGTCTGCTGTACTTGTCCGTTGATGCATATGTAAGTATAATATGAAATAAATTAAAATATTGTTTTATTTTCACTGTGTACACATTGTGGTTTATGGTTAATTTTAGCAGCTTAATAATAGTAATAAATTATATAACGTTATAAATTATACAATTTTATGCTTAATTTTTCAAAATAATATATATTAATAGTTATTAATACTACTAAAATAATATTTGTAATGCTAGTTAAATTATATTAATAATGATATTTATTAAAACATATTTAAATATTAATAGTATCAGTAGTATTCATTAGTACATGTTTATTATTATTTATATTTATGAAGAAAGTTTTTGAAATATAATTTGTTATAATATTACATTAAATATTTATTAATCATAATATAATAAATTCATGTGAAAATAATTATTAATTATTATAAACGTAATATTATAAACATAGTCATTATTTCTTCGTTATAATTAGTAAAATATTTTATAATTTATAATGTTACAATATTACATTAAGTATAATAATAATTATATCATACATGCTGAAATATTAATAAAAGTCCATTTTTTTTACGTTTTAGGCCAGTATTTTTAGCTGTAAGTTTAATTTCAGTAGGTGTTTGAGAATCAAATAGAGTCTGTGAAGAGCTGCTTCTCTAACTTCATGTCTGCTCATGTGTTGTAAATGCAACTGATTTCAGTGTTACACTTTGATATGAAGATTCAAGACCAATTACTGAGATAAGCCTCTCATAGTAATTGCACCAGCTGCTTTTAAATCTTTGTGAAAACTGTAACACTCTCTGTCTTTGAGCTAAAGGGTCCTTTAAGATGCCAGATTATTCCCAGTACTAATGGCACCTAATTATGATACAAGCAGCTATTCAATCAGCTCTCACGGCCGATGATAAACGCTTCGAGCATCTTGTCTCTCTTTGTCCAGACATGAATATGCAAATGTCTATTATAGAGCTCGACTCACAGGCCCAAAAATAGCATGAAGTTTCCATGGGAACATGGATTTATCACTGAACTCTGATGTCAATTGAATGGTTTTGTTCCAAACAAGCCAAGGAAGTCTGAAAGATTCCCTGAGCTCACACGTTTTGCTGTCATCTCGCCCCGTTGCTGGACATCAGACATCGCCCTCGGCAGAGCATTTCTCAGAAGAATGTTGACTAATGTAAACATTCTGGAATACCATGAAAACATCCAGCTAAAAATACAATGCGACCTGGGAAAATGAACTCACATGACCTGTTATATCAAACAACAAAACAACGCTTGTCTGATGATGCAATAATGATATTTCTGAATTGAGGATTTAATGTTTCAAAGAAAAAAAAGGAACTGTTCTTCAAAGTAGGTGAGTCTTGTCCTTTCTTGCTATTTTTACTCATTTAACACAGATGCCATGAATCAAATAAAAGGCCTGATGCACTTTAGATGACTTCAGAACATGTGGCCTGCCTGGAATTAATTCCACGTTAAAAGAAACTGCTTAACTGGAATTTGTTGAATGTTAATTAGCACAAGTTGTTTGAACTTAAGCTCAAAATCAGAATCTGTAAATCTAATTTCTTGATTATGCAGAGTTATCAAAGGGATTTCTTCAATATCCAAATGCTTCTCTAGTCTGCTTATGTATGCGTGTTCTTAAAGAAAAAAAGATAGTTTTGAAGATGGTTTCAAGGACAAAGTAAAACAAACGTTTCCCTGGTAACGGCTGTAGACAAAGCAGCTCTGAGCTTACAAACGCTGCCTTATATGCAAGATGAAATAAAAATGACATTTACTAAAGACAGTCTTCCTTCAGAAATACAGTGATAACACCCACTCCTCGTTTTGATTTTTAAACGTGTATTATGTGCTCGTGTTTATTCAATGAAGCCTTTTGGGAAATCGGTCATTTTTGCTATTGTGGCAGGTCGCTACAAATAAATAGATATATGGGAAACACATTCCACAGCACAATAACCTGACACCGACTTCATTACTCATCATTAGCTGCGTGAAACCAACGGAGCTACGATCAACTTAAGCTTACGATGCTTTTGGGAAACGCAGCCCAGACCAATAAACAAACATAGACTGGAAGTTAACTTCGGTCCAGGCACGTGGGCCCCATAATACCATCCGTAATTTTTTTTGTGTTCAAAATGTCAAAAAAAATTATATAATACGCGGGTACACC
Source organism: Enteromius mattozi (assembly GCA_032359235.1). Taxonomy (NCBI): domain Eukaryota; kingdom Metazoa; phylum Chordata; class Actinopteri; order Cypriniformes; family Cyprinidae; genus Enteromius; species Enteromius mattozi. The sequence continues at coordinate 3,612,313 of JAUMHE010000055.1, forward strand.
ATGAATCAATTTTCCAATCCATGGTTCTGGCTTGTCCTGAATCACCAAGGTACACCTTTAATAAGTGTTTATATTCGGACTAGACTGGTTCAGGTAGTTACCGCAGTAGCCCGGTATCTGCGTGATTTGTCATAGACATAAACAGAGACGTAGCTCTAGCTACAATGTTTTTCCACTAGACTTTGACTCAGTTCTGTTTATTAACCGCTAGTGCGCCAAAAGGTATGGACTGCAGCACTGTATTTCTGAAGGAAAATTTGCATTAACTGCCGCTTATTCTGAAAACAGCTGATGGAGATTCACAAAGAACCGGCTTTACTGACGAGATGCGCATGAATATATCATTGAATATATCGCCCAGCCCTAATATCTTGTTTCAACCGTGGAAAAACATCAATACACACCATTTTTCAAATACAGGACCACCGACATTAATCTACTCTCCTGTCCGGTTTGTTTTTCTGACAAATAGATTTTGTTTGGTCAGCTCACCTGTCAATCCCACTAAGGGTCAGTTGTACTGGACATGATACTGGTTTGTCAGTGGAACATTTTAGTAAATGACATTTTGAAGTCTTTCAAGCTGCTCAGAACACTTTGTAACAAGCAAAATGTGTGTCTTATACTGATAATGTATTGAACAATCTCAACAGAAAGACAGACCTAACAAGAGCTGCGGTTTCAAGAAAGAGTTCTCTGATTCTGCATTAGATATTATCTTAAGAAGGTCTCAAAAAAGAAGTAAAAACATTCGTTCTGCTTTGATGACACGAGTGCAATGGAGTCACTGTCAAAGATAAAAAATGAATCTTTCCGATTTCCAGGCAATGCAGCAATTTGTCTCAGTTTTCTTCAGGTTTATGGCAGCACTAGACTCCACTGTCAAGCTCAATGGTTTAATTCCTTCACAGGCCTCATACATTTAGTCAATTGGGAGACTTTAGTAAAACATACTGGAGAAAAAATGGACATGAACGTTTTTAAGATCATCAGAAATGTGATTAAAAAGCTTTTTCATTTATTTTTAATTCATGTCGGTGCTGACAAATTGCAATTGACATTTGATCAGATTTTAGTATAAAATGACCAGATATGTTTATATGGGTTAGTGTATGTTAGTGGTGTAACTGGTCACCATTTCCTGTTTTTACTTTAGAAAGTATAGGCTCTCAAATAATAGTAAGTCATAAATAATAACATTTGTTGTTAAATGTCAATGCAGAGGGCATTTCAGACAGATCATATCATACCTCAGGACATTTCAAATTACTAAGCTTTAATTTTGATTCACCATTTCCAACATTTAGACTGTGATACGCTGCATCTAAAGAAATATTTAACTTATTTTATTCTTATAAATGCTGAAATCACTTTCTTTTTATTAGTGCTGTATTTATTAAAAGTATTTATTTACATAATATATATATATGTGTGTACTGTATATATTTGTGTATATATATAAATATACACATACAGTATATATTTAGAAAAAATCTACATGTATTTGTATGTGTATATATATATATATATATATATATTCATATAAATTAATTTTTATATAAATATACTTAATATGTAAATATAACATATTTTTCTTAAATATATACATGCATGTCTGTCTACTTGTATATACGTAATAAATATACAGTACACACACATATATTATGTAAACAAATACTTTATTTTGGGTGCACTATGACATTTGACAGCACTTCTTTTTAGTGATTATGTGACTACCTGAGTTATGATTTTTGCCACTTTAATTGCGATTAAAGTATATTCACTGTTTGTATATACTTCTAGCCATTACACTGTATTTTGCATTATTTAGATTTTTTTTAAATGTCAAAAACTTTATATTTTATAAAATATTTTCTTTCTGCAACAGTGACATTATTTAGTTGTTTTATTGTGTTACTTGCAGCATCATATACAAGATGAGCTAGACAATTAATATTTTTGGTCAGTAGACTGTTGTTACATTTCACTTGATTTAAAAATGATTCCGATCAGTCATTAGTTACTCTTGCCAATTGTTCATTTTGTGCATAAACCAACACAAATACAGTTCATAGTAGGAGATAAAAAATTCTCCCTTTTAACTGAAATGCCTTAAAAGCATATGTTGAGGTACAGATTAACAATATATTTTCAAAGATCCTCAAGAGATTGGACTAAAATTACATGTTAACTACCACTCTGTAGTTTCTGCCTCTTTTCCTCAGGACATAAAGCATATCAAAGGTGACATTGCACTGACCCTGATATATGAAAGCTTAAGCTCTCAATAATAAACACTCCATAAGCTTCAGACACTTCTCAAGGCTGCAAAGCAATATGGATTCATGGAATGAGAATGAGCTTCCTGGATCTGAAGCTGTGAATATATGACACATGACTCAGAGAACATGGGCTGGCATGATTTCCTGAGTTTTGTTGACTTGCATCAATACCAAGGTGATTTTTATGTTATGTTTTATGCCTTTTTAATAATTCAGTTCAGGTTTATTGATTGATCAGGATCTGCTGAGTTGTAGAGGGCAAGTGAAACTAGTCCCAAAAAAAAAAAAAAAATCGGTCAGTGATAAAGCAACATTTATAGACATTCCACTCAGTTCTGGATGCAGGATTTTTCTGAGCGACAAATCCAGTTATGCAGGAAAATTATGTTTAAATGTTTTAATACAAACAGTACACTTTGAAGACATACTGTAAAGAGACACTAAACTGATTTTCACTTTCTGTCACATGATACATGTTTGATTCTCTACTTTGTGTTTTATCTTGTATCTTGTATCTGTATATTGCAGGTCATTCAAATGCATTATTTGAGTAGATTATTGTGTGCTTGTTGTATTACAGATGATCTTTCATTTAGTGTTTCTCTGATATGAGAGAGTGGAGTGAGTCAAATAGGGACATTGTCAGCACCAGAAGGTCAGAGGTGAGATAATGTTGAGTACAACAACTAAAACCCCACTGAAGTCAGGTGAGAAAGAGATGTCACATTTTAGAAGAGCAAATCCTACTTCAGAGATCAGTTCTCACATGTGAATGGGGAGTGTGAACACTGCACTGGACAAGTGTGTGAGAGTGTGTTTCTTAATAAAATGTAGATTATGTAAATTAGTTTTATTTGTGTGTGGATGTTTATGTGGTTTATGAGGACACAAATTTGTATAATAACATGGGTATGACATAGGTATTACAATATGAAGGTGATTTATGGGGACCTATTAAGTGTCCCATAATTCAAAATGCTTAAAAAAACATTGTTAATTGTTTTTGTGTGTGTGTTTGTGTGTATATATACATATATATTAGTCGATAGTTGTTAAATATTTAATTGTGCATGCTCGTTCCCCCCTTTTTAACATTTAGATTATGTACATTAGTAAAAAATTTTAAAATACATTTTTTTCTTTACACTGACAAATGTAACTCTTAAAATGAAAATAAATTTTCATAGTGTACATTAAATTTTTTCATTCACTTTTGGTATTAATTGGATAAAAATGGTTTGCTGTACAGTACATGTATTTATCTATTTATTAAGACAGTATTATAGGATTAAAATCAGCCATTTGTTGAAAATGTTGATAACATGAAACATGAACAGATTAGCAGATTGTAAAATTAATACTTTTTTTTTTACTGTGTTGTACATTACAGTGTCGTGATGCTGAAATTAATTTGTAACAATTAGAATGATTGATTTAATTTTTTATGTTAAGGTACTATGTATTGTAACTATGTATGACTGGTTTATATTATTAATTCTTTAACACATCCCAAAATTAATAATCTACTGTACATTACGGAGCTGTGACGCTGAAATTCACTTACAGCATTTAAAATGAATTTGATTGTGGGTGTGTTTGTGTGTAATACACAATAAAACTGGCCATCTCTTGAAAATGTAGATATGTAAATGTAAAAATATTAATAGATCTATTGTTATTGACTATAATATTAGTGCATCATCATCATCATATTAATAATATATTCATTCAAATCTTTTCAATTTTCCTACTGTACATTACAATGTTGTAATACCAAAATTCCCATGAATTTTAGATTTAGAATGATAAAATCTGCCTTAATTTTAATATTAACTCCTCCCTAGTTATATTCATTAGATACACTAGATATTGTTAGAGATTTTAAAAGCTTGAAATTGACTTATATTTTCCCATGTGCTGCCTTTTGCTCACGACAGTCACTAGTGAATGTCTTTAATACCTGGAGAAAGCAATCTGTTAGCATTCCCATTCATCTCAATGGCAGTTGCTCAGCTGTTCCTGGACCCCCTGGAAGTATGTGATGTGAAATCTGGCAAATCTTGAGCAAATTTATAGTGATTAGTCTGTACTGAGGTGTCCATCAGATGAACCTTTGAAAACGTTCTTTATCCGAGGCCCTTCTGAAGTAGGCTATTTTCGAAGGCTTGTGGCTGCCATAAATGTTCTCCAATCCAAGTTTCGTCTGCATCATTTGCAGCGCTGTTGGTGGTATGACAAGTGCCGTGTGCCCTTTGATATTTAATAGAGATGCATGAGACTACTGTTTAGCAGTTCCATGGTTTAATACATCATTTAGAGAATTATTGGCCCTCCATTCAAGATGAGTGAAACACAGTGTCCTAATATGAAGGTGTGAGGAGGACACACACACACACTATATGCACATATTTGGGTGCAGGCTGAAAATAAATCACATTTGTAACTCTGACATAGTGATATTAAATTATATTTAAACATGAGAAATAAATTGGTTGCACAGGTGATGAAAGTCCTCTGTGGTGTGAGTTGAACTTACCTATCACCAGTTGAAGTTGTTGATCACAAAGCTTAGCGATTTGCTTTCCTTCATTTTATAGTAGAGATATCATACTGTTGAGATGTGCAGATTTGTTGTGCTTCACGTTTATAAAACGAATGACTGTGCAATGCAATGTGTATTGACTCTTACAGTATATAAGGTAGACTGGGGCAAGTTGTCACACTCTATAACATACGAAACAACTGCTAGAAGAAGAACATTGTGTGTATGACTCAAAAAAAAAAAAAATTCCCTTGTGACAACTACCCCTTGTTTAAAGTCATGACTGTGCTTGCATATGTGCTCTGTTGAAAATGCATGTGAAGCAGCTTGTATTACGCTGATTTCATATGATCAGTGCCCTTCCTAGTGAGGTGGTGTCCAATCTTCTTTTGCAATGCTTATAAGAGGTCAACTGTTCCCTGAATCCCAGAATTCCATATTTGATCATCAGAATGACCCCTGTGCACTTACCACACTCTTATGCTCACAGCAGCAGTGTACAGTAAGCTGTGGAGTAAAGCCAAAGCGTTGCATTAATTGACCAAAAACAGCAGCCCAAGGTTGCGGCGATAGATTTTTTTTTTGTCCTTGATTCTCCTCCCCCTTGCTGAGGAGCCAGCTGATGCGTTAGTCTCGTTCACATATCTGAGGGTTGTGCCTTGCATTTATTGCTCCACACAACTTCAACTGTGCCTTCTTCCTGTAGTTCATTTAGCCAGTTTACTTGGTTCTGAATTGCCATCAATGAAGAAAAAAAATCTGTTTTTGGCTGCATTTCCCAGCAGAAACTAACTAGCCCATGCTAACTAGCTAAAATTATCTGGACCTAAGACTAAAAATCTGTTTGGCTGATTGTAATGTCATTATGGGACTAGCTGAGACGTTGATTCAGGAACATGTTTCCCTTGAGTAAATCACTTTAAGCGTTTTGCAGACAGATACTTGCATATTTTGCATATTTTTGGCCAATCGGTGCTATATCAATTGATTTTAGCAGTGATTAGTTCACAGCCTGACACCAACACAAGCGGATAATTGTCACCCATTTGCTATTCAGCTCTTAGCGGTCGTAATGAAAGGAGTAATCAGCACATCCTCAGGGTGCTCACACTAATTAAAGAGGCAGAGTGTTGTGACAGGGTCACCTCTGTCACTGGCACTGAACCAACACAGATACAGTTCAGTCCTGTGACTGCCGTCATGAAACACACAGTAGCTCTGTCATTATATGGTACACTGTTTCTGTATCACTTTCATTGCTTTTTGATTGAGCTGTATTAATAATTAACCCAAAAATGTTTCATTTATTCATCCTATGATTTTTTTTCATCCATAGGAGAGGTTTTGTAAATGTAAAATACTGTATTTGTCAATAGTACTACAAAACATTGTATTGAGAATGTATTATTTTTTTTAAATTATTAAATTACTGTAAATCATTAATAACTCATGTATATATAGTTGTCCTAACACAAGAAAAAAAATGTGCTTTTCGGTTTAAGGACAACTTTGATGAAAGGTTTTTTTTATCCACTTCAAATGTTGACTACTGTGTGTATATATATATATATATATATATATATATATATATATTTG
>JAUMHE010000055.1:3618832-3642467 GCA_032359235.1 Enteromius mattozi
AAAGTCATTAAAGGACGTCAGAAGTAAATGGTGACAGAATTCCTATTTTAAGGAACCCTAAAACTAAACTATCCCTTTACATGTCATTCATCCATTGCACCAAATGTGTGGGTTTCTGAAAAACTACTAGTCCAGTATGAGAACATATATGTATATATTATACTGTATGAGCATAACTAATAATATTGAGCAAATACACTGGCCAGAGCTGCACGACATAGTCTCTATAGCACCTAATGCAGTCATCCATGCATAATGCCTTATGGTTATTAAATCATATAGCCTATTACTTCTGCAGCATCATAAGCTTTTATGGGTTTTTATGCGTGTGAGAAAATGCTTTCAAATCCTTTCATTGCCAACGGCTCATTGCGATGCATCTGTGCGGCCAAAACAGACCTATTCATAGATTTAATTCGTGGAATTTCCCCCCCATCTCACCTCGAGCTCTTTGACAGCGAAATCCCACTTTGTGCTTGTAACCAATGCGAACATAATCCATCCACACAGACCGCCATCGAGTAATTTCATTTCCAAAGCTCACGCTGGCTCAGTGCCTACAACCCTGACAAGTGATTACTCATCCTACGCTTTTTTTTTTCACTTCATGTTACACGTGTTTGCGGCCGAGACTGTGCGTACATGCGCGTTCACCCGTTTGGGTTTAACTAGGCCTTGTAGATCTGCGCTCGTTATCAAGTCCATCCCTATTCATCCCATCAGCGACTGTTCATTTGAATGCCATAGGAGGGAGGGAGGCTGTGTGTTTTCTTGAGGGGTCAGTGTTAAATGCACGTAAGGACATTTTGAGCCGCAGTCACGGATTAAAGAGAATGGAGAGTCTGCATTATCTCTGTGGGCTTAGTAACACAATTATCCCTCTGCTCCGTTTTCATTTGTCTAATGTTATAAAGGTCTTCCCTGAATTATGTAAGGATAACACAGCCACGCAAATCTCTAAATTAATGTCTTTTTCCTTTTTTTAAGACAAAAGACATGTTTGGACAAGGTCCACAGAGCCGCAGTTGTAGGGGAGCGTGTCGTGGTTGTTGTGTCTCATGAACGGCCGTCCAAGATGAAGTACAAGAAGTTTTTTACCGTCATGCAGGCGGCTGTTGGCATCGTGCCGCTCAACAAACGAGAATTCCTTCCACCCCCTCGAAGACTCTGGAAGTCTCATGAGTAAGTGTGTGTGTGTGTGTGTTTGTGTCAGTCTGTGTGTGTGTTTAGTGGGCAGGTGAGCACGAAGGAAAATAAAAGATGGCTTGATGCCGACAGTCACACCTCGCAGAAGTGCTGATGTGGTTATTTTTGGTCTCTATTTATAGCATCGATTCTGTTTTTTTTTATTCATTTATTTATGATAATGAGCTCAAACTAGTCTCCTGTGGAAAGACAAATGCTGTTTTCCCGCCAGATCGGTGTTGGTTTTATATGAGATGGAATTCTGGGTCCTAATGGACTGCTGTATTTCATTTGTAATGAAGTCATGAAAATACAAAGCTAATTTTATTTTTGGTTAGCATTCATTGAATTTCTTGCTCATTTTTGATGTTTGAAATATTTAGCTATAATGCAAAGCGTATTTACTTTTTTACTGAATGAAATCTGTGGACTCTTGTTCACATTTCCAGGGTTCTCAGAAACAGAAGTCGTGATAGTTGGGCAAACGTCATTCAGAATCTACACATTCTTGTGTTTCCATTTTCAAAACACAAAAAAATATGACTTCACAAAAGACAATATCGAGAGAACAATTATGTTGGTCTAAAAAGAGAAAAATGTGAATTTTTTCTCTAACTTCCTGTGATAGAAACACTCAAACAGCTGCTTAAACTAGTTTTCTGTCATTCATAGCCAAGGTACAGTTATACAACACAAAAGTCTACTGTTAAAAATATATGTTAATTAAAAAAAGAAGAAAATATTAATAACTGAAGAAATGCATCATCAGTTGAGCTGTTCATTAAGACATATAAATGGACAATATATATATTGTGTGTGGTGAAATACATATTGTACTTTTTTTAAATATATTTATTCTTTTTAGTCAATTATATCAAAGCTTAACACCACTTTTCACACAGACTCAAATGTAAAGTATTTTTTGGGGGTGGATTAATGGACATTCTTAGTAACATAGCACTATGAAATTGTACAAAGTATAAGCAAGTATCTTAATATGAGCTATTTTCATCCCAAATTTTCGCACATTAAAAAATAAATGCAACCTTACTTGTGTCAATCACATTTACACACTGCCTCCGAAACCTTCATCTGTCATAAAAAAAAGTTCAGGTCAGGTTAGATTTTTCTGTGTTTTTGCATCCATAGCAAGCATGACGAATATGAAATATGCATTCAAAAATTTGGACTCAAGCCTTACTCAAGCCTTATTTTTTGAGTGCATATTTACTTACACAAAAAAATAATTACATACTGAATTGTGACTGATCTCTTTTTTTTTTTTTGCATACTGAATTGTGGTCGGTATATTTAATTCATGTATAAAAGCTTATGGAAAAGGACGCCCACTGAGTGTCGTGACAACTACTGTACAAAGCATCTCATGTAGTGAATGGTTTCAGCTCAGAATCCTGCTTTCAGGCTTCAGATATTTTTATCCATGTCTGATTGTTTTTCTCCACACTACATTCAGTAGATGTAAAAGTTAAGCAAATGTAACTCTATGCTTGAGCGATGTGACATTTGACATGAATGTAGGGTTTGTTTCAGTTTTCTGCGTGGAAATGTCACATAGGGGTCAGTTTACCCACGCTGAGTCCCGCGAAACAAATGCAACCCCTTCTCAGAGCGGTTCAGTCCTGTCACTCTGACACTGACTGGAAAACAAGCAGCAGGCAAACACTGGATATTTGCATTTATGAAGAAAATTTGAGTGGTGCTGAACTCTGCAAAAAATTGTTGTTTTGTGAGTGGGAGCCAGTGTTTTGTGATGGCGTTTGGAGCGTTTTCTTGTTATGTTATGGTTGCTTATTGTACCAGGTCACAATAGCCCACAATATTCTGGTCTCTATATGACTCTCTTGGATGATTTCTCAAGTCTAAATTCAGTGGGTTTCATGAAAAAATTATTTTAGTCATTCAAATGAAAATGCTTAAAAAAAACATCAAGATAGTAAAAGGTTAAGAACCACTGTTCAAGGGGATTAATACCTATTTTATCATATGCAACTGACCAATTCCTTTGAAATCATGTCACAAAAAGAATTGAAAACAAAGTAATTTTATATACTGTAGATGGAATGTATTTTGTTCCCGCTAATTCTACAGAGAAAATGTTTGATTATACATTGCAGTAGTAACATCATTATTAATGATTAATGCATGAATGAAACTTTTCCAGAATGTTGACAGTTTATCAAGCGTCATGATGTACGCAGTAAAAAATTACATTATTCACAGGAACACAAAATTTTCCATCTTGCAGACACTTGACTAGTGACAGGATAGGGGTCATATGAGCTTTGCCGTCTTAATTTCTATTGTCACATCACATCACTGCACAATTGTTAAACTGTTATTAATAGTAAAAATAATTCAAGCAAATGCATGTTGACTAAAAATGGAATTACTTTTAGTTGTTTTATTACTGTTCATCACTGTACACTACCATTCAAAAGTTTGAAATCGGTATGATTAAAAAAAAGTATACTTTTACTCAGCAAGGTTGCATTAAATTGATCAAAAGTGACAGTAGATTTTTTTGTTTCTTGCATTGTTACAAAATACTTCAATTTTGAATCAACTGATTTTCCTTTGAAGCTTGGATGAACACTGAAAAAAATGTATCATGGTTTCCTCAAAAATATTAAAGAGCACATAAATTTTCAACAAGAAGTATTTGAGCAGCATATTAAAATGATTTCTGAGGGATCATGTGACACTGAAACCTGGAGTAAAAAGCTGAATATTTTAGAAAAAAAATAAACACAAAAATATTTTCGATCAAATAAATGCAGGTTTTCTGAGCATATTCAAAAACATGAACACATTCTTACCAACCCCAAACGTTTGAACGTAAATGTGTGTGTGAACACGCATCTCACCTTTTCTGACCTTTATGTCATTACAAACCTTTATGACTTTTTCCTTTGGAACATCATTTTAGTGGGACAAAAAAACTGTTTAGGATTTAGGATTAGGTTTTTAAAAGAAAATCATGCTGAATAAATGTCACTCAGTTGCTTTGTATAGATATTTTTACAAGTTTCTGAGAGCACGTGTTTGTTAGAAGGAGCATAGCATGAGCTCTATATCCTGTGTGTTTCATCCACATGCTGAGGAAGATTTACACAGAGACACCCTACAGCGAGCAGAGGACTGACTGTGTTATTGGATGCATGTTTATGTGTGTGTGAGGGGGCATGTCAGCTAGAATCAAGGCTCATGACTCTGTTTGTGTGTGTGTGTGTGAGGAGGGGAGGACAGTTGCCATTGGCTGGCCGGTTCGGGGCTGCACCTGTTGTGTGTGTGTGTGTGTGTACGGAGCGCACGGGTCCTGCGCTAGAGAGTGGAGGCAACAACCTTCTCTCTCTCTTTTTCTCTCATTCTCTCTCATTCTCCTCGTCTCTTCCACTCGCTCCTCACTCTCCACTCTGACAGCATCCAGGGACCCAAACCTCTCCTCCCTTCTTCTCTCATCTCCAACTCTTTCATTCCGTCCGTCCATCTGTCCCTCTTGAGCCGTCACCATGCGTCTGGGAATTTCGGGCTTCATTACGGATATCCTCAGCACCTCCAGCAACATCTGCTTCTGCTGGGCAGAGGGAAAGGTAGAGCGACCCCTCTCCTCTCCTCAGGAGAGCTGGAGAGGAACTTAACTTCTTTAACACTTTTGTTTTTCTCTTTGTAACGCGCTGCTTCTGTGTTTTATTGTCTGGTGTTGTTGGAATCATCTTAGTGTGAGTGTTTCTTGGCAAGTAGGGGTGTTTTGAAGTGTTGAGCGGCGGCAGCTCACTGTCACAACATGTGGCCACCGGGAGTGGGAAGACAAAGAGACAGAGAGAGAAACCTCTAGATTAATGACAAATAAGTCTGAGGGAGATTTCTTGATGACACTTCTACTTGTTAGAAACTAGACTGACAGCTCTGGATGGAGTTATTCTGTAGGTTGTTGTGTTTTTTTGCACTTTCACTGTTTACCCCAAAAATTACAATTCTGTCATCGTTTACTCACCCTCATGTTTTTATGACCTGAATGAGAAGTTTAGCAAAATGTGGATGCTGCTCTTGTTCATGATGAGAGTGCGTTAAGACTGCCAAGCTACAAAAAATGGAAAAGTATGAAAAAGTAGAAATCAAATCTTCCTAAGTCGTATTATGTCTTAAGTTTAATTTTAGTGTTTGCATTTATTTTTCATTTGTTTATTCTATCTATAAATTTTATATTTTTATTTTTTTAAGTGTTTTTTTGTTTTTGTGGCATTCATTTTCATTTAAAATATGCTGTAATCTAATTTTAAATTATAATTGGTATGTTTTATTATGTATGTATGTATATATTAGTCTACCACAATATTTTGTTATTTTGAACCACTTTTTTATTTTCATTTTTTAGTTATTTGGATTTTTATAACAATTACAGTCCTCAAAGTTAGAGTTCTGTGGTTTTTGGTCCATGTCTGTTAGCTCTGAGGTGTTTTATAAGCTAATGTACTCCACAAAGTTGGCAAAACTAACATTTGCACATTTATTTAAAAAACAAAACAAAACAGATGATAGGTTTTTATGGCTTTTACCAGTAATAACAAGTGGGCAAATCGTGGTTCATATCTTATTCACTTACATTGTTACAGCACAATAAGCATTGTAACAGTTTTAGTATTAGATACATTAGTTGATTTTGCATGTTGCATCACTGATGTTACACCTGAATTTATGTGCATTTTACTTTTTGAGTGAACTGTTCCTTTGAATGTTGTGTTTGCAGCTTTGGAGACTCATTGTACAGTATGTTTGTTCATAATTGACAGTTTCTTTTTTTAAGTGGGGTGTTGTCTCCGAATTGCTAAGGATCATGGGAATGATATGTTTGGTGCCTCTTTCACAAGCCACTGTGTCTTCGTGACCTTAGAGGAGAAAACAGCAAGTGTTGACAAGCGATAAATCCACTCTGACCACACAGCAACAGACATTCATTTGCTTTTATTTGCTGTGGAGTCCTATACGCGATCCTATCTCTGCAAACTGTCATTAAAAATGAAATAAAGAGCAAAATTGATGTTTTCACATTACACTTCTAGCCTACTTTCTTGGCACTTTTCACTTTGCTTTTAAAAGGCTGTAATTACAGAGTCAATAATTTAATAGCACAGCCTAACTGTGTCACCAGTAATTCTGTTTAAACAACGTTGCTTCCATTAATGTGTAATACATGTTTGTGTGTGTTAAGCAGTGCCATTTTCCCTCCCATCCCAAGCGCTGTGAATCTCCCAGCTCAAGGCGAGTGGGAGGACGTATTTCATTTTCTAATCAGTCTGTCCTGGATGTGTTACGACATCGCTTGGCCAGATTAATGCTTCCATATTGATTGATCAATTTGGACGTGTTGATCTACGACTGTGATGTAGCAGGCCAGCTTAACTCATCTGACAAAGTTTATTCCCAGAGGTCCAATAGATCGTTCTGTCTCCAGAGAGCTTTTCTTCTGCATAATGGAGCCGCATATCCATTCCTATCCATCTCCGCCTATCATATTCATGGATATTTGATTGACAGTGGCTTATTTTTTTTGTAAATGACCTTTGTGAAATGCCACAAATAGTGCTCAAATGAAATGGTGGTGCACCATTCTTGTCCTCTTCTCATAATTGTCAAATCTGGGTAAAATCAGATGACAAAACCAGCCAATTTGGGCCAGTTGCCCTGTTGTAGATGTTGTGTTTTCCATGCATACTGTCAAAATGCCTTCTTTAGATGTTCATTCAGTAGGATGTGTTGTGTTATGCTCACTTAGTTGTTTAAAGGCAAAAATATGGCAATTATGCTATCTTATACTCATCTTTGTGTCATCTTGACTGATTTTTAATCTGTGGAACACAAAAAGAGAAGATTCAAGTCGGGGGAAAATCAGGCTAATTTTTGGTTGTTGTCTTTGGTGAGATGTTGTAGGCCTATTATCCATGTATACTGTGAAAATGCCTTAAATAACTTTAAATAGAATTTATTCAGTAGGTCGTTTATGCTCACCTAGTTGCTTAAATGGAAAAAATATAATTTTGTCATCATATTGTTTCAAACCTGAATGACTTTTCTGTGTATTATAAAAGGAGAAGCTTAGCTAAATGTTGATGCTGCACTTATCCATAGTTTTCAATCTGTGTGAAATCAGATGACAGTTTGAGGTTGTTGTGCTTTCTTGAGATTTTGTATTTTCCGAATGCCTTCTTCAGGTTGGAGTTGGATGTGTTGTGTAATGCTCACCTAATTACTTAAAAGAAAAATACAGCAATTTTGTCATCATTTATTCATCCTTATTTTATTTCAAACCTGTATGACTTTTTTAAACCTGTGGAACACAGAAAGTGACATTTAGCTAAATACTGATGCTGCTCTTATCCATAGTTGTCAAGTCTGATTGCCTCAGTGCCTGAAAGGTTATTGAGAATGTCATTCAAGGAGGTCCCAAAGGTGTAGTGGTACACCAAAATAGACTGTTGTGTTTTTAAGCATTGGAAAATATCGCAACATCTGCAAAATGCAAATGAACCCAGAGCCGATTGAGACTTTGCATTGATCCCGAATGACCCGGTGAAATGGCTACATGACATTACTCATGATTTTTAACATTAGTTCATGTACTTTTAAAGCTCTAATAAACAAAAGCAATTTGCATTAGTTGCATGTCCGTGTTGAACAGAATGGCTGATCTTTGCTGACATTCGTCCCAAGGCTGAAATGTCCCTGCGGGACAGCAATCATGTGTCCCGTTTTTAGGATGCCGAGCTTGTCCGCAGGCGTCAATATGTGTCAGGACACTGTGGTTCTGTGAGCAGCCAGTATCCAGTAAAACCAACCCATTTGGAACAGACAAGCTTAAACATGTTTTCATTACTTAAGTTTTGATGAGCTTGTAAATAATGAATAATGTTAAATAGGGTGAAGTGCACAGTGAGGTCATGGTTTGTTTCAAGCAAGATTTTGGAAATGTTTTTGACCTTCAAATGAATTGCTCAAACAAAAAAAACACATGAATTCATTCTTCCAGGTGGATGCCAGTGGACTATTCCAATATTCCTCTGGGATGCATGAGTATGCGTTTATTTAGATTTATATGCTTATGCTTAGTGTTGTAGTGGGAAACTGATTCTCCTCTCAAGAACATGTCCTGACCGTATTCCGTCCCAAAATCAAAAGTATGAAGTAAAATATTTAGCTTAAATGGAATGAAACCATTTTAGCTAAATGTTTAAGATTTTATTATTATTATGTATTATTTATTTTATTTGTTTGTTTGTTTTTGCATTGTTGCATTGTTTTCATGGCAATAGGATTGGATGCTTTTTTCTTCCTGGAAAACATTATTTTGGCAAAAAAGTAGAAAGGAGAAAAATATTTGTGACTAACCTTGCGCACGTTTTTTTTGCAGAATCAAATGCTTGTTTGAATTAAAGTCCTTCTTCTTAATATATGCATTATATAATATATTCATATACTGTATATAATTTATATTATAATAATGTAATATATATATATATATAAGATTATAATTTAATAATTTTAAATAATTTATCATATCATAAAAATCATGCATTTATACATATCTCCTCTCCTCGCAAAAAACCCCATTTTTTTGTAATTTGCTCATTAACAGCCTATAGTGAGATTCAGCCAGTGCTCTTTAACCTTTGTGTATTTAAAAGGGAAAAAGTAAAGGTCACATATTTGGCCACATACACACTCACACACACACAGTGATGTGAGTCACATTTATGTGTTCTCCTGTGCTATGCTGATTAGTATTTAATAAGGTGTTTTTCATATTTATATGCTCAATCAATCATTCTGCATGCTGGAATGTCATTTGTAGTTTCCAGAAATATGTCACATTACTTGTGGAGGACGGGCATGTTTAATAGATTCATGTGGGGGATGTGACATTCTCCTGTGTTTAATGGGAAGGATTAAAGAGATTTAAGTGCGTCACTGTGCCAGCGTCTTCCCACCAAGCAGCTCGACGCTGCAGCAAACAGCAGCAGACAGGGCCGAATGCATCTGACCTTTGAACCCTGTGGACTGCAGGCTCTTCTTTCCAGCTGTTATGATCAAGGTGCTCTATAACAACTCTATAATAACTGGAGAAATGAACTTTCCCCTTCATTTCAAAGGCAGTTGCTTGGCTAGTGCATGCGTTCCTGGACATTTGCATCCTGATGGTGATGTTTGATTCTTGAATGAATTATTCTTTTGAAATGGTTCTCAAATCAAATAGAATTGAACTTAAGTTTCCGAAATAGGCCTACATTTTTGTTAAAACATGGAAAAACCTAAACTTTCCACATACATTAGACATGCAGAACCTTTGTACATAAATGTCTGTAATGTGTCCTGTAGGTGTGAAACATTCAATATTTACTCAATATTAATCAGTCATATCTGACATGAAGAATCAGAGAATAAAACTCTCTATGACCACATATCATTAACTTAAAGGAGTAATCGGATATTAAAATCCCATTTCTCAAATCAGGCTGTTCTGAAATGCCTGTCAGAATGGCGTAGTTCTGCACAGGCCCCTCCCACGATAGTTGATTGACAAGACTGTCTTACCTTAGACCCGCCCTGATGATTAATAGCAGTTGTCATTTACTCTCGACAT
This sequence comes from Enteromius mattozi, assembly GCA_032359235.1. Lineage (NCBI taxonomy): Eukaryota > Metazoa > Chordata > Actinopteri > Cypriniformes > Cyprinidae > Enteromius > Enteromius mattozi. Next base: position 3,628,674 of record JAUMHE010000055.1, read on the forward strand.
CTGAGCCGCTGAAGACGCAGAGGGTTAGTGCCATTTTAATTTTAAAGGGAATGCACTGATCCCCGATCTGCTTAAATACATTCACACTAATTATTTGTGATTCATCTTCATCTACGAAAGAAGTGAGTATAAAGTTTTTTTTTATTTTTAATAAATCTTAATGTGCTAGTTAGCTAGTTAGAAGAGAGGGGTGGGGTCAGCAGAGCTCATTAGCGTTTAAAGCAACATGGACTAGAATGGCTTGCTGAAAACAGAGTTTATTTTGACAGGGTAAAAAAGGTGTTTTTTTACATTAGCATTGAGAAATTTTAAACAAAGTATGTTACAGACTTTTCATTAAGACCCTTGTATCAATTTGTGGAAAATGGGCATCTGATGAGTCTTTTAAGTGAATGAAAAGCAAGGACATCGGTCCATGTGCCATCAGTGTTCAGTTGTATTTTATGAAGCAACGAGAGAAAAACTTAAAAAAAACGAGTGTGCACCACCATTGTGGACAGAGTATTACAATGCATGCGCTTGCTTCTGGTTCATGTAAACAACTAGTATATAAACTTGAGAACTAGAATGGTGTAGTTTCAACATCTATCAGCAGGGACTCACTCAAGCTAACCAGCTAAACTGTTGGTTATGAAATGCTACCAGAGATATAGAAAATCCCTCTCCTGATTTTATAGCTTGTACAAAAAGTCATCACGTGACCCGTGAAACACAGATGAGGGTTAACATGAGAGGGTCATTATCTCTCTTCCCATGGCCTCCTCTGCCCCCTCTCCTCATCATCTTCTGTCTTCTAATCCTTCCTGAGCCTTCTGTCTTTCCTCCGTTCTTCCCTGTGCTCTGCCTTCCCTCTTCTGGAGATCCCCTGTGATGTTTAAACTGTGATTCAGTCCGATGTCTGTCAAGAGAAGGCATCCGCCTCATTTCACTGAGGTCTCATGTAAATTAATCTCAGTAATGTTCTACAGGTTTGCTGTAAATGTAGACATAATAATCCGTTTTTTCCCTTTTCTGACACTTAATAATAGTCTGCTCATTTTTAAGCATGTTTTAAATTCAATAAAAACTATTATCTTATTATTAGCAGATAACTGTTTTTGTTTTCCTGTGGCCTTTAGTCTGCAGATTATTATTTTCCAGGCTTTTTTCAAGTCCTAACTTTTATAAAGAATATCTCTTTGGTTTTGAGACTTAAGTCTTTGCAACTTAAGGGATCTTATCTATGCACTTGCATAGCAACAGTTTGTAACACTCCAAAGAGAAAGGAAAACTTGAAATCGCGTCATATGACCCCTTTAAAAATATACTGTAAGTACTGTAAAGTGATGCTGCAAACTGGATTTAAATTGATCACCACAACTGATACACAATTGTTTAGCACTACCCAATATGACATCAGTTTAGTAGACGGGATCCTCCTTTGGTATCTTCCCTCATGTTTTCCAGCTCTCTCTACACCCCCACCTCTCTCGTCTTGATCACAGAGAAAAGCTGAGTTAATTAACCGCAGACAGATGGTGGAGGGAAACGGGACACGCTAGCAGTACGGACACAATGCCCATAATTACTCTTTTCTGAACCGCTGTACTGAGAACGCTGCAGGCCATCATTACATAATCACCTTATGGGTCAGACCACGGCGCATACACGCAGAGATGACACAACACTTTCTCACGTCAGACGGCACAAACAATGAATGATATCCAATCTCGCAAATGAAATGAGTGCAGACTATTTGTAGTACTTGAGTCCTCCGCACTGTTAATCAAACAGCCCTCTCTGGGCAAACATAGCTGGAAATGCTGGCAAGTTGCACTGAGAAATGACACAGAGGAGTCTGGCTGAAGTTGGCACCAATATTCATGACTGGCATTTGGCTGTGAACCACTGCCCAGGTGCACTGCAGTGCCGGCGGAAGACGACTGGCTTTCTCAGCAGGTTACTGTACTTTGGATGTATATTTCAAGGACAAACACGTGCCTTCGTGGTATCACCTGAGAAATTCATTTTTCCTCCTTTTGCTGCATTCTTAGTGTCTGATCTCTCTAAATGCCTAGAAGAGAATGTGATATGGCTTCCTTTGTGCATAAAAAGTTATTTCCAAGTCTGTGTGACGGTCAACTTAAGTTATCCCTTAAGAGCATGTGGAGGCTTTCTTGTCAGTTATTGCACTGGGCTTCAAGAGGGAAAAAAGAGGAAAGCTTGTATTATTTTGACAAGTCTGGCATGTGAATCCCTTTAGTCTGTTGATCTGCTCATGCGTTAAAAATCGGGGTTTAAAATTCAAATTCAGGGAGCAGAGTTATGCTGACATCTGTCATCTTACATTGATTTACGCACCCCAATGTGTATAATGTGAAGCATTTTTAAGTGTGTAGATACTGGAAACACTTGAGCAATCTGTGAAAGATTCTCATAATTTATTTCACTCTTGACCTCTGAAAGTGTGCACAACTGCTTGGAATCAGTGAGATTTTATTTTTATTTTTTTTACAGAATTAATACTTTTACTCCACAATGATGCATTAAGTTGATCAGTGGCAGTGAAGACTTAAATACATAAAACTTTTATTCATCAAAAAATCCTAAGCAGCATAGTTTAGGTTTTCAACATTGATAATACTGAAAACACTTGAGCAGCAAATCAGCATATTAGAATGATTTCTGAATGATCATGTCACACCGAAGGCTGGATTAATGATGCTGAAAATTCAGCTTTGACATCACATTCAAATATATTCAAAAATAGAAAACAAATTAAGATCATCTTATTCTGGACAAAAAAAAGAGTCTGATTAATATGTAAAGTGGCCAACCGTTTTTTAAGTGCTATCTGTGGCATGTTTATCTGAAATAATTCATACCACAATAACAGATCGCCATGGAAAAAAATATTTTCTGCTAAAAAATAATTGCACCACGAGCCTGTTTATGATGCGCTGCTAAGGAAATGCTGACTACATCAGCAGAAATGTATGTAGTGTCTTTCAATTATTAGATCAGACCTCGCAAACTTTGGCAAATCTAGTGACTATTCTAAAAAACTTTTGCAATTTTTGTGTGCAATATGTTTTGAAATTGGCTGTGAAACGAAACATGAAAGCCTGTTTCTGTCTCATAATGAAAAATAAAACAGCTAATTGTGGAAAAGTTTCAAATATGCAATAAAGTCACATTGTGAGAATTAAAGGAATAGTTGACCCAAAAATGAAAATTACCCCATATTTTACTCACCTCCAAGCCATCCTAGGTGTATATGACTTTCTTCTTTCAGACGAACACAGTTTTTTAAAAATGCATCCTGGCTCCTCCAAGCTTGGTAATGCTGGTGGATAGCGCCATTATTTTAAAGCTCCATAAACCGTATATATTCATTGTAAAATTCAATTCAGTTCAAGTTTATTTACATAGCACTTTTTACGATACTAATCGTTGCAAATCAGCTTTACAGGAAATTAAGTTTCCACACTATGGTTATATATTGTAGAAATTTAATATATTTAACTTACTGTATAGTAAAATTAGGTAATTCTGTATATTGCCTGAGGGTTGGTATTCTCTGGGGTCCTCTGAGAGGGTTGATAACATCTCTCAGATCATCTCTACTCTACTCTCAGATCAAGATCTATTCTTCTGAAGCAGATCGATGGGTTTTTGTAACAAAAATATTTATATTTTTAAAATTATAGCTCATTTTACTGACTTCCAGCAATGGCTGTATGCAGGCTGTATATGACCTAAGCTGCATTCGTAATGTAAGCTCAGAAGAGAATAGACGAATGAGGATAGAGCAATACTAAACGGCAGTGATGAATTTCAGTTGAAAACGAGAAGTAAAAAAAAAAAGTCAGAGGATTTCACTAAAAGAACGAATACATCAAGTTACAAGTCAGTTAGTTTTATGACGGATATATACGATTTATGGAGCTTCAAAATAATGGTCACCATCCAGTAGCACTACCAAGCTTGGAAGAGCCTGGATAAATTTTGTGTTTGTCTGAAAAAGAAAGTCAAATATACCTAGGATGGCTTTGGGTCAACTATTCCTTTAAAGATTCAATTACCAGTTGCATGAACAGAAGATGGTATGGATAAAAGAATCTCAAAATGGATAAATGTAAATTACAAGAATCAGAATATAAAGTTTTAACTGCAAGAAACTTTACAATAAGGACTCATTAGTTAAAGGGTTACTTCACCCCAAAATAAAAATATATTCCTGTGGAATCCATGATCCTCATAGTAGCACTCATACTTTCTGATTCTGATAAAGCTGACTTTGATATGGTCTTTATTGCTGACAAAAGTTGTGGTTGTTTTGTGATCATATGCGCTTGTAAACGGCCCTGTATCTTTTGACAGAATTGAAGCACTTTAGGTTTATCTTATATGAAGCATAAAGCATCACTGACATTATGTTTTACATCATAGTGGCACAATGCCACAACACCATCATCAGCACCGCACTTCAGTGGTAGGCTTATTGAATCAGGACCTTGGAGGTGTTTTTCTATCATACTATGGCTGTCTGCCCTGCCGTCTGTTTTGTGTGTGTGTGTGTGTTTGCGGCTGTTTTTCCTGAGTCAGAGCAGATGAGGCTCGGGTGAGCCCTGCGGGTCAGTTGAATAGGGAGGTGTCACATCAGAGTCTGATCTCCGCTGTCAGTTTGAGATTGAAGTCTGGCCGTGACATTGCCAACTCAAAATCCCCTCTCACACGCAGCTCTGCTGGCATCAGGCAATACAAAAATACACATGAGACAGCGCTGTGTATTTATCACAGACTGCCACCAATGTGTTCTGGGGTGGATTTCTGAGGTTGAGGGATATGTCACCTTCAGTGCTTCTATTTCCTGTCACACACTCTACTCCTGTCTTTTACTCTCTCTCTCACCTCAAGAGGTCAAACAAGGGCAAAGTTTTGTCTTTAGGAAATCCTCTTTTGACATGTATGGTCTGTATATTTGCATCTAGTGATTATGTGATGTATGTTTTCATGATCTCTTTCTGCCTTCATCTTTATGGTGTATGGATGTGATTGTGAATTAAATATAATATATACATTATATACATTTTGTAGATTTTTTTAGTAACTATTGAATACAAATATTAATTTATATAATCATTAATCGAAATGTACTTATAATGTACTTATATATGACATATTTATATGCATATTAAAAAAATCTAATAGATAAAATAAAATCTAATGTTCTAAATTAAATTGTAAATGGTTAAATATTTTTGTGGAAGTCATAGATTTTTTTCAGGATTCTTTGATGAATAAAGAACAGCATTTATTTGTCACAGAACAGAAATATTTTGTTGCATTGTAAATGATTTATTTATGTTTTTGGTCTGACTAATTCTAAAGTATTGAATGGTATCATGGATTCTTGAAAAATATTAAACAGCAACTCATTTGAGTACTTCAGCACAAGAAACACACACAAACTTATATACACACTGCCATGAAAAAAAAAAACATTGCAAAGCATTAAATTACAAAATATCAAACCAATTGACTTTTATTTTAGAAGAAAGAGAGCACAAGCACACCTTTTTAGCAATAGTTTGCAAAAACATATTTGTTAGGTTTAAAATGATAAAACGGTGCTGCTCAAAATAATGACAAAAAGTATTGTGACAATTTTTAGTTTGTCAAGTGTTAATTTAATTCAACTCATGTTTATTTATTTAGCACTTTTTTACAATAAATATTGTATCAGCTTTACAGTAGATGTATGTTTATCCATGTTTATGTTCTCAGTAAATATAAAATGCTATCACCAAGATACTAGTTAACCATTTTATCATCTATCTCTTTGTTCCTTAAGTATCAGCCTCAGACGCTTGCATGAATCTCCGCTTGAGTCATCTGTGGTGTGAAGAGGACATTCTCCCTAGCCGTGTGTTTTTCTCTCCACTCCTTCTGTCTCTTTTGGGATGACAGTTTGTGTTGTGGGCTGTTTTGTCCTGTCTATTCTGTTTCTTCCATTATAAGAGACAGATTGTGTGACTGCTAGCACTGCTAACAAGACCCCTACACCCCTCTCAGCGGGGCAGCTCCAGCCCGTATCTCCACTTTTGCTGTCACATCCTATTACAGCAGAGCAGGCTCTTGGTGCGTCTGCACAGCTTGTGGCAACGGTCGCCTGTGTCTCAGACCTGCTGCCCAGGGCCAGGAGTCTGACTGCTGCTAGATGCGGCCTATGGCCCTCATTGATCACCCATACGTGTGCATCCCTCTCTTTACATACTGTGTTTTCTGTGATTTTTGGCATCAGGTGTGTCAGTCAGACTCAGAAGTCATTTTTTGTGTTCACATGTGTGGCAACATACAGTAAAGGAGTGTGTGAGTGTGTTTATGTTTGCCTGACTGCCTGGGTTATCTGCGGTGGTCCAGTATCAAATGAGTCTGTCTGGAAGCAGCGGCTCATTTGCCTCTGGATTGATGGACTGAACTCTGTGGTTTCACTAACGAGGCCCTGGACGGCAATGCCTCAGGCCAGAGCCCACATACATCACGTCACGCACCGTCACCACACTGTGTGTGGGAGATTATATGAGACACACTGTCCTTCTGAAAGTATCAACAACTCAGAGACCCTCTTTCTATGGATCTATCTGTCTGTCTATCTATCTATCTATATGTTTATCTGTCTGTCACCATCTATCTATCCATGTCTGTCTGTCATCTATCTATCTGTCTGTCTGTCTGCACTGCAAAAAAATCTATATTTTTGTCTATTTATCTATCTATCTATCTATCTATCTATCTATCTGTCTGCCGGTCTGTCTGTCTATCGTCTATCTACACAGATCAAATGACATCAGAGTGGTTTTGAGACGTTTGAGTTGCAGCAGCTGTGATTGTTTCTCGACTATTTTTTAATATGAAGTCTATTGTTTTAACATCATTTTTTCTTGTCATGGCAGCCACAATTGCTTAACAATCTCCAGTCAATCAATGAGCTAAATGAATGGAAGTAAACTGAATTGATAGCTGCAGTCATCCAGGTTAGGCTTTAGCTAGCATGTGTGCTAATCTGCATGTTCTATTATAGGGACCAGTACGCCTCAGAGTTGTTCCCCTCCAGCTACTCCAGGGAGAACAATTACTGGACCAGCGAACCACAATATATGTACCTCGCAGAGTTACGGCGCGCATCTGTACGCAGTTTAACACCAACGTGGCAGGTATTTCATGTTTCCATTCATTTTGTTTCTTTTGAATGCTTCTTAAAATTTACCTGATCATGTCACCTTATATTTTTTCTTTTTCATTAAAAAGTTTCTAGCGGACATATTCCACCATACATGGTTCTCTGGGCTATACTTGTTAGTCATTGTTTCTTGCACCGAAAATAGTTATAATTTCGTTTTTATATAACCGCATTCATTCACTCTGGTTCTGTAAATTATGGGCTGAAATAAATCCGACCCAAAAGCTTTTTATTCTTTTGACATTCTTGCAGCTTAGATGTATTCATCATGCTATTATTTCAGAACAATTGTTTTTCACCCAAGAGCATTTCCATTTGCTGTGTCACAGACCTTACATGATGAACAACAGGGCCACAGGGTCCACATAAAGGGTCACAGCACCAGAGTCCTTGTAGAAACATCTTGTTTTCAAAACCACATAATTTCATTGCAAGTCTTCTCTGTAAATTTAGTCGATATCTGTAGGTTTTCTGCAATGGGACAACATATATAGATCATTTTAACATGATTAAAATTATACAAACAGCTGGAATACTGCAGATTTCATGGAAATTTTGCTTTTGACTTAAGGTCTAAGCCTTCAATAAGCATTCAACACAATCTACCTTAGTGTGCATTGTGTGACATTTTACTCAATCTCTATTCAGTGAGAAGAGCCAGGAAGGGTTTGATGGTTTAATACATCTGGCAAACTGACTTAGAATGTGTAGCTTGAAATAGGCCCTTTGAGTTCATTTATATGTCCAGACAGAGGTGTAATGTAGTTGTTTGTGTTGTACATCTCTCTTAGGTGTCTTTATAATTTTACTGTTCTATAGATATTTGCATAATTCCCAAAGTTTAAAAAATGCATTAAACGGTATTACATATCAAAAGTGAAGTGTGTATTTTTCTAAATATTTTTTTTTTTCAGTTTGCATTGATTTAATGATGATGAAACCTAAGCTGTTTCTTTAATATGTCAGTTTAAGTCTCAACCAATGCTGCATTAAGGAAAAATTAAGAACGAACAGGAGAAAGTACTTTAATTTTACATACTTTTTAAATTAGGTCAGCTACAGAACTGCCTATTCATAATTTATCTCTTGTTCCTCTCGTTACATCAATAGGCTGCAACAACATTTATTTTCATACATAATACATGTAAAGAAGTCTTGCATCATGAATGTTAGAACAATTTGAACCACAGAAGCTGACATAATAGTACAGATGTGACCTGTATCATCTCTGCCTGGACACAATAGCTGGGTTGGCCTTTTAATATGTCTGCTGATTTAGACTTTTCACTGAAGCTGGCATTTGAGAGCTCTGATTTATGCTCTGACCCAGAGGGAGAAGCATAAAGGAAATGGACAAGGTGACCTTCATCCATCCATTGCTTCCTGTTCGGCCACAGAGGATGTGTCTTAGTCTTGCTGTGTATGAACTAATCAGTTGTTGTCATCACAGGCGTCTGAACAAGCTTTATTATTGTATCATTAGGGTCTGTGCAAATACAAATGTCACTGCTCTTCAGCAGTTATTGACAAGATACTTGTTCAGATATTTGGCTTTTAAAACATTTGTTAAATAATTAATGATTTTTTTAGTGTATATATACAGTATATGTTTGTTTTTTTGCAATATTTTGTAGAACTTGTATATATTACAGCACAAGCATATTATTTTTTAGGGTTTAGAGTTCAAAAAGTACTGCATAGAACTAGAGTGACCCATATACCTACTGTATAATATGATTTTGACAGATTTTTTTTGTGCAAATCAAGTTCTGTAAGTCAATCTGGTTTTGTGAAGTTACACATCACTTCTTAATCAAATGAATGAGATCTAGTCATTTATGTGGAAAGTGCCCCCCTTGTGTTTACAAGTGGTATTACACGAACAATTCAGAATGTAGAGATTCAGGCCCATTCACTTCATTCACTTCATTCATAACGATGGTAACCTAAACCGCAAGTTAAGACAGCTTCACATGCTGTACATAAATCTTAATTATGTTTAATATGATGATGTTTAGACCGTGTCAGATCCTCTATGTTCCAGCTGACATGTTCTCCTGCAGGAACTGGACATTGGCTCAGATGGATGTACTCTATGTGGACTTATTTATTTATTCATTCATTCATCTTGGTTATTTCTGTCCTGGTCGAGCTAGTCTCACACTTTTGAAATGTATTATTCATTCAGTAGCTGCAGGCACTGTAATCTAGAGGGCACACCCTTCATACTTCATGTCAATGCATATTTCAGCAGCAATACCAGTCTTAAACTTCCAGAGTCAAGCCAGTGCTGTGCAGGAAGAAACATTATTACCGACCTTTGGCCTATAATCATGTGTGATATCCAGAGGGTGGGCTTTCTTAAGGAGAAATGCATGTGCATTCTGATTGGTTGGTTTACTATCAAAGGCGCTTTTATATTGTCAGCCTCCTCTGTAAAGCCTGACTTGTTACATAACATCCAAAAAATAACGTTTTGATGAGAATATGGAGCTTGAGTAGGTAAACAAACACCTCAATTTTATTCAGAGGCTCAAACTGTTGCTGATATTTATACAATATGGCCAAAACTTTGAATGAAACTCTGGCAGCTCAATGTAACTTCACAAGATCTATATAACAGTATTGAAAACTACTTACATAAAGTGCATAGAAATGACAATTAGCACAAATTCCCAATAATATATCCAATAATCATTCCTCAAAAGTCACATTTTAACATGTTTTTTTAATGGATAGTTAAATTAAAATAACCTAAGGTGCTTCAGTATTGTATGTTCATCTTGAAATATTAGGAAAAATATTACGAAAAGTTCTTCTTACACAGTAAAAAACACATGAACCTGACCTGAAGGGAGACATTTTTACAATTACTTTAATTTTACAGTTACTAAATTGACTTTTTGTTTGCTGAAAAATATAAACTTTCAATCAGATGACAGAAGGCATGCAGTAGATTGTGTTGAGCAGGTTTTTCAGCAATGTTTTGATAATGATGATAACATTTGCATATCAAATATGACACAGTATGCTTTACAGGGGATGCATGGGCTACTGCAAAACAAATGTGTTTGCATAATATCCATCTACAGCAGGTCATGCACACTACTAAGTAAACTGATTAAAAAAAACAGATAATTTAGATTCTTTGGTATATATATTTTTTGCCTCCTCTGATGGACCGTCATTGCTTTTTAACATTTTTTCCATGTTGATTATGTTGAGAAGCATGCTCATTTTCTGATTAAAATGAAAGAAGGGCTTTAGGAAACTAGAGATAACTGCAAAGCTGCCACACTATACTTCATCTTCACTGCGTGAACTCAACAGCCTGTTAATCTTTTCTAATTAGTATGTGCAAGACAGCTGAATCAAAACATGCCCGCTAGGCCACGCTTGACTATTTCACTGGATCACAATGTTTTTTTAGTCACTTTGAGCTGCTTCTTCACTCCAGAGTGCTTTTACGCAATTTTATCCAGCTCTTCTGACATGCTTTTTCTGTAGGTGCTAATTAGGTCCATATGCTAGATTTTATTGAACCCTTGTTTTTTTTCTCACCTTTTCTCACACCTAACGTGGATGTGCCGAGGGTTAGAGCAGCTCTCGTACCCTTTCCTTTCAGTGACATTCCCAACCCAGGCCACAGAAACAGGCTTTTGTGCTCTGCTGAGTTCACACTTAATGCACCTGTGCTGCACAAAAGGTCCCTGCATTCCTTCTTCTATTCCACACTTCTCAGAGTTTTATGAATTATAAATTCAAGGCGGTCTGCTTCAGAGAGGTTGTGTCCCCAACAGAATTGCCATCAGAATTTTAATTCATAAGTTTAAACTGTATTTAAAGGAACACTCCACTTTTTTTTTTTTTTTGGAAATAGGCTCATTCTCAAACTCCCCCAGAGTTAATAAGTTGAATTTTACCATTTTTACTGTGATATTACTGCACCTGCTGTGGCCATTGTACAGCAGCAAACTTCCTTGATTATTATGTCGATATGAGAGTATAGTTCGTAATCTTATCGGCCTAGAAAATTGCAACTTTTAATTTTCAACCAGTCTTAGTACACAATATAACTACAGAAGAGTCAAGTTTTAAATAGGAAAAATATCGAAACTCTTTGGTCATTTTTGAACGCGATGCTACTGGTCTAATTGTATTTAATGATTTATGCTAAGGTATGCTAAAAGTGCTATCGCCAGACCTGGAGATCGGCTGAATAGATTCCAAAACAGTAAAACTCAACTTTTTAACTCTGGGGGAGTTGGAGAATGAGCCTATTTTCAAAAACAATTCCTTTAATTCCTAAAAACTTCCTTTAATTTTGAATTATTCTCTGATAGAATTCTCTTTATTAGAAGTATTCCTCTAAATTAAGTTCAGTAGTGTCAAGTTGATTGAAAATATGAACAAAACATTTTTAAATGTTGCCATATTGCTTAGAAATAAGGGTTTTTATTGGGCAGCGGGTATTTAAGTGAAAATAGCAGGATTTTGTACTATTTATACAACGTATTGCAAATAGTGGCAATAATCTGCACCTCAGTATTGTAGTACATTATAAAACAGTATGCAATAACTTATTGAGTGTAAATTTTCATTTTAATTGAAATTATTAAATGGATGTCAACTTATTGGGACAATATAAAGCCCTCCATACACCTACCCTGTGCCTACCTGTTATTTATTTTCAACTTTTTGATTAGTTCCTTCTTTGATATGAAATTTGAAAAGGGAGAAAAAGGCGTATTTTAACCCAAGTCAATTGTGTCAAAATGAGTACAACACACGTTTAACCATCTGCACCACTAGAGATGTTGACTAGCCTAATTAGAGGTTAGTGGGCAGAGTTAGTGTAAATATACTCTGCCAACAAGGCAGGTTATTTGCACTTAGTGTAAATAGATACTCTATTTTATTGTCATCTATGGTTCCATGAAAAACCTTTAACGTTTCTGAATATAAAATTGTGTTTGAATATATAATCTTATTGTGATTTTGAGGTAAATTAGAACATTTTAGTTGTTTTTTACCACATTTTTACCATTTAATTACCACCATCATTGTTTATTAATATCATATAACATTTCTGGAAGTACCTCACAAGTTGTGTGCATGATATCATGTTTATCAGTTATTCATAATGAAATATATTAATGAAAACCTATTTGACCTGGATGTTTAACTAAAAAATATAGGACTTGATTTAATCCATTATCATTTAAGATTCTTTATGGAACCATAGATGCCAATAAAGGACTTTTTTTTTAAAGATAGATTAAAGTTTTTTTAAAGATGTAGATTGATGTTCACTGTAAAAACAAGTAGTTATGTGAAATAATTTGAATGCCATTCCTTTTTAAAACTACAACTTTAAATTCAAATTTAAATGACAGTTCTGTATTCAAATTCAGCATCTGAAACTGAATCAGAAATGCCTTTTTGATTCAATTCTGGATGGCACACAACCCCAGTAGCCAATGCTCCTTGAGACAGCAGTGATCTGTAAAGCCACTTGTGATAAAGAGGCCGGTCACTGAATCAGACTGGTTCAGCAACTCACTGTCATGATTACAGCAAGGTCAGTCACCACAATATCACTTAACACAACAACACACTCCATCACATGTGCAGGCACCCACAACAAATACTGCAGATAGAGCATATAGGAGAAGTACATGTTTGACCACACATTATGACATAAAAGATTAATGCTAATGCAGGTGAAACATGATATACTTCACTAAACGCACATTATGACATCACTCACACAGATACTTAAGACGCTGCTCTGATCCGTAATGCTGTTGCCCAACACAGCACACTGGAGCACCACCCCTTGTGGTGACATCATCCGTGAGAGAGGATGCTGGGAGATGACAAAAGACTTTTGTGACAGAGTTCATCATGTATGAGTAAACAAGCTCACTGGGTGTTTCTGTTGATAGTATGCAGCTCTGAGTGGGACCATTGGGGTCATAATTGTATCTCGGTCAGTGTGCTGCTCATATACTGCACATAAAACTTATTATGTTTCTATTGTTTTATGTTCTGTTGCTTTTAGCACCTTTTATTATAGCAGTTTATTCACACTCAGATATTAGTTAGAAGCTTCTACGTGTTTCCTTTCGCAATTTAGATGTTTTAAATTTAGATCTGAACAGATAAATTTAGATCCTCATGAAAATATCTCATGAAAAGACTAAAGGAAATTGTTCTAGTGCTTTGGAGTCTGGCTTTGAGAGGGTTGACGTGTTTGCTGTGAAAATCAAGCCTGGAGTTTTGACACTTTGTCATTTGGTCCCTCGTGTTTCATTGAGGACATTAGATAGACCATGCACATTTATAATGTTCCTTAATTTAGTTTTGGAAATATTAGTTGATTTCTGGTTTGTTTTATAGACCACAGGTTGATGTTGGTTATAAAAAAAGTAAAAAAAGAAAGAAGTGGATGAAAATCAAAAAAATGATTTTAGTTGTTTGCTAAAAAAAAAGCTAAAACAACACAAATCTTTAGTTTTTTACTCAGTTGTCATTTGCACTCAATTTTATTATGCTAAATGAAATCA
>JAUMHE010000055.1:3650642-3679265 GCA_032359235.1 Enteromius mattozi
TAATATAATATAATATATATATAAATTATTCAGAACTTCATTTTTAGATTCTTATTTCTTTTTTTTGAATGCCTTAAATTCCAGATTCTCAAATAGTTGTATCTCAGCCAAATATTGTAATATCCTGACAAATTATTTATTCAGCTTTCAGATTATGTATAAATCTCAATTTCAAAAATCTGACCTTTTTTAGCTCCAGGTTACAGGGATTTTGTGATCCAAGGTCCTCTTTAAAACTTTCACCGAACTGAAATAAATCAGGCCCAAAGGCCTCACACTTATTTATTAAATATGCACACATTATTGGACATGTTTAGCATGATTTCTTATCAGATTAATTTTATTTTATTATTGAATTTAATTGTAATTAGATTAATTAATTGTATTGTTTTTTTATTGCTTTTATTATACTTGGTTTTTATTTATATTCAATATATTAATATTTAATTTGTTACTAATACATTTTTTTCATTTGATTCTAATTTATTACTTTATCTTGTATTGTTTTGAAACTGTATATTTTTATTGTAGTATGGAAGTGCTGGTTCTTTGTGACATCTCTGTTGTCCCTTACCTCACATTATCTGAAGATGAAATTGCTTTGGTGCTCATATATTTCTACACCCTAAGCTCAAATACCACACTTTCTCAGAAAGCGTTGTGATCCGTCAGCACATTAGCTGGGAGAAAACAGCCTCTTCTTTTACCAGAATAAGACCACAAGGTTTGAAATGTCAATAAGAATCCATTGTCCTTATAAAAATGATACGAACGTTTCTGACCCCACCCTCTCCCCCGCTGGCCTGCAGCCTGTTGGCATTCGACATGCTTTGGTTTTGAGGTTTCTTTTATTTAGTGACTGCTCTCGAATTCCCAGCTGAGCTCTACTCAATCATTTGGAAACGTCTTGGTATCCCTCATGGAAAGCAGAGGGAGGGAGCACTGGTTTCATAAGCGGCAGGTTTGTGTTGTCTGACTGCTGCGAGTAAGAGAGTCTCCTGTGTTTATCATATTACCTTTCAGCTCGTCATCAGAAAGCCTTCACCCGATTGGCTAAAACCTGCTGTGTGGGAAGAGTCCCGTGCCCTTATATGTCCTTAAGGGCAGATCTGTTTTCTTTTTTTTGTTATGCAAAGCATTGTGGGAAGTGTACAGGTGTAATCTGCTACCTTCTTATCTTTCATCGTTTGTTTTGTTTTGTTTTAATGCGTTGACTCGGCAGAGCAAAGGAATGTGGATAGTTGAGGATCTGGGCTCGACCTGAGAAGCGCTGCATAGGATGGCTGTTAGGTTTCTGCATCAGGTAACTGCTTATGGCTGTAAGTGTACACCTGATACCTGAAGGGGAAAAGCATACAGTACACGGCTGATGGAGCGCAGGCTCGAACTGCGCTGTCTGAATGTTGTTGTGAAATGGTGTTTTTTTCAAAGCTGGACTTTTGACCTGTATGAAACTCGGCCTGAGCTGTGTAAGGCACATGCTTTCATGACTAATACTGGTGTGTGACTTTAATTATTGAAATTACTGAATCACGTGAAGCAAAAGAAGAACTTGAGCTAAAACCTGATTCTACTAGAATCTGCTTCACCTGCAAAACCTTACCTGTCTTTGATTAGCACATTTTTAAAAAATGTTTAACATAGATAGATTGTAAGTCACTTTGGACAAAAGAATCTGCAAAATGACTAAATGTAATATTTATTTGTCTATCTATGTGTAGATAATTGATAATTGATAAAAACATAACACTTTATAACAAAAAACAAACAAAAAAAGGAGGTGGAGGTGTTAGCATCTTGATCATGTGCACACATAACAATTTCTTTTTCGTTAGAAATTCTGTGTTGTTTATCTAGTTGTCAAATGAAGGAATAAAACAAATTTAAATGATTAAAAAATCAAACTTTATTTATTTTTTGCAAACAAAGGGCATTTACTATTAAAATTAAAACATGGAAGAAATATATATATAATATATATGAGCAGCACTGCAAGTTAAATGCTAAAATATGTGTGTAGTAAACACATCCCAGCATTCATTCATACAGAGATGATCTTTATGATGAGTTAATGCATCAGATTGCATAAATTAGTAGAAAATGTATAGAAATTATGATTCGTTTTAAAAAAATATCAGGTAAACTTTAAAAATATCAGGATTTTTCCAAATATGAACTAAAAGATCTAATGGACGCTGTTCAGTGATGCTTGCACGTAACTGCTTGCCTGAGTTTTATCAACAACCGAAATTTTGTGGAGGCAGCCGCCTCATAATTCTCTATGCAGATGCAACCCGGAAAACTATTGTAGATTTTTGCAAAACCAATACATCGGTCGACCTCTAGTTTAAATGTTTTCAAATGCTTTCAGAAGGAGCAGCGTTTACTACACAGAGCCGTAGTTCACTGAGAAGCTATACAAACAGCTGTCATGATTGCGAACAATATTTTATTTTATTTTTGTTTTTTTTTGCGTAGGTGATAGAGCTCTAAGAATGAAACACTACCTTTCAAAGTTGTATCTTTTGTTCTTTACCTCTTTAACAATTATATTAAGTATTTAACAAAGTAAAGTTTCAACTATATGATACTGATAACAAAGAACAGGAGGCATTATTTATTTAGAATTGAATTAATCTTTTATGACACATTAATGTTTGGGCTTACTTTATGCTTTTTGATGGTTTGTTTGGGGTTTCTTTGCTTGCTTAACATTCAGCTGATTGAATAGCATGATTGTATGTATCAGATTAACAGAGAACCATTTATAGCAAATGTTTTGACAAACAAATTTAATTGTTTGCATTTGCTATTTTTTGGGCGTTATTTTGAATTAGAACTTTTGCTGGCATGTTGGAATGTTCAGAAAACTCTGGAAATACCATGATAATATCCTGGTGGATTGTTTTAGTAACACATTGCCATTAACAGCCTGTGATACAATCTGTTTACTTTGATGCCTGTGCTGGAGAAATTTAGTTGTAACCAAACAGGATACACATGAAAACATCTGAAGATTTCTGTAGTTGAGGCATTGCTTAATGACTAAGAAGAGTCTGGCACTTACATGTTTGTGGAATGTAGGGTCTGGTCAAATGGGAAGTGAGTAAAATTAGTCTGTATTATACACATGTCTGGGAGTTTGTCTTGTTGAATAGATGTTTATGTGTGCGTCAAGCGTGGCTTCCTAATGACCTCTGTTTTCGGGATGAGCAAGCTTTGCACATCCTCTTTGCTCTTTATCTGCACGTCATAGTTAGACAGCTATTGTTGTACTATCATTGTTTATGGTGCAAGCATGACCTCTTTCTCAGTGCTGCAAGTTATTTTACTAAAGGCTCTACAAATTATGCATCAAAGTAAAACCCTTCATAATAAGATCACGTGAGCATCAGTTTACATGAACCCTCCAATCCCACGCTAGACCATGGGAAACGTGCCGCTATTCTGGATTAGACACCTCCTCATTCCAGGAATGTAAAATCACTGTGGCAGAATAACCGGCGCCGCGCTCCACACTTGTCCAGACATTTTCTTTTGAAAATTTTAATGAGTAGCGTCAGATTGCACAGCAGGAATGCTCTATATAAGGCGGCGAGGTTGAAAACCCTCATAGAAGACGACACTGTGACCTTCAGATCTCCTTACAGCATGTTCTTCAGTGTCAGAATGGTTGTGATGTTTGTGGGTTTTGGATATTTGGCATGCAGAGTCGCTGTGATTGTGTCACCACCAGCCTTCGCCGTAACCCTGACCTGCCCTAAAAATACCAGAACTTCTTGAGAGCTTCATGCCTCCCATCCATCTCTGTTTCTATAAAATTCATCACTCGCATGCTTGAATACTTTTATACACTTGAGCATAAGAGGTCAAAGTTAGGGATGCATGCAAAGGGTGTGATTCTTGGAAACAACAGCAGAAATGAGCCTAATATTTTTAGTGCTAGTTTTGAATATAGAAGTGTTTTAGTCAGTCTTGTCTGACTATTTGCATGTGTTCTCTGTTTACTTGAATAATTGCTTAACTCAAATACTCAAAAGATGCATGCATTTAGAAGACTAATAGTATACTTATTGGTGTTTGTTATTTATTTATTTTTTAAGTACCCTTACATCCTTCAACTGTGGCTCTACAATAACGCAGCCCTAACAATGTTCGAAATATTGTGTAAATAAATTGTCAGCTGCATACCCGATAAACAAAACAGAGCAGTTGTGATTGTCATTATTGATCAATGTAATATTGACTCAAAACAAACTCCTTTCCAAACAGAGATTGACACACGCTCTTATAATGTGCAGAAAACAGAACACGCTGACCTCAGAATGACCCTCAGAGCAATCATTGGATACACAAGTACAAGTACCCACAAATGTACTACATGAGACACCTCAAACTTTTACATTTCGCTTTTGACCCTTCGCGTTCATACCAGCACCCT
Organism: Enteromius mattozi; assembly: GCA_032359235.1. Lineage (NCBI taxonomy): Eukaryota > Metazoa > Chordata > Actinopteri > Cypriniformes > Cyprinidae > Enteromius > Enteromius mattozi. Next base: position 3,655,084 of record JAUMHE010000055.1, read on the forward strand.
GCAGGACGCAGCATGAGGGAGGATAGCAAGCACAGATAACAAACACTCGCGATAGGCATTCGGCCCAGTTTCCAGTCTTCACAGTAACACTTCTTCTCAGAGGTTTAGCCCGGACTCAGATGAGCTGCATGAGGACACGACTGATAAACAGCCAGGAAAAGCTCCCCCTTGCATGGGCTGATTTACATTTTACCCACTTTACATGCTTTTTTTTTTTTCAATGACCGCCATTTAACATGCCTCCAGCTGCATAGTAGGCAATTATCGGGTGTAGTGGAGTTGCTATTCTGAGATACTAAGTCTTTCTCTATATGTGTGTGTGTGTATAATGTTTCAACATCCAATGCCAGAAACCTGTTCATGGTATCGTTTACATCACATAGCAGGAGTGTGCATGGCTAAGTGAGGTGTCATCCCTTCTGTAATGACACGGAAGCTGGGATGGCATCGGTAGCTGTTGTATTATTAGCGGAAGGAGTGGCGCTTGAAGAATTCGCCTCATCTCTCGTAGCCGTTTGGACGTGTTTTTATGTCTGACACCCCTCAGCCAGCCACTTGAAGAACTTCAGTGTGATATAAAGATGAGCCTGGGCCATCCATACATCCAAATAAAGATTGATCCCACTCCACGGATTAAATGTGTTCCACTACAGCACACCGGATCCTTGTCTGAGATGCACGCTGACCTTCGTTATGGGCGTCTGTTAGATGTAGGCAACACTGTAAAAGCCTCATAACAGGATGGGAAAGCGTTGGGCATCAGTTGAGGAAAATGTGGCAGCTGCTCGGTGAAACGGCACCATTTGTTTTTCTTTGAAGATGAAGCGGCGATTCAAATGAGTCGGAACAGAACAGGGTCATCTGATTTAGGACGCGGGAAGAGGATGTGGACTTGGGTAATGCGCTTGTTTCTGTGCTTTGATCTTGATTTATTGTCTAATAGAAGTGTCAGTGGCAATCTGGACTCTCTGAAGTGTCTCTTAAGAACATGGGGAAGAATTCGGACAGTTTTTGTATCAATTTTTTAAGATTTACTTTGATGACGTTGAAGTAAAAATGCTGACGGTTTTCCATGCTTTCTGACTGCATGATTTTTTAATTTGTGAGGAACAGAACTATGTTTAATATTTTAGAGTGGTTAGAGACAACTTTTAATAAGACATGAACTTGGCGTAGATTTAATGCATTAGTTTCTCAGAACAGTGCTGATTCACTTCATGTCAGCTGATCCAAGTCTTATTCAAGTTTTGAGTTCAGTTGATTTTATATCTTTCTTTCTTTTTTTGTAGCAGTCTATATTTATGTGGCATTAAAAATTGGTGGGTTGGTATTTTTATTTATTTATTTTTTTTTATAATAATTTCTTACGTTCACCGAGGCTGCATTTTCTTTCACATTTGTTCAAAAATACAGTAAAATTGTGAAATATTACAACTCTTTAAATGAAAAAATCTATTTTAAAATATATATTTAAAAATGTAATTACATATAACTGTTATGCGTTTTTTTCTGGATTTTTATTTATTTATTTATTTTTGATTAATAGAAAGTTCAAATGAAAGCGTTCATTTGTTATAAATTTGATATCTTTTCTAAGTTTATAAGGGTATTTACTGTCACTTTTGATCAGTTTAAATGCATTATTGCTGAATAAAAGTAATTTCTTTTAAAAAAATCGTACTAAACCTTGAACGCCCGTGTGTGATTTTAATCTAGCTGGTTTTTGCTCTAGATGAATGCTGTAAGATTTAGCACAATGTGCTGTAACTGTTTTAAGCATTAATTGTAGGATTAATTTGTTATGGTCTGTTAGGTTCTAAAATGGGAAGTGTCTTTTATTTAAGGAAATGCATGCAGAAAGGGGAAAAATGTTTTATTACAGGAGGAACCATATGGAAAGTGACAATGAATTTCAAGGAGACTCTTAATCATGTACTAATAGTCCGCTCACAGCTCGAGCAGAAACGTTCTGAATTCACTCAGGAACGCAGGCTATGTCTCTGAGCCTGTTATATGTCATGGACTGTGTGTGTGGTGTTGAAAATGTATTAAATTGCACGGTAGAAATGTGAAGGGCATTTACAATCATGATTCATCTTCATTTAAAGTTTTTACACCACACACGAAACATCCTATTTTTCTGAAATAAGTGTCTTCACAAATCACATTTGTCTGTGTTATAGACTCTATATACAGCCTCTGCCTATCAATTTGGCATTCTAACATAAGATTGGCTGAAATATTTTTGGAGGCGGGGCTTTGGAGAGAAGCTGTCTTGTTTAAGGATGTGATGGGAGGTTTGCCAAACAGCTGAAATACTTTGTTTTATGAATGGCTGACAACAGCAACTTTAATGTAATTTAAGAATCTATGAAACTTTATCATATATATATATATATATATATATATATATAGCAATTGATTTACATTTTTTTTTAATTGTAGTTTTATTACATTTTATTTTTTAAATACCACAACTAGATTAAATTGATGTAAACAGCTCTAATGTAGTGTTGCTTTGACATATCTTAATCTTAATTGTAATTCCGCAATGTTTTTGCTGTCTTTTATAAAAAATATTACAGTTGTGTGTATTTATTTTTGCAGCATTCTCAAAGTATTTATTCTTCCAAAAGACACAGTGTAGGATTTCTGTATTACATTTTTCAGCGTCCCTCCCCAGAGATGCTTGTTCAACAATCTAGATTACAAAGACGTTCTTTCTCCATCTCCAGTTGTTTTCTGAGACAGTGCTTTATTTTGGAGGACTGGCTGTCCAGTAGAGCAAACAAAGAGCATCAGTCTGTGGATGTCTGTCCCTGTGCTGCTTTCTCTGGAAGTGTAAGTGTTCACTCGCTCTATTTTTACACCCCAGTGTTCTGTGGAGAGAGTGACTGTGCTCCAGTAAGTTTTTTTTCTGCCAGGGATTCATTGTTTTCTCATAGGAATGATGTCAAGGCCTTTTTGCTTTTTGGTTACTTGTTAAATTAGTGCCTGTTTTGGTGTCAGTACTGAGTAATACAAATCAACCAATTGTATCATGTTTGCCATGGAACAGCTTGTGAATACACATTGTTGCTGTTATTGTTAAGACTTTACGACATTCCTGTAATGCTATCAAGGTCATGGGTGTAAAGGAAATTAACAAATAATGTTCGGTGTTTGTTGCCTTTGATCGAAGTGTCTGTCAAAGGCACAAATTTAAATGTAATTATGTTGTGTAATATTAGTATTATATTAGCTAACAACTATTCTCATAATTGATTTATTTTTTAATTATTCCATTAATTAATCAGATGTTTGACATCTGGCCATAAAAAGTATGTCCAAGTTACAGATGTGTAATGGGTACAATATAGTAATTGATGTAAAAAAAATTATTTCTTTAAAGTTAAATAATAATTAAATTGTATTCTACACTACCATTTAAAACTTTGGGATTAGTAATTTTTAAACTTATAAACAGTGACAGTAAAGACATTCGTAATGTACATATTTGAAATGTTCTTTTAAACATTCTGTTTATCAAAGAATGCTAAATTGTTTTTTTACAAAAATATTAAGCAATCACAACAGCAAATCTGCATATTAGAATAAATTCTGAAGTATCATAAGACTGGGGTAGAGATACTGAAAAATTCAGCTATATCTTGATTTTTAAACTGTAGTAATATTTTAAATTACAGTTTTCACTATATTTTTAATAAAATGAATGCATCCTTGGTGATGAGCATAATCTTACCAACCCTGAACTGATGGATGGATGAATAGATTTTTTTTTTTTTGATAACCTTTTTAAGGCAATGTGTAAATTCATAATCATCAGTAATCTGTCTGATGTGAAAATGCATAGGAATGAATAATTAAATTATAAAATTCTACAGTAATTGAAAGAAGATCTTATGGGTCAGGTCAAGCATAATAAGTGTGTGTGTTTTAGCTGCTGGGTGCATCAGCGGATCGTCATCATCTTATAATCATCTTATAGGTACTTGTTAAGGACTAGGGGTCTTGCTAGTATGGACAGTGATGGCAGGAGATTGTTAGTGGGCTTAAAACCCTCCTAATCTTCTTTTCACTGCTAACCGTGTCGTGAGCGGTCGGTTCATGACCCGTGATCTGTTATTGTCTTACATGAAATTCCCTGAATTCTCAGTTGCTCACATTTACAAATCCAGCTGTTTCTTTTAGGTTTAAATGACATCAAGCCTTCATCATCAAGATACTGCTGGGAAATAGATGATAAAAAGGGTGTTTCCACCATCTCGGCTAATCAACCAGTTTCCATAGTGCTCAATCTCCCAGCCTTATGTTTTCGGTCTACTTGTTCTTAAATAATTGGTATCGCATCGGTCCTAAAAAACACATATCGGTCGATCCCTAGTTTTCTTCCTGAAATATATTGTAGTGTAAGAAGGAATTTTCAATAGTTTTATTGATTATTACATTTACAAGAGGTTTTGGGGAGGATCCCACTTTAGAATGTTCCTTATCTAACTGCAATAAGCCGTATTTTGTTTTTAGGCATGAAGTAGTGATGCATTTTTTAAAGGAAAAGGTGGGGTAAGTGATTTCTGTTAATATTTCAATTCACCAAAACACAAACACCCCTACCCCAAAAAGGGTCTCGTCCATATTTTGATAGCTTCGGCCCACACATTCATACGCAACCAGATGGCAATTAGTTCTGTGAAACAAAGCAAAACCAGTTTTACATCATGTCTACAGAAGATGTAAGTGGCATAGCACGGCGCCACAAAATACTATAGAACTTATTAGAAATAGTGATGCTGTCTACATTGGATGTGGTGCAACATGTCAAATCCCAGACAGAAAATTGCTGCTGCATTTATGTCTATTTACAAATTTCAAATGATTTTCGACAGTTAATAAGTACATCATAAGTAGACAAGCCCCTTACTGCTGATTGGCTACAAGTTTGTTTTGGTACATGGCCCGACTCAGTTTTCTAAAATATTTTAGATAAAATAAATACCCCACCCTTAAGTCTGTTAAAACTGTTTTGGAGGATCAAATTTCATTGCCACTTCTTTGATGGTGCATCATTTTTGCACGCATATGCTAGCTGAATGTGCAGTCTTTCAAAGTATACTCCATTTGAGGTGTTCTCAAATGCAGGCGGTCGACAGATGCGCTCTAGACAGCTTCATTTTTGTCCAGCGTTTGCTCTATTTTTCTCCAGAAGATACTCTTTGAACTTAAGTTGCTGCTGTCATATAACACCCTCACAAGTGCTTGTCAATGCAGGTATCTGTTGTTGTCACAATCTCCACTATTTTGTGGTTGTTGCTGTTTTAACTCTTTAGTTTTGTTTGCTACTGTGAAACAGCGGCCCGGGCCAGTGCTGCCACCTTGTGGAACAACTGATTAGTGCAAAACCAAGTTAATGTGCATACTATTCTGGTGGCATAATTTGTGTCACACGCACTTTCCGTGACCCTTGCGTTAAAGTAAGTAAAGTAAAATACAAAGTATACATTGGCCTTTAGTCTGTTTTCAGGTGATGTGTGAACGAAACTTAACCAAACATAATTTTTGCCTAGTCCTTGCATCCAATAATCGCAATAAGCTTTGTGCTTTGTTGCTTTTGATATGAAGCAAAGTCTGAACTTTTAAGAATTTTTAATTTACAAAAAAAAAGGTTTTAGTTGCTACATTTAAGCAATTTTAAGCTATTTGAAGAGGAAGAGCATTTGCTCAAATTAATACACTATATAACGTATTATATTTTTACTTAAATGTTGTCTTTGTTATTTAATGCATGTTTGAATAAATCTGTCATAAAAGCAATTTTTCGTCTGTTTATATTCAACAATAAATTGAAGCGTATTTTAAAACCTTAAACAGTTTATATGAAAGCAGATGAGTGTTGATTATTAAAGAAATGTAATGAAGTAATTGATTATTAACTCAATTATTTTCAGTTTCAGTAAAAGAACACTTTGATTTCAGTAAAAAAATGCATCACTCATAAATGCATAACACTAATATACTTATATATGCTACAAATACATATGCAAGTGGAAACCACCCTGCTAAAGCTTTTTTAAAAACGTTTTACAATTTTCTCAGCATTGCGCGGTGTTGAAATATTAAAGTGAACACCGATGTCCTGCGGATCGCTGCAGTCTCTTGGGATTTCTTGAGAGAGTGTGTGTATGTGTGTGTGTGCATAAGCTAATATTGTATACACACCGTCAGTACACACATAAATATGTAGGTATTGATCTGTGTGTGTGTGTGTGTAAATGTAGGCCAGTTGTGTATTAGGATTACATAAGAAGAGGAGCCGGCAGAATCACAGCGAGAGAGAGAGAGCGCAGACATGAAAACGGTGCTGTGCCGAAAGTGGGCACGCGCTGTGCAGTCGTTCAGGACTCGCCGTGGCTCCGTGAGTCTTATTTATAGTCCCTCTCCCTCTCTCTCTCTCTCCGGGTGCCTAATCTTCTCCGCCTCAGAGCTTAATTAGATTGGAGGTCGGGTGGCCATGGGGAGAGATGAGTGTGAACTGGCTCCCCTTTGGTTGCTGTGTGCGCCTGCAGAGAGCCCAGAGATGGAGGCGGCGTGGAGGGGCGCGAATCGAGGTGCGGGGGGAGACCGAGGAGCTAAGGAACAGCTTCATCATCCTCTTCTCACCCAGGCATGCGTCATGCCTGCTCAGACTGCTGGTGGGGATGGAAAAAAAGGCACTCGCGGTGGCTTGATCCTCCAGGGATAAACCCTTCCGTCAGTTGCCACCTTAGAGAGAAGATTGTCGTGTTTCTACCCCCCTTTCCTAGATCCCGCAGTAGGCTCGATTTGGTTTGTATGGTGTTAGTGGGCGTGTTTTGTGATTGTGTGCAAAGTTTGGTGACGTGTCGTGTGTTGTATGTCAGCGAAGCGTTTGTGCTCGGGGAAAGTTGTGTTTTTTTTGTGTTGCGTCGGTCTGATGTTGCTTGTTGAAATTAAACTTTGCGAACTAATGTTAGCGAGTGGAGTGTGAACTGCAGATTGAGGGTTTGAACTGAGTACTCTAGTTGGCGTGCGTGAGCCGGTAATGCAGGTGCAGGTGTGTGCGTGTGGACTTCACTGGCTCCTGTCGCATAGCGTAGCTTTTGCTGGCAGAGGCTGCTCTGCCTCTGTTGATCCATCTGCCGTGCTGTTTAAACTCTTTCTCTGTCTGGGATTTCTGCTTCGGTCATTACTGTGAGAGGCAGAGGGGAGCAGGTGTTTGGGTCTCTGTATCCCTCAGGTGTGAGGAGTATTTTTAGTGTGTTTGTGGATTTGTGTGTGTGTGTGCATTTGGGCTGGGCGATGAGTATGTTCAAATAGTTAAGCTACTTTATGAATATTTTAATGCTTTTTCACAATACATTTGCTAAAGTCGTTAGATTAATTTCACAATTTTTTAAAAAACTTGCTAATAAGATAGGACAGATGTTTTTTTTTAACTCTTAAACTCTTAAACTTAAGTTGCAAAATTGGCATAGGGTTTGTAAGTTTGCACCATTTGCACCATTACTTTGTGTTTTTTAAACATTTTGTATATTTAAATATTCGTGTAAAATACATGTAAACATCTCTGTTTGTAACTAGGCATTGTTGTACTGTTTTGTATAAATGAAAAAAGTATGTTTAGGAAACATGCCTTTTATATTATTAAATAGATTTTAAATTGTTTGATGCTACATTTAAAGGGATGGTTCCTCACAGAATCAAAATTATGTCATTAATTACTCACCCTCATGTCATTCCAAACCTATAAAACCTTTATTCATCTTCGGAACACAAATGAAGATATTTTTGATGAAATTCGAGAGCTTTCTGACCATGCATAGACTTCAAGGGAACTACCCTGTTCAAGGCACAGAAAGGTAGGGTGGACGTTGTTAAAATAGTCCATGTGACATCAGTGGTTCAGTCATAATTTGATGAAACTACAAGAATAATTATTGTGCACAAAAAGTCTTGGATTTCACCAAATATATCTAATATATCATAGACAGCAATACAACTGAAATAATCCCAGATCCAGAAACGCAGTAAATCAGTCCATGTGACATCAGTGGCTCAACTTCAGTTTTGCGCCAATACGAGAACTTTTTTTGCGCAAAGAAAACAAAAGTAACATCATATACTCAACCATTCTGCCACCATTTTAGAGAATATTACTGCGTAAGCGTACACGCGAACAGCTGCAGATTGCGCACATGTGGCTTATTACATCAAATACGTTAAAGCTTGCGCAAGCGGCACGTTGAGATACTCTCTAAAATGGCGGAAGATGTAAGTCAGGGGAGAAGAGTAAATTATTTTATTTTTGTTTTATTTGTGCAAAAAGGTATTCTCGTAGCATTGCAAAAGTGAGGTTGATCCACTGATGTCACATGGACTGTTTTACCAATGTTTTTGATATGTTTCTGGATCTGGGATCATTTCAGTTGTATTGCTGTGTATGAAGGGTCAGATGGCTCTCTGATATTATCAAAAATATCTTCATTTGTGTTCCAAAGATGAAAGGAGGTCTTGTGGGTTTGGAACGACATGAGGGTGAGTAATTAATGACAAAATTAAAATTTTTGGGTGAACTTACCCTTTAAGTAAGGGAAGGCAAGTAAAGGTGGAAAATGCATAATATTGCTCTCTTCTCACTTACATATTTATGCTTTTGAACCATTCAGATTGTTTCCAAAGCTACAGTGCTCACCAAAAGTACTAGTGTGAAAACACCCTAGCTAATTAATAGCAATTTATAGCTTTGTCAAATAAAACATAAGCATTTTCAGTGATTTGTGGGTAAAATAACTGTATGTTTGATTTTATAATTGAAAGTAAACGTTGCATTTGTCATCTTTAAGTTTTATAAGTAATAAAATTGACCACCCTGCTTTATAGATATCAGCATCGGCTATTAAAAAGACCTATATGGGTTGACCACCAATAAATATCAACCAGGACTTCCCTATCATATGGAGGCGTGTTTTTACTATACAGTTGTATTTTTTTTGCTCAGGTGTTCTGTTGACAAGTGTGGCGGCCGATTTACTGCTCTAGTGGGTATGTGGATGTAGTGTGTGTATGTGCGCATCACATACCTCCCTCCTTGTCACACGTCTAACCTGTTGTATCTGCTGTGTGGACAGGCTGTTCAGACATGTTAACTTGATGGGCTGCGGTCTGCAGGTTGAGTTTACATGCTGTCCCGATGGCCCTGGTCTCTTGGGTCTGCGTGGTGTGGACGGCTACATGCTGATGGGCCTGTCGACAGGAAACAGTGTTGCAGACACGTCTCAGCGTATTGGGACCAGCAGGGTCTTCCTCTCAGGCTGCTCACAGGGTCCTGTCCCTCTGAGACTGAGCCAAGCCAGGGAGAGATGAGAGTCTTGACCTTGTTGTGAGGAGTTTACTAAATAAGACTGGTGAAAGAGATGGAGGGATTTTTAGGTTACTACCTCAGGAGGGATGAGTGATGGTTTTCTGCAAAGTATATGATTTTGTGTTTTATTTCTTTTTTTGGGGGGCTCTAGATGTGTTTTTTAAATTTTATTAATATTTTTAATTTAATTTTATACAAAACCCTAGTGTGTATGTGTAAAATCACCAGCTTCATAACGAAGGCTTAACACATCTGGAGCATGTGCAGTTTCAGTGTAATTAGACAAGAAAAAAAAAAAATTATATATATATATATATATATATATATAATTCTGATGCAATAGGACATTTACAGTGATATATTTTATAGGCCAGCCCAAATTTGCGTTTCCCTGGTTCACGTGACAAAAACCCAATAGGATTTTTCTTTTGGCTTTGGGATTATTGCAAAAAATAGCTCTGCAACCAACAGACATTTTTGATTCTTGTTTGTTTTGTTCATCAAGATAATCTTTATAAATTAACAGATAGATAATAGATACAATTGCAATAAGTTAAAAGCTAAAAGTAGACTATAAACGGACTACACCCACGGTTGCATGACTTCTGCATCACCATTACTAAGCTTCTGACAACTCTTTAAGCGTTTATTCAAAGAAAACTCTTTTTCTTTTAGACTTTGAAGTATAATTTGCGAGAGTACGATTATAAAGACATTGGAGCTGTGAAAATGGAAATGGGTTTAATGGAAAAGACGTTAAATGTCACAGACACTGTATTCCCATTTAGCCACTTGATAGCAACCGCCTTTTTCAAGACAAGTAAATGCTTTTAAAAATCTCAAGGGGGTATTACTCATGTGTTTTATTTTGTAGAAAAAAACATGAAAATATCTTGAACTTGTTCACCACAGACCTTATTTCAGGCATTTAAACAAAAAATTGTTCAAAAAACCCATTGATTTCAGGATGCTAAAAATGCTCTCGTTTATGATTTTAGCCTACAAAAATACTTCATTCCTTCAGTTATATATGGGCCTGTCCAGCTTTAACAATGACTTTATAAATTTCATAAAAACAGATATGATGAAATTCCTCTGAAGCCATGCAATAGTGGAATATGAAACTAGGAATATGAAAAAGTTTTGTTTGCTGAAACCCTTCCCCACCTTCATAGTTCTTTAATCCTGTCATGTGAGTTCAGATAAGTTGAAGTCTGTGACGATCATCCAATTTTGCCGATCATCAATATGATTTTCATTGGCATCAAAACAGAAAGTCATACAGGTTTGGAACAACATGAAGGTGAACTGTTAGTTATGCTGATAAATGCATTGTTTATTAACTTGGTCAGGCAAACTAGATTAAGAGAAAATCTTCATAATTCTTGTTCCTTTTAATATTTGGAAAACCCTCAGGGACATTCCTGCGGGGCTTTTGATTTATGAAGCGAGCAGCTTTGTAATTTTTCATTTAGCTATAAAACTTTGTCATTTTTCAAGAACAAGGAAGTGAGTGCTTTGTAGGAGCAGCCTGAAATGCCTTTAAATGATGCAGCATATTTAGCTCCCTCGCTATCTGTCTTTCTCATCACAGCCTTATGAACAATATCTGGACTAGCCACCCACAGAAAACAGCCCAGCGCAGGAGGAGAGCTGTCTTAGCTTATCAGCATCAGGCCCTTTATTCACTTTATCTCTGTGGATTAGTTTTATTTGCTGCATAGCGCACTATCCGAGTGCTTGTGGAGAGCCAAACAAATGCACATGTCCACACTAATTGTACGCTTCCGTAGTAGTCCGAGGGCAGATATCTGCAGGCAGAATCCTCCAATTAGAAGTGTCTGTTTGTGAAGAAAAGCTAAAGGGAAGTGCAGAAAATGAAAAACAAAATGCATATTTCAGTTGCACATCAACCGTTTTCTTCTTAGTTTAGTTTGAGAGTGATGTCATACCTGATCCGTGCTGTGATTGGATAGCCTCTTTAAAAGAACAATAACACGCAATAACAAATTAATAACTTGAATTAATTACTAAATTAAATCACGAATTATGCAAGAACGATAAATATATCCAGACATACTCTGATGCACATTAAAGGCCCAGTATACTCAAGATAAGTTATCCTTTGATTTCTTTTGAAGTAAATTGGGGCTGTAAGTGGCATGTACAGGATTATCATTCAGCAATATATTAAAATACATCCTAATTTATCTGCATACATTCAGTATACTCACTTAAAGCTGTATACAATTATAAAGCAAGTCTCGGTTTAAGGTCCCAAAAATGTAAACCATATTATTGTAGAGTGATATATTATATCCAGCTTTATTTGCTTGTCAAAATTAGGTTATTAGTTTGTCAAGAGTCCCGAATTGTTGGTACTGAAATTTTAAAAATGTCCATTTCCTGTTCAGCGTCTATCAGCGGATCTGTCACCGTCAGCGGATCCCTAATATATCTGCACATCCGCATCCGCTGATATATGCAGCTATCAAACACTCCTGTGTGTTTCTGTGTGAGCGCTTGGTGAACACATGGACGCAGTGACCAATCAGTGCTGTTTAAGAATCTGCTGAACATCGCTTAAATGTTAGTGGGTAATGGATGTTTTTAAAATTTTCGGTACCACATTGTATTGCGGTCGGTACTTACACTAATACAGATATAATACATGCACCTAAAGTGTATGTATACAGCAAATCTCATCGGTCTGATTTTTATTTAATCACAAACTGTAATTAGCACCCAATTCTTAAAATAACGTTGGGTATATATAAAGGCGCTTTTGGAACTGGGAATGTATTTAGTTCTAGGAACTTCATTTAAGGGAACTAATTAGGCACCTATTTCAGGGTTAGGTCTAAAACAGTTATATAGGAACTATCAGTCATGTACGTGTATGCTGATTGGCAAATTGTAAATGATTGGTAAATGCCATAAATAAGGGTGTCCCTATTGGCTGCTTCAGAGTTCCTTCTGCTGGTGCAAATGCAACCAGGAAAATGGCCTGAGGGAGAATTTGGTTCTGTATGAAATACCATGTTGACTTGTTTATAGAACTAAGTTCCTAGAGATACGTGGTGCAAAAGTGTATTAAGGTATGCATGAACCTGAAGTTGCTGCCAACTTTATTTCAGTATAGTGACGTATTTCCAGCAGAAATGGAATATTGAATAGAGGGCAGGGCTTTATTTTTGCGCTGCAATCTAATGGTTGGAGGGGTGTGTTTAAGCATTTTCTGCCCAAGCTGTTTTTTCAGTGGACTAACCTGCACAAATTAATTATTCACATAAAGACTAGTAGTGTTCTAAATAAAGTCAGTTTTGATTTCATTTGGACTTTAAGTATGTTTAGCTGGATGCATACGATATTGTGCTCATATAAAGTGATATGAACTATATCAAATCTCAACTGCGTGCCTGTATCTTTTCAAAATGTATACTATATACCAGCTCTGATCTGTTAAATGTGACTATATGGAATGAAAATAATTATTCTGATTATTTGTCTGTGAAGCTGCTTTCAAATGATGTGCATTGTAAAAAGTGCTGTATAAATTAGTGCTTGACCGATATATCACTGAGGACGGTATATCAGTTGATATATGCCATTTTTAAAATTATCGGCAATGGCAAATATGTTTTTATGTTTGGCCGATATGTTCAAGGCAGCATTGGTTCAAAAAGCTGATTCATTGGTTCCTGATGCAATAACGTCTACGCATTTCTTTTCTAACAGCTTAGTTGTTGTTTCAATGGGAAATTTATTTGAAAAGTCATTTGTGTCAACATGTATTGAAACATTCAAAAAATAAAGTTTATTGTGTGAAAAGCATATTGCTGATTATTGCCATGTAATGTACTTAGTATAATTAAGTTAATGGCTATCGGCCACCCTGCTTTCCAAAATATTGTCATCGGCTGTCAAAAAAAATAAAAAATCAGTCGACCGCTAGTAAAAATAAGTTTGACTTGACATAGTAGGGAGTAACCTTTTAATGAAAGTAGAATCAGGTGTAGATAAGGATATTGTTTAGATTAAACAGAATCTTATTTAAGTAAAGACTTCTATTTTAAGAAGCTTTAACTGGACATGTCAAAGTCACCATGGTTTAACCTTGTGTGGTCATGGTTTAGTTGAGGTTGGATTGTTCTGTGACTGTTTCCAGTTAATCATCAATATTGATGGGTATGTCTGTCTGTTGTTTGGAACGAACACACCCTTGAGCTGTGTGTGTATGTGTGAGTTTGTCGGGCCGGTTGTTTATATGTGTTCTAAAGAGGGATATACATACTCTGGTGTCGTGTTTAAGGACATTGGACATATGTCTTTATTATTTAAAAAAATAAAAAATGGTGCTTTCGTCCTTGTGAGCTGTGGAAAATGACAGGCCCATCCTTCATACACACTCTTCTACCATATGCGGTAGACCCTCAGTTTGATGCAGTGACATAATGAGTCGTACCAAATAATGAGGCATTCACAGGTATTTCTGGATGATACCATATAGCTGGGGATGGGGAGGGTCTTCATGTATTGACTCATTTTCATTATCTCATTTTAAGGAATATACTTGGTTATTTACAACTTTAAAGTGAAGTGTGTAACATAAAATAGCATGATAAAAAATGAAATTTATATTACTGTTCAAATGTTTGGGGTTGGAAAGATTTTTAAATGTTTTTGAAAGTGTCTTAGGCACACCAAAGCTGTATTTTAGCAAAAGTACAGTAAAAACAGTAATACTGGGTAATATTACAGTCTTAATAACATTAATAACAATAATTATTGTCAAATCTGCATTTTTAGCAGTTGTTAACCCTCTGGGGTCTGAGGTGATTTTGGGGCCTCGGAGATGTTTTGACATGCCCTGATATAGCTACTTATAACACATAATTAACCAACGTGTATTTTTAGGGGTTCGAGCACGTAGCGCTGAAACCCTATTGTAATTGTTAGGATTATTATTATTATTATTATTATTATTCTGCCCTAAAACTGATTGTTCAGACCAAACCGTAAGGCCTAGAGACTTGAAAAAAAATATTATGCGTGGTTAGAATGTTTTGGGAAAATAAAAGTAGCTGAAATAAGGCAATCTCCAATCTTCATGACCAAGTCACATGATCCTTTAGGAATAATTTCAATATGCTGATTTTGTGGTTGAAAACAGTTATGCTACTTAGTATTTTTGTGGAAATTGTGATGGATTCTTTGATGGGTTATTTGATGACTATAAAAGCCGAACAGCATTTATTTAAAATGTAAATCTTTGTAACATATTATAAATGTCTTTACACATCAGTTTAATGCATCCTTGCAGAATAAAAGTATTGACTTCTTTAATAAAAAAATATACTGACCCCAAAAGTTTGAATCGTAGTTTCAGTAAAAAAAAAAATATGTATATGTATGCATAAAAAAAAAAAAAAAATATATATATATATATATATATATATAATCCTTAATTTTATATATATGTTAATTATTGGTATGTAAAAACTGGCATGTTAAAAATGTCACACTTCATATTTAAAGTGAATAGATAGAATCTGTGGTGTTTTGTTGATTAGAAAAAAATATAGAACATAATTTTGTCTTCAGTTTGAAAAATCATTGAAAGGAAAACATTTTTTGAGTTAGGTTTATTATAGGAGGAGGACCTACTGATTATGTGCATCCCATGAAATTGCCACAGATGCTGTCTCGCTCAAGTTGTACTTGACCAGGAATATTCCTTTAATGTTATGTGTGCATCCATGTAATTATGAAATAATTAGATCAGGACACTTCATTTATGTCCAATTTGTGTATGAGCCACTCAACCCTACATGTCACACCGCATAGCATACTGACATTAGTGACGCCTGACTGGTGATTAATGATGGTTTCTTTCTCTTTTCCACACAGGGCACAGGAATGGAGGAGACGGTTTGGGAGCAGTACACTGTGACTCTACAGCGGGTATGAAACTCTTTAACATGAACTTACTCAATACAGATTTAAGAGTTACATGTTTAGAAATGTGTTGTAGAAGAGCGGCAGGGCCGTGAACCAGAAGTTACATGCTTGTAGCCAAAGAGGCCACAGAACACGTGCTGCACAGAAGGATGGCCCTCTTAACAAACAGACTAGAACCTCCTGCGGTACCCAGACTAAACACTCGAACACACCTGAAGCTCACTGGATGTGCTGGATGTAGAATAATATAATCTTTAAGATTAAAATTAAATCGATATATTAACAGTGACCACATTTACATTGACATTTGGTTTAGACTTTACTCTCAAGAATGTTGTTTACGTTGTTTTTTCCAATATACACTACTGTTCAAAAGCTTGGAGAAGGAAAGATGTTTCTTATTATTCTTGATGCAAGGGATTTCAGCATCATTACTCCAGTGTTCACTGTCACATGACCCATCAGAAAACATTCTAATATGCTACTCAAGAAATTTTATTATTTTATTTTATAAACTAATAGAAATAGAAATCTTTTGCAATGTTTTCTTTACTGTCTTTACTGTCACTTTTGATCAATTTAATGCATCCTTCCTTAATAAAAGTATTATTTTCTTAAATCTTACTGACCACGGTGCAACAAAGGCTGTCCCAAATTCGAAGGCTCCTTCAACTGCAGCCTTTGAAGTCCGAGTCCTTCGAAGGATGCAGCCTTTGAATTAGGACACAGCTATGGTTGTCATTTTACCAACAACTCGTGCTTGTGTTTGCTTTGTACGAGTGCTTCGGCCCATCAGATGTTTCCCCTCCCCCCTCTCCTCCCATCTTCTCCTTCTTTCCTCCTATTCTTTCTTCCTCCAACATCAAGCACAACAGGATGTTCATCTTTTATCTCACACATGACAGATCGCAAGGGTTCACACACACTATCCAAACACACTGACGCTATCACCACCATCTCCACATCAGGCTCATCCTGGGAAAACATCTCAGCACTTTGGCATGTCAGATCGCTCAGTTCAGATAAGAATAGATTCACTGCAGCATAAAAGGAAAGATATAAGCTTTAGAAAGTTTGGGAGAAAAAGGGTGCTTAGAAGTTTATGTGCTATATCATAATCTATATCACTACTGTGATATTCACTTACTCAACCAATAATATAAGCTTTTAGTTACCGCCCACCTTTAGAGTCACTGGCAGTCTGTTCAGGAATTTTCACAGATTTTGATTGACGATTTTATTTTTTTTAAATCAATTCCTAGTGTTGTTAATTAGCAATAGATGAATAAGAAATACAATATAGTGCACTTGAGAACAACAAAACCAGCTGTGCATAACCATATTTAGCATGCCTAATCCTAACCAATAAGTAAATGTAACAACTACTTTAGTATTAATAAGCAGCAAATTTGGAGTTTATTGAGGCAAACTTCATGGTTGATGGTTTGTTAATAGTGAGAATTGGACCTCAAAATGTGTGTCCAATGAAATAGTTAAAAACATTATGCTGTGCAGTCTATTAAAAATAAAGATGCTACATGATTAGGTTTTTTTTTTCTCTGTTATGCCATTTCCAATATTGCCTTTCATACAGTGTGTAATGTGAATGTAATTTGTAAATCCGAAATGGGCCTGTCATTTCTGTTGTGCTGTACGCGGTAGACCAATCACAACAGACTGGGCCATCTGACCAATCAGAGCAGAGTAGGCTCACGGAAAGGAGGGGTTAGAGAGACTGAATCTTAGACCTGCTTCGAACGACTCGTTTGAGAATCGCTGAAAAATTAGGTGATATTGAATGCATCATTTGATAAAACAAAATAGTTTTTTTACCTAGCATGCATGTAAACCTATAATAGGAGACTCCCAAAACAATGTTAGGAGCCTTAATAATGGCATAATAGGGGCACTTTAACTTTAAGTAATGTTAGTGTAGTTTTATGATAAAATGAAATGACAGTTCTACACAGAATTAAGGCTGAAGTCTCCACATCTGTATAATTATGCAAGTATTTAAGTAAGAACACAAGTCTATCAGTGGTTTTAAAAAACTCTTTCAAAT
This sequence comes from Enteromius mattozi, assembly GCA_032359235.1. Classification (NCBI taxonomy): domain Eukaryota; kingdom Metazoa; phylum Chordata; class Actinopteri; order Cypriniformes; family Cyprinidae; genus Enteromius; species Enteromius mattozi. The sequence goes on from JAUMHE010000055.1 coordinate 3,672,483, forward strand.
AGGGAAGGAGTTGCTGGAATGTATAAGCACTTCTTGGCTAGTTTTACAGGAGGAGTAAAATAGCTTATTGGTGGCACATTAATCCTAATTTTCAGCAATATTCAATATTGAGAAGACTTTGTAATGTTATATTGATTATAACTGTAATATCTCTAAAATTCAATATAGTGCCCAGCCAGCCCTGCTCAGAACTAGGCTATATTACCTGCATTTATGGCTTTCGATTGCATGTTCTTTATTCTAAGAACAAGCATTTCAGCTCTGGCACAACTAATTTGCTTTTTTTTTTCTCATCCACCAAATGATCAACTGAGCTGAACAAATATTCAACATCTCATAAACTTCAGCAAGCACAGGGAAGCAGCTCTAATTTGGATGGCAGTAGACCAGCACCTGTTTGCTTCTTGTTAGCCATGTCTGTTCAAAACCATCACAATACTCATGTTTTTGGGTGAAATGTAAATTCCAAATTGACATGACAAGTGTCTTTCAGTTCCTTCACAATTAACAGCTTGCGATCCTAACGCCCTATTTACAGATTTCGTAATATTTCCATAAAGATTACACTTTGGCCAGTGATTCCAATGCATTTTGTGTTGCGTTGGTACACAGATCAGCCAAAAATACCCTCAAAAAATGGTTGTGGTTGTGATTGTGGGTTGACCTGTGTATCTCTAGATGAATCCCTCCAACAATGTATCTGTTTTACTCTGTTCTATCTCCAGCTGTAATTGAGCCTGAATATATTTGGAGCAGATTGCCTCAAGCCCATGATACCCACTCATTAGACTCTATTTATTCAGTGTTCCTCTGAGGCAGGTACAGCAGGTTGTTATTTGGCCAAGCAATGAGGTGGAACCATGTCTCCATTAGCTTTGGCATGCAGTGGCTTTCTGCAAAACCGCACTGTGGCAACACGCAGTCACCATTTCTGAAAGATTCATCATATAAGCGCATGAATGTGATTGTGGAACACCGCTGGCTATTTGCTCGTTTATATGAAGCGACATTAAACACTCCTGCTTGGGGTAGGCTGGCTGTGATATATGTCTGAGGAAATGTGTTAGTGGTATTTTCACACTGAGAGCCATTTCTCTGTTTTTCTCTCGCAGGATGCTAAGATGGGCTTTGGAATTGCTGTGTCCGGGGGCCGGGACAATCCAAACGTGGAAACCGGAGAGACGTCCATCATTGTGTCAGACGTGCTGCCAGGAGGACCGGCCGATGGACTGCTCTTGTATGCTTCACTCACTTTACTAATGCATGTGTGTTTACTGTATTGGTAAACCGTTGTTTTACACCAGCTTAGGCAGGTTGATAAGAGTTTTTTCATGTGGAGCTCTTCGAAACGACGTGAAATCAAATATTATCAAGTTTACTGTCCTAATAAATGTCCTTGGTGTTATTGTGCATGTTTTATTAGTGTATGTTGTTGTAAAGCAGTCAAGGCTGGGTAAACTGATATTAGTCATGGCATATTTCTGTAGGGAAACCCTGAAGTTTGTATTGATACTTAATTGGCTGATTTTAAAATTAATTGGCATTAATTTTCAGAAATGCGTCATATACTACTTTATGGAGGTGAAATGCGTTGCAAATGCCAAGTGTTTTAAAATAATAATATAGCAATGTCTCTGTTGCGTTGTAGATTTAACGTTTGTTTTGTTTTGTTGTGGACAGTGAGAATGACCGTGTGATACAGGTCAACACCATCGCCATGGATAATGTGCCTCATTCATTTGCTGTGCAGTCACTTCGAAAATGTGGGAAAGTGGCCAAAATAGTAAGTTTTACCACTTTACTTACTTTGGAACTTATTTTTTAACCTTTGAGGACATTTCTAAATATATTTCTAATCCCTAATTAGTTTGAAGTAAATTAATATTAATATTTGTGGTAATTGAAATAAAGCTGAAAAAATATAAATATTAGAAACATAAATTAAAGTTTTAATTTAACTTTCGTTTTATAATAAAAACCAATAAAATTAAAAAAAAAAAATATTAAAACAAACAGAAAATATGCAAAACTATTAATATTATATTATTTTGCTAAAATAAAATTTATATTAATGAATATTACTTATACATTTAGTCATTTAGTTGGCACTTTTATTTAAAGTGACTTATAAATGAGGACAATAGATTTTGCTAATTAACATTAGATACAAAAATAATGTAAGATATCATAAATTCATAAATAATATGAAAAAAACTGTACTCAAATACATTTTATGTATTCAACTTATACAAAAATGCCAGTGAAATCTTTTGAAGGTTAAATAACAAAAAAAATTTTACTTTTGGGTTGTGATTATAGTGCTTTCTATTTGTTTTAAAACATGCTAATTCCTTTAAAGGCTTGCATGAAGTAATGATCATATGGTACAATAAACATCTACTTTTAGATATGGCACTTTCGGTAACAGTGTACTGAATGTATAAAGACTAATTGTATTCATCACTCCCCACAGACTGTAAAGAGGCCTCGCAAGGTGTCTGTCCTCAAGCGCCCGCCATCCCCGAGCGGGGATAGCCGTGATTACAACATATCCAGCTATTATCCCGAGGACAACCGCAGTGTTCACAGTGACCCAGACTCTGATTACCCTCGGGGAAACGGCGGCCTGGGCTACCCCCGTGACAGAGAGCGTGACCGCAGCCTCGAGAAGAGCCGGATAGACTACCTGGAGCCGGATTACCGCAGTCAGGACTACGACTCCCGGAGCAGAGGCAGGAGTGCCGAGAGGTCGCCCAGCTCTGACAGCGGCTACCGCAGGGACGGCAGCCGGGGCCGGACGCTGGAGCGCGGGTCCAGCCCAGAGCCTCGCTATCACAGGCAGCACAGCAGAGGTCGCGGAGGAGGAGGAGGAAGCCCTGCCGGAAACTACGGGAGAGACCAGGGCTATGACACGCGGAGGTATGACACTCGTTCAGATGACAGGATTGCCAGGAGTCACAGCAGGGACCGGCTGCAGGATCACTCACCGTCACCCAGCAGAGAGAGAGACAGAGGAAGAGACCGGTACAACTATGAGCCCCTGGAGCCACCCATCAATGTCATGCTGGTCAAAAACAGGCCTAATGAAGGTGAGTGTTGCAGGATTGCCTTGTCGCTAATTGCATATTTTAAATATATATTGGTGTTAGGTGATTGAAAAATTATTAAAACAGTTTAGAAGGGTAGTACTGTTCATTATTTTTATTATGGTTTTCTTCCCACTGGTCAAGGTTTCTTGCACCATTTCAAAAACCTTTTGATTTCATTTTATTTAATTCTTATTTTGATGACAGTTTTATTGCCTTATCTATATGAATGAGATTTCTTGACAGCTAAATGTAATTATCTCACTCACAATGACAAGTTTATATTTTCGCATGCAAATTAGCTTTGTGACAATTGTATGTTTAAAATTTCTATACATGTATATACATTTTTTTCTTCATTAAATAAATGCAGGTTTTTTTTGTAGACTTTGTATTCATGACAGAATCCTTAACAAAATGTATCACTGTTTCCACAAAAAATTTAGCAGCACTATTGTTTTCAACTTAATAAATAATACAAATATTTATATTTCTTGATCAGCATATTATAATGATTTCGGGAGGATCATGTTACACTGAAGTAATGGCTGCAGACATTAGCTATTGAAATATATTAAAATTAAAAAAAGTTATTTTAAACTGTAATAATCTTTCGCAATATAGATTTTTGATCAAATAAATGCAGTAATAAAGCACAAAAAAATCCTTACATATTCTTTTGTATATAGTCTTCAGTATGGCAAGCGTTGCCATATTTTAGAAGAATATGCAAGGCATAGCCAGAAACTTTTGTTGGACATAGCAGCATACTCCCATATTATATCATTTACATCATTATTATCTCAGAAGTGTAATTATGACTTGATAGGACCATTTTACAGAAGCAGAGCTTTTATTCCTGCAGTAAAGGTTCATGTCCGATGCTGTGGAAATAATACAAAACCCAAAAAGTCCATCTCTGCTTTTCCCCCATTTCTTTTTTCATTCTCTCTCTCATGTCCTTTCACACTGTCTTAGGATGGATGTGTGAGCCCCAAAGAAAACAGTTTGTCCTCCTTGGATTTTGATGATATTTAAATCTGATTTATTTATGATGGCCTTGTCAGATTTCAGTTGACATATATTCTTGTGACTTCACATAAAGCGGCCCGTCTCTTCCAATTTCCTCACCAGCCCTTCATAACCCACAGCCCAAAAAGGCTAAGCGGGTTGCACTGTTTATTACTGGATTTTTCTAATCTAGGGATGTAAAATGGGAACCAGTTGTTTTTTTTAGAGCTGGGTTTAGTATTTAGAACAATATTGAAACTGAAAGTGTTTGATCATGTTCAGTTCTGTAAGTGCTTCTTGTACGTTCAGCAGAGATCTGTGATCCTGATCAATACTCTAACACCACAAACAATTTAAATGAAACTGAAAATGTAGACCCATTCAGCCGGCCACTAAACTAACAGCTGCAGGGATTGCTGTATGCTTAAAAGGGTCAAGGTCAGCATGGTTGTTAGGTTCATGTTAGGTTCACGTTAGCGTTGCTGCGCAGAACCAATGTTTCGTTCTGATCTGTTGTAGAGTACGGCCTCCGGCTGGGCAGCCAGATCTTCATCAAAGAGATGACCAGCACTGGATTGGCTTCCAGAGATGGAAATCTCCAGGAGGGCGACATAATTCTTAAGGTACCTATCAGACCCTTCACACAATAGCTGTTTACACTTTAATTCTGGTAAATTGTCATAAAATCACTGAAATTACCCCTAGTGGCTATCACTAAAGGCTGATATCTAGAGCAGCTGGGGGGGTGTATATATATATATATATATATATATATATTAGAGGAAATAAAAAACGAAATTCAGGCATGTAAGTCCTAAATATTATGTTTTAATATAATTTTTTTTTAATGTTCAGAACAGTTTTTTTATTTACATATTTTATTTCACTTAACATTTATTATATTTCAAGTAACACAAATTACTTGATTAATAACCCTGATTTTATTTTATTTTATTTATTTATTTTTAAATTTTTTATTTATTCATTTAATTTATTTAAATTGTTTTGAAAAGTACATGCACACATATGGATCTAAATATTATACTTTAATATACTCTACTAATTTGAATTAATATTATTAGCTAACACAGCATCAAGAAAGTTTCTGTGAGTTTGTTCTAATCACAGAAAATAGCAATATTTCAGTATTTATATATTTCCATCAACCATTCACACAACCTCACTCCAAACTCAATATCAGACTTGAACCTATAATGATATGTCTTTATTTCTGGTTTTTCTAGATCAACGGGACTGTGACTGAGAACCTCTCTCTTAGTGACGCAGGCAAGCTGATTGAGAAATCACGGGGCAAGCTGCAACTGGTGGTCCAGAGAGACCACCGACAGGTCCTGGTGCGCATTCCTGCCCTGGCAGACAGCGACTCGGAGCCTGACGGTAAGCTCCTCCTTTCACACTGCGTTTGTTCATAGACTAGTCTTCATTACAGCGCTTCCTGAACCGTGGTGCTCACCCTCCGGCTGTTTGCTCTCCAGCACCACACTTTAATTAAAAGCAGGTAGCGTGAGTTGGTTCTGATAAATCAGATTAGTAATATCATGTACACATTCGCTAGACGCTGAGGCTGTAATAAATTACTGTTAATTATGCAAATCACTATTAATAGACTCGAAATGGGTATTGAAGCACAAAACCCAATTTGTCCCCATCTGTATCAGAGCAGGGTTATCATCCAGTGGCATAATCTCAACTATATGCCATGGATTTAATGAGTCTGTTCCTCTTTGGAGGTGATGCAGTGTTAATGCAGTTGGACACGGGTAATAAAACTTCCTCTGGATGTATAGTTACAGTATAGATTGATAGTACATTTAACAGGAATCATTTAGAAATTACAAGACTGTATTGTCAGATACAGACTGTGGCTTTTTAGCAAAGAGCTGAGATTTATAGCCCCCATTTATATCTGCTATTAACATCCGTCTCGGGTGATCTGCCCACTAGTGGACCACATCAGAGACAGAGTATAGTGAGACAAACCATTTATAGAAAAACGAATGGGAGGAATTGCAACACTCAATATAGCAGCTATGTTAAAAAAGCTTTACTTTTCAGCTAAAAGATCCAGTTGAATTTTTGGTAGCAGCACCACAAATCTTTTATTCCATACAGTGCATGCAATTTCTGTATCTTTTTTAAAATTTCAATTGATAGATGCAGCTTTTAAGGAAAATGTCAGTCAGATCAAAAAGCAGAAGCCATAACATATTATATTATAATTCACATAATCTAAATTGATTCAAATAATACAAATTCAAATACTTACATACAAAAATGTGTTTATTTCGATGTTTTCATAATACTTTTGTTATATTTTTATTTTATATAATATACATTTATTTATTATTTTCTATTATATAACATGTTATTAATTTTTAAATATTTATTTTTTTAAACAACGTAAATAAAAAATAATGAAAATTAAATCAAATAAATTAAATGTACATTGATATAAATGCAATTTTTTAAATGTTTATTTTAATTGTAGTTAAATTGTTATATGTTTATTAGTGATGTCAAACAATTACAATTACAATTAATCGCATCCAAAATAAAAATTTGTTTACATAATGTGTGTGTACTATGTATGTTTATTATGCATACTTATGTATTCATATGTATGTAATATTTATTTATAATTTATGTTCATGCATTACTCACTTCA
>JAUMHE010000055.1:3679365-3689958 GCA_032359235.1 Enteromius mattozi
TGTGTGTGTGTGTATATATATATATATATATATATATATATATATATATATATATATATATATACATGATAAATATACACAATACACATGTATATTATAAAAATAAATTAAAAAACTTTTATTTTGGATGCGGTTAATCACAATTCATCTTTGAGAGCACTAATGTTTATATAGTTGTTACTTTTTATTTTATTGGCACATACAGTTAAACTCAAATAAAAATTAGAAATGTAGCTGAAAAGTTTTTTGCATAAAATTTTAATTTCATCAATAAATGCTTTTTATGGTTTTAGTTTCAGTTTCAGCTAACTATAATACTACTTATTTTTTATTTATTCTAATTGTTTTGAAATGTACTGTACATGGAGATACATAGACACCAATGTTTACAATGAATATTTTAACATCAGAAAGATGCGCTTAAATGAGAAAAAGCAAACCGCATGCTTACAACAGAAATGCTATTTTTGTGTTCTCTTTTTACAGATAATACAGATATGTCATACTTTTAGCTGACGGACAGCAGGGACACAACATAAAGTCTGGTTGCCTTTAATCCTTAATCATGACTGTGCCTCAACAAACCTGTAAAGCTTTCACACTGTGCTCTTATATTTTTATGCTAACCTTCTTTTTTAATACCTTCTTTAATCAATAAATAAGTCTACTCAATGTTATGTCTGTGTGGTGGTGACTTATTTAATCTTGTGTGTCTGAAAGGGTGACACGGTCTCTCAGATGCTATTTCATACTCTTCAGCTGTTGTTAGGGTGGGACAGCTGGATATCATATGGCTTTTTCAGATCCACCATCCTCGAGGTATTAAATGCAGGTGGAAGGAAGTACATTTGAGTACAGAAAAAGCACCCGCTTGTTGAGTGGGGCTGGGCGGTACTGCTTCATGCATTTCCACTTCATGTATGTATTCAACAGCACTGGAAAATGAGTCATCGTGTGTGTGCTTCTTTGTGCCGGTTGGAGAAGTAGAATCAAGATGTGATTTACACCCTGCCATAAAAATGCAGCACGTACTGTTCATTGCCTCGTACGCACCATTGTGCGCTACTTTTCATTTTGTCTAGATGATGTGATAGCCAGCTTTCGGCTGTTTCCTCTTTTTTATTGTTCATTGTATTCAAGAAGCCGTGACTTTGCTAGCGTAACGTGCTTGGATAGGTTGAGCCGTGATGCTCAGGGCTCACTGTTGTAAATCAGCGCTGTCCCTTATGTCTTTATCCTCATTTATTCGACATTCACTCCAGTATGCTCGTGTTTTTCATAGTTCTATGGAAATTTGGCCAGTTGTGTATAAAGACAACATGCATGAACAACACATTTAGCACTTCCATAATGCTACATATTTAAATGTAAATGAGGATATTCAATGAGAAATGAATGTAGGGTAGGTGTGTGGTGTTGAATTCATTGCTATGAAGTATGCTATGCTATTTAAGTGATAAAATATGGTTTCTTTCAAGAAAATAAAATAATACCAGGGATATATGTTATAAAAATGAATAGTTCAGTTCCGAATTCATGTTGTCTTTTAAACACGCTTTACGTGGCTTATTTATTTTTAGTCACTATTATTATACAAGTATGTTTTTAATAATGCTTTTAATGTTTTTTGAGTAATCGTTTTTCTCAAGTCTCCATTTGTGGGTGTGATGAAAACATTTTTTTAGATTTACCTTAAGTATTTAGTATTACTACTAGTATTATTATTATCTTAATATTTATGCGTTGTTAAATGTAATGTAATATTTCGTAGAATTATTATGTAATAGTTTTATTTTGTGTGTGTGTGTGTGTCTCTATTTGTAGGTGTGATGGGAAAAAAAATATTTTCCTTTTATATTTTGTGTTAAACATAATTACTCATGACTAATAATGAAGTGTTTAGTATTAGTACTAAGTGTTATCTGCATTGGTTAAATTTAATTTTATATTTAATATAATTAATATGTAATAGTTTTATTGTGATTGAAAAAATGTGACAATTTTGGTTCTCATGAAACTTAAATTTAAAGCAATGCACAAACATTGAGATATCAGTTAATCTTTTTTATTTATTTATTTATTTTTATATATATATAAATATCACCCAGTCCTGGTGTCTTGCCTTTTTGTTGTGTGTGTGTGTGTGTGTGTCATACTCACCGTCATTCTCTCTAGTGTTGCTTGTGTGTGTTGTCACAGTAGCTCTGTAAACTAAATTAGGGATGGTGGTTGTAGCTGTAGAAGAGGTGCTGGTCGTGCTGTTTTGGGTTGTATTCAGGGAATGTACACACAGCTGTCTCATCTCTGTGGTTTTTCCTCCCCCTCTTAAGAGACAGACTGTAATTTCATCCCCACCCAACAGATGGAAACACGCCTCTCTCCCCCACGGCCTGGAAAACACCAGCTCCCTGATACTCCCTGATACTCCTCAGACACTACAGTAAATTAACATGCAGCCTAATAATCCATAAATAATCTGATGGATAGCCTAATCCAAATGAAAAGCCTTTAAGTAAACAGTTAGAGAAAATGAGAAAAATTTCTTAATGTGAATAAATTATACATATATTGGAATGCTGCTTCTGATTTTCCTTTTAAATACATTTAGCAACATGAGAAAAAAATAATTTTGGGATCATTTTAAAAAAGCAAACATGATTCTGAATCTTCTTTACAGGACTTACAAGCTTCTTCCTCTTATATCATGACACTTGTGCTGCTTTTGTACGATATGTAGAAATTTAGTTTACAATATGTATTTATCACATTTAAAGAGTACATAGGTTCCTTTTAAACATAGCATATAGAATCTGCATTTAGATGGTATTTAATTTAATTAAGGAACTGAATTTAATTAAAGTCTTCTGTTTTGCATTGTCTTTAAAAGTTAATTTATTTTAAATTGTGCAGAATTCTTTGTGTGTGTATATATTTATTTAATTAAATTTTTTATTCTTTGATTTAATGTCATAAATGTTCTGTTGGTTTTCAATTTTAAAAAATCCATAAACTTCAAAACAAATATAATCTTAAAACTTAAATGTGTAATATTTACAGATTTCCCCCCAGAGTCAAAAAAGTTATCAATTTTGTGCATTAAACTCTGTTTATATTCAGAGTGTGCTGTGGGCATATTTGTCTGTGTTTACTCTGTTAGCTCGGAGCTTTAACCCCCTGAGCTCTGAAGCAGGTGGTCGGCAGTGTCCTTTTGTTCTGTAATGGATGGAGTGTGTTGTAGATTTGGAGGACAGTCGTGGGGTTCCTCCCACCAGCAGCCATGCACTGGACATGCACTTAGATCACCAGCAGACCACACAGTAACTCTTTTCTTCCTTCCCGGCCGTCACTACTTCTGTCCTGATTTCAGGGAGATACTTCATTTTCCTTGCTCTGCTTCTTGATGGTTTTACTTGTAATTAAATAATTACCCAACTATCCTGGACAAAGTAGAACTCTAGGCTGGGAAATTAAAGGAATAGTTCACCCTCATATTGTTACAAAACCTGTAATACTTTCTTTCTTTTGTGTAGCAAAAATTGTAATATCTAGAAGAACGTTCATGCAGATTTCTTCTATAAGACATCATACAAAAGCATAATAAAATTTGATTTAAGTTGAACTTGAGAAGGACTGATTCAGTCACTGATGTCGTTCTTTTAAGCTGATTTATTCAAAATGTTTACGAATCAGACTGCATGATTTGTTCCCGAATCAGACTTTCTCCACTGTTTGATTTAGTGAATCCAATGATTCTTGATTTAACTGCTCAAAAATAAATCAATGAAGACTTCTAAATCTTCTAGTTGCATGGTTAAATGTTTCTTTTGAGTCGATTCTTTCAAGATGAACTGACCAATATAGACTACAAATCAGACTGCATGATTCGTTCATTAATCACACTGATCATATTCACAGTTGACTCTGTGAATCTTATGATTTTTGGTTCAAAAATGAATCCATAAAGTCTTCAGATTCTTCTAATGTTATGTTTCACAGAAGAAAAAAGTCAGACAGGTGTGGAATGACATGAGGGTGAGTAATTTTGACCAAATTTCCTTATCCCCTTATTATTTTTTTTCTTTTGGTGAGCTATTCCTTTATCTATCAATATAGCATCAATGTATGCAAGCACTAGCAGCTTTTGCACACATCTCTTTGCTTTCCAAAACAGTTTTTATAGATGTCACTTCTGTCTGTCCTTTTTCTCTGCCTCTCTCAGGGTTTTCTGTTCCTAAAGATTAATCACACCTGTCCAACACACCTTCTGCCTCTGTATAACGCTGCTATTAGTCTCTCCACCACAGCTTTATGAAATTCTGGGCATTTGAGTCACACAGGCATTGTAAATCTCCATGATTTGGTTTGTGTCTTTGGTCAAAAGGGCATGGATATGCTGTGGTCAAATAAAACTACAGTACATACAGTATAAGCAGAAGTGATTGTTATAACGGGGCAGATCTTGGCCAATTAACACCAAGTCGACAGTAACACGGTGGTTTGTTCTCTGTGGTTGTGGGTCCATTTAATTCTGTCTCTCCTGGGCCTCGTCTCTTTCTTGTCCTAGAAGTTGAAGGAAAGTCCGTTGCTTCTCATTGTAAACTTTTATATCTTTCAGATATTTCTGAGATGGAGTCGTACCATTCCTACTCGCCTCAAGATGACCAAAGGTCACGCCAGTCTGACCTCTCCTCACACTCTTCCAATGATGTAGCACGAGAAAACGCCAGGTGAAGATCAGCTCCTGATATGACATGAAAATAATAATAAATTGGCTTTAAAATTTTGTTGTATGTTTAAATGGATAGTTCACCAAAAAATGGACATTTTCTGTGTGTTTTGTCGATGGAATGAAGGTCAGTGTGGTCCAGTGTTTGGAAACCAATGATCTGTATTGAACATGTTTGCACTAACAAAATATCAAACTCAGTTGTACTAAAAGAAAGCAGCATGCATCTTCCAGTTAAAAGGTTTTACGTATAGTTTAAGCAATTCAAAAGCAATTTAGTGGAACATGCATATTCTCAGTCAGACACTGTGTTAGATTTCCACTGTTGTTGTATTTTCAGGGAGGATCCTCAAAGTAGATTGGCAAAGACCCCTGTCACATCCTCTCCTTACAAAGCTCCAGAGGAGCCACTTCCAGCCCAGGAGGAGAGAGTAGAACCACAGGAAGAAGAACCACCACGTAAGAACAAGATTCTGTATGCCTTGTAGTTTGAGACCCAAACCTCTGGTTTATTGATGAAGCAATGCTTCTCAAGCACCTAATGAAAGTAGAAACTGGCTTTGCTGACTAATTTAAAAAAAAAAAGTTTACTCAAAGAAACTTTAGTAGAAACTACAACATTGCATAGGTTAAAAATCCTCAAAAAAAACTTCTGCAATGACTTTTTACTTTTACCTCAGTGGGACATTTACCATCAAGTTTATGTAGGATCCGCAAATTTGTCACTAAAACTGTTGGTGCTAAAGAGAAAAAAAGCATACATAATCCCATTGTCACAGAGCAGATTAATTTATAATATATAAAAATATTGAATATATAAATATTGAAATTTTTATATATGATTTTTTTCTGAAAGTCTCTTGTGCTCACAAAGGTTGCATTTATTTGATTAAAAAATGCTTTTATATTGTAAAAAAATTATTATAATTCAACATATCTGCTTGTTATAATTTAATACATTTTAAAATGTATTAGATTCCTGTGATCATGTATTCAATGTAACATGATCCTTAAGAAATCATTTTCTGCCTAAAAAACATTATTATCAATGTTGAAAACAGTTGTGCTGCTAATTTGTCTTTTTATTTAATGCATCCTTGCTGAAGAAAAGAGTTTCTTTTCTCTTTTTAAGATTTATTTTTGGCATATTTACCTTTATTATTATAGGACAGTGTAGAGATGACAGGAGGTGAAGTGGGAAGAGATGTGGATTTAAACTCGAGTCACCCGTGGCACAACAGCACTATATCTTGGCGTGCTGCCCACAAGGCAGATTTAAAAAAAAAATAAATACATAAAATAAAATTACAATGCGTCATTTGTTAATGTGTGTTAATGCATTAACTAACACGAACAAATAATGAACAGTGCATTTTTTACAGTATTTATTCGTCTTTGTTGAAGTTAGTTAATGAAAATACAGTTGTTCATCATTTATGTAAGTTCACAGTCCAATAATGTTAACAAACACAAATTGTGATTTTAATAATGCATTAGTAAATGCTGAAATTAACATTAACTAAGATTAATTAATGCTGCATTAATGCATGTTTACTAATGTAGTTAACTAATGTTAACTAATGAACCTTATTGTAAAGTGATTGTTAACATTTGATCGGTATATATATTTTTAACCTGCATTGGGATGTGTGATTTAAAGAAAAATTAATCTGCTTTCAGTTGTTTCAGAATAAAACTGATGTTAGTTCAATTTTTATTCAATGTGCAGCAGCAATAAAGACAACACCCAAGATACTGCTCAGACCGAGCCCAGAGGACGAGGCCATTTACGGGTGAGTGGGTGCTGTTAATATCCCGCAGGTTCAGCCCTCCTCACACATGATCCTATTCACTGAACTAAGATCTTATTCACTAACTAAACCTGAGGACTCACTGAGGGCTGAGTTATGATCTGGAGACGGGGGTTATTACACACACTTTTTTTTTTTGAATTAATAATTAAAAAAGAATTATTTGCTCACCCTCACGTTTCAGTGATTGATCTGTTCCAAACATAACATGAGCAAGTAATGACAGAAGTTTAATTTGGTGGTGAACTGTCTCACTGGTGGATGAGCGCACAGGAAGACAAGGCACAGGAAATGAAATGAAACAGAGAGGTCGAGGGCTGGATGCCTCCACAATCTCCCCCCCCCCCCCCCTTCTCTCTCTCTCTCTCTCTCTCTCTCTCTCTCTGTCTTAATCATCCTCCTCCATATTCATGAGGAAGAACAGTCTGCTGCTGCTCGTATCCACTGGGAGAGGTTATTTTTGTGTCCTGCTCTTGCTTACAGAGCCGCTTTGCTTTAAGACCAGAGCTCCGGTCTGTTTTTACTTGAGCACAGGATGTGAGAGCCGCTTTCAGCTGGAGAGCAGGGAAGCCCTGCTGAAAAATCACAAGCCATGATGATGCAGTTAGCTTTTGGTGTGTTTGGAAAGGATAAATAGAAATGGGACAGAAAATATATTATATGGAGGGGAAAAAAAGAACATTTGAAAGTTTGATATACGATTATATCAAAGTCTCTTGTGCTTACAAAGGTTGCATTTATTTGATTTAAAAAAGGTGTAATATTGTGAAAAAATATTAGAATTAAAAATATCTGCTTGTTATTTTAATATATTTTAAAATGTAATATATTCCTGTGACCATTTATTTAATGTCATTAAAGAATGTGAGTCATTATTTTAAGTGGATTCCTGGCATTTCCTAAATTAGCCTTTTTATTAGCAAAATTATTAGCAATTAAAGTATGACTTAATTGCTAATAATTAGTATAGTATTGTATCATCCATTATTATAGTAGACAAAAACTGAAACTATATTTTGCTATACATAAACTAAAATATAAAAAAAACTTATTTTTATTATAGTTCATTTTTGTTTAATTTAGTTTAACTTAAGTACTAAAATAACTAAAGTTAAAACTAATAAATTAAAGATAGACGTAAAAAAAAAAATGGCAAAATTACTAAAATAACTGTAACTAAAATCAATTTTAAAACTTGAAAATAAAATGTAATTTAAAATACCATCTCAAGCTAAACTAATAAAATTTATATTTTGAGTCTAATGAACACAAATGGCAGCGTTATGACTTTGGTATAATTCCTATAAATTCACTAATCAAAATCTACAAACAGATAAATTATCCTAATTTAATATGTTTATTTAAATTCAATATTTAATTACAAATTTATTCTATATTTATATGCACATATTATGCAATGGTATATTTTACAATTCTGTTTATTTATTTGTAATATTTATATATTTTTAAAGGCCTGTTCATGTAATTTAGCAAAATGTATGTTTCATGACTGGTGCTTTCTAAAGTGATGTCTCACAGGTTTACAAAAAAGATGTAAGCAAATAACTCTTCGTCTCTCTTTTTAAGGCCCAACACAGTGATGGTGAGCTTTCAGAAAGGAGAGAGCGTTGGCTTGAGGTTGGCTGGAGGAAATGATGTGGGAATATTCATAGCAGGAGTTCAGGAGGGCAGTCCGGCTGAAGAAGAAGGTCTCCGTGTGGGGGATCAGATTATGAAGGTACAAAAACAACAGTTCTGTTGACTTCAGCTGAGTGATTTACTAATGTTCGTATTCTGATCATTTTGGGTCATCTTGTTTTTGACTACTTTATAAGCTGTTTTTGTTACTGTATCTTCAAATCATCTGTATGTAAATAACCACTCTTATGATTATGTAACCTCATTATGCTTATTATGTAGTCGTTAAAGTTTTCAGAAATAGCCTGGGTGAACTGGAGAGGGAGGGAGCTTTAAGTTAACATTACGTCAACATATTAGTACAGTTGTCCATGTAATGACCCCTTTCGGAGGAGAGACCATGCTTTGAATTTGATTTGCATTTGCCACATTTCCTTTTCAACTGTATTTGTGTGTTATCTTTCTCTCCCTAAAGGTGAATAATGTTGACTTTCGGGGCATTGTGCGAGAGGAGGCCGTGCTGTTCCTGCTGGAGATCCCGCGGGGTGAGGTCGTGACCATTTTGGCACAGAATAAAACTGAGGGTGAGCGCAAGAGTACACAAGCACACATTAAACACACAAAACTGCCCCTCGCTTCACCTCATGGAACACAAAATTATTTATTTATTTATTCTATTTGCTATTTACAACACATTTTGTTTTCATTTGTTACATATTCATTTATTTATTTAATTATCTATTTTTTAATCTGTGCATTTTTTTTACACCTGTTGTTTTTATTATAATTGCATATTATTTTTATTTATTCATGTATTTATTTTCTATCAATTGATTTTTATCTATTTTTTTTATTTGTTCACAACACATTTTTATTCTAATTACATATTAATTCATTTATTTATTATGTATGTGTTAATTTTTTAGCTATTTAATTTTGTTTACAATTTGTTTTGTATTTATTTATATATTTTATTTATTTCTGTATTATATATCCATTATTACTTTTTATCTATCTGTCTGTTTATTGTTTACAACACCTTTTGTTTTTAATACATACACACACACATATATGTGGGTGTATGTATATACATATTTTTTAATCTGTGTATTTTTATAACACCAGTTGTCTTTATTATAATTACATATAATTTTTTATCTATTTTTTTCTATTTATGAATTTTTAGTAATTTATTTATTGTTCATTTGTTTACCACACATTTAAATTTAAATTAAATTAAATTTAAATTTGTTTACAATATATTTTTACTTATTTATTTGGATCTATTTCTATCTGTATTTTTACATTTTATTTTATTAAAATTACAAATTATTTTTATTGATCTATTATCTATTCATTTTTTATTTGGACACCTTTTTAATAATAGCAATAATAATAATAATAATGATAATAATAATAATAATAATAATAATGGATTAATAAGTATAATCTCCAGTACATGTAAATACTGGTTATTTTATTCTTATAAAACATGTCTATCTCACTATGTTTTCTCACACAAGTCGTCATATTACATCATTGTGTGTGTGAATGGGCCCGGAAGCTCTTCCCCTCCCCCCCGTACACACAGAGCCTGTAAAAATCCAGATTTTCATGTTTGTGAGCTTTGCTTCCTCTTGCCTGCTATGAAAAAAAAACATGCTGATGTTAATTGGTTCAAGAAACTTCTTTTGAAGTCTGTTGGATTTGGAGTCCAAAAACAAGTTCTTAACCCCTCATCACAAGACGGTGGGACGTCATAGCTGACCTCTGCTGTGGGCACTGACACGGCTCTCTCTGCTCCATCCTTCTTTTCCTGCTGTCATGCCATCCCTCTATCGGTTTCTCTCCCTGTCTTCATCTCTATTTCTCTCACTCCATCTTCTCTCGGTGTGGGTGTCTCGTGGGAAGGCGAGGTCTGGCGCTGTCAGGGGTTGAAGCTCATTTGGTGTGAGCCGAGACAGATGTGGTGTCAGAGCTTTAATCAAGAGGGTGACGGTATCGCTACAGGAAATCTGACCGCTGGAACCTTTATCCTTGACACTGAATCCTACGTCAAATAGCACTGAAGTTCTCAATCCAATTCAATTCAATTTTAGCACTTCACAAATGATAAAATGACATCAACCATGAAAAACTTGCATCATATTGTTATGAATTATTGAATTAAAGTGGTGAATTAATTTTTAATGTCACCTATTTAAAATGTACATCTAAAATAAATAAATTAAATAATACACCTACTGAAGAGATTTATAGATTGAAAATCACTTTCCTACAATTAATAAATATTATATATACATATATACATATATATGTGTATATATATATATATATATATATATATATATATATATATACATATATATGTGTATATATATATATATATATATTTATATATATAAAAATATATTTTTT
>JAUMHE010000055.1:3690089-3706084 GCA_032359235.1 Enteromius mattozi
ATCAATATATTTTATATTTACTTTATTCTTGACTACTTATTTTTAATATTTATTTTTATTTATTTATTTATCTATTTTAAATTACTTTTTACATTTAAAGTCCCTTTAGATAATTTCACTGTAATTATGCTTTGCATTTATTTGAATTTAAATTTATTTGTATTTTATATTTATTTTAAGATTTCATTTATATATTTATTTTTCTATAATTATATATTTTGTTCTTTCTTTTTATCTATTTAATTAATTTTTTATTGTATATTAAAAGCATTATTTATTTTATCCATTTATTTATTTTTTAAAAACATCTTTTTTTTTTTCTTTTTTTTTAAGTCTCAACCTTCTGATGCATATTGCACACAAAATTGAAATGCATTTTCAGCTGACCCCAAAGCATTGACATTGCTTGCATCATGCTCAACCAGTCAAGTCTGAGACGTGTTTGGGAGCTTATGTTTCTGTTTTGTGTCCTAGTTTATGAAGAAATCTTGGTGTCCGGTCGTGGGGACTCATTTTTCATCCGGACTCATTTCGAGTATGAGAAGGAGCTGCCTCACTGTCATGCCTTCTCCCGGGGAGAGATCTTCAAGGTGGTGGACACCTTATACGACGGCAAACTGGGAAACTGGCTGGCCATCCGCTTGGGCAAAGACAACCAGCTACTAGAGAAAGGCATCATTCCCAACAAGAGCAGGTGAGAATGTACAATTATTGCATGAGATTAAAAGATAAATGTTTAAACCTTAAAGCCGGAAAAACTAAACAAACATCAAATAGAATATGAATTTGTTTTTATATTCGAGAGCAAGCAGACTCTATGTATACCGCTGCTCTGCTTTCTTTGCATAACCCTGCTGCTGCATGACCCCTGCTTTCGTCCTGATCAGAGCCGAGCAGATGGCAAACGTCCAGAACACACACAAGGGCTCGGGAAGTGACCGGGCCGACTTCTGGAGGCTACGTGGTCAGAGGGCGGCCAAGAAGAAAGATGTGCGGAAGAGCCGAGAGGAGAGCTCTGCGGCTGTCTCCACCCGCTTCCCTGCCTATGAGAGGGTGGTGCTGAGAGAAGGTGGGTGCTACAAACCAAAAAAGAAAGAACGACAAAACTACTTATTTTACTTGATTTGTGCTTGAAAGATTATTCAACAATTGAGTGTAGTTTTCTAATTATAGGCAGCGTGTTTCTAGATTATTAACAGTTAAGAATCTCTAAACAGATACTGTGAATTAACCAATAGTAGTAAACATTAGTAATTTATTATTGTATTTAAATACATTAAATAGTTCATTTAAATACACACACAAATTATGTATTTTTATATATTACATTTTATTAAATATTTGCTGATTTTGAAAGTCTTTTATGTTAGCAATAGCATTTATTTGCATTTATTTGATTGAAATACTGTGAAACATTATTACTGTTTAAATTAACTGTATCTAATTTAAATATATTTTTAATTATTTTATTGGCACATGGTTATTAATAATGGTTTTAATTACCATCAATGTTAAAAACTGTTTTTGCTGTTTAATAGTTTTGTGGAAATCCTGTTACTGTTTTCTTTCAGGAATTTCTAATGACTATAAAATTCTATATAACAACATTTATTTGAAGTTAAAAAACACTTTTGTAATATAATAAATGTCTTCTATGATCCATTTAATTTAAGTGTCCATGCTAAAATAAATTATTCATTTCCTTTTTTGTAAATTTTAATGCAAACTTCTGAAAGGTAATGTATCATGATGTAAATATTATAGCAAAAACAACATTAAAAGTCGGTAACAGTTTATTCCGATAGTCCACTTTAGACATTCTACTAATAGTAAGTAACTTTGCATCTACATGTCAACTAGCAGTCATTAGAGTATTAGTAGACTATCTGCTTCATAACTTCTAACACTATTTTGATGGGTCCACAACATATAGCATACTTGCTATGAGAAACTTTGTAAGTATATGTCAACTTGTTCTACTAACCCTAAACCTACCCTGACTGTCTACTCTGAGAGTTAGACATGTAGCTGCAAATTAATGAGAATTAGTTGACATGTAGTTACAAAGTTGCTTATAGTTAGTAGAATGTCTAAAGTGGACTGTCAGAATAAAGTGTAACCAAAAAGTTTAAAATATTTCAAACCTTTGAGCGGAGTATTACAATGTGAAGGTGGTTTATGAGTACACTGTCCCAGAAATTCAAAAGGATTAAAAGGGGTAGGTTTATGTGTAAGGTTTGTGTAGCGTGATAGAAAATACACCACCAATATAAAAAAAGCAGCCAGAAAACACATCACGATAAGGTACACATCATGCACAACTGATGCAATGGATGGCAAACATCGTAATTTACTTATCATGGTGGTACCTGTGTCATTTACACAATAGACAGTTTCAATAACGCAATGGCTGAATGCACACAACATTAGTCACATGCGGACTGGCCTAATACCGCTAATGATGGTCTCTGCATACCCACACAGACAGCTGAGAAATTTTTAATACGTTTGAAAAATGGGCTCATCACAGAGAGATTGCTCCCTACACGTTGTTCAAGAAAGATCGCCCAATAAAATCATCGTGATTTATGTGACAGAAACCACAGTCAAGAATTTGAAAAAGGCCGTTTTAAATCATCAGTCACGACTCTTCTGACTCTTCTTTAATACTCTTCAAACCCTTTTTACGTAGCTAAAAGAGTGTTTATTACCATTAATATAAACCATTTTGTAATTTAGTCAGGCTAAAACAGATTAGCGCTGCTGTGAAATCCTGGTTGTAAGCCTTGTTCTTCTCCTAACAGCGGGATTTCAAAGGCCGGTTGTGCTGTTTGGACCAATCGCTGATGCTGCCAGTGAAAAACTGGCCGGGGAGCTTCCAGACGAGTTTGTAATTGCCAGTGAGTTGATGCTGCTGTCTCTACCATACCATCAATAATGTCCTAAGGGATGCTCACACTGGATTTTAAGTGTGCAAAATTGTTTTAGACTCTGTAATTGATATAAGCAATACAATATGGATAATAAAATCTAGTGTAACAGCATCCAGAGATTTAGCTTACATTGTAGCTAACTTTTGTAGTGCTGTCAAACGATTAATCACAATTTATCACGTCCAAAATAAAAGTTTTTATTTACATAATATATTTGTGTGTGCTTTGTGTATTATGTATATCTAAATACACACATGCAGTATATGTTTTGAAATTATGTAAATAAATGTATGGGTCACACTTTGTATTAGGTGGCCTTAACTACTATGTACTTGTGTTAAAAGATAAGTACAATGTACTTATTGTGATCATATTGTATTTCAAAACACACTTGCTGCTATTGAGGTGGGATACGGGTAAGGTTAGGGACAGGTTTTGTGGTATGGATAGGTTTAAGGGTGGGTTAAGGTGTAATAAGTGGGGCAACAGTGTAATTATAAATGTAAGTACAGAAATTAATTACAGATGTAATTACATATAGGTATTTTTAAAAATATAAGTACAGTGTAAAAACGTATGTACACAATAAGTGCATTGTACAAAGTGATCAATTTCAAAGTACATAGTAGTTAATTGAAAAGTTCACTCAAAAATTAAAATTACCCCATATTTTACTCACCCCGAAACCATCCTAGATGTATATGACCAGGACACATTTTTTAAAAACTCGTCTGAAAAAAGAAAGCCATACAGTATACACCTAGGATGGCTTCGGGGGGAGTAAAATATGGGGTAATTTTCATTTTTGGGTTAACTATTCCTTTAATGACACCTAATATAGAGTGGGACAAATTTATGTTCATATAATTTAAAGTATATAAATGTATTTATACATTTAATATATACATAATAAATATACATGTATAGTACACACATATACTATGTAAACAGAAACTTTTATTTTGGATGTAATTATTCACAATTAATCATTTGACAGCACTAATCATTTGTATTGCATTGTACGTGTTTAGTAAGTATTCTTATTTGTAATTTGATCATACTCATTGGTTTTGTTCATTGGCACATCAGAAACAGAACCTAAAGATGCGGGGTCAGAGAAATCCTCCGGGGTGGTTCGTCTCAACACTATTCGACAGATCATTGAACAGGTAATTGTGTATGCACACAAACTAATAATCAAAACTTACTGCATTCTCTTTTTTGACATAAATGTTTGTACATTTCACCAGTACTAAACAGCGACCAATTTTATCATTGATGCAGGAAAAGCATGCACTCTTGGACGTCACCCCTAAAGCAGTGGACACCCTAAACTACACGCAGTGGTACCCCATAGTCATTCTCTTCAGCCCGGACAGCAAACCTGGGGTGAAGGCAATGAGACAGAGGATCATCCCCAGCTCTAACCGCAGTGCCCGCAAACTCTATGACCAGGCTCTGAAGCTCAGGAAAACCTGCTCACACCTGTTTACCGGTCAGTCTTGGGGTTCCGGACACAAATCAGTCATTATTTTCTCAACCCTATATTGTTCTGGATTATTAAAGTTTTATGATTAATTTAAATTATTTGATTATTTGCTTTGATTATTTAAATTCAGAAAGCATAATAGAAGCGTGTTTTGCTTGGGTGGCATTTAAATTTTGTAAAAATAGATAATAAAAGGATTCTGTTAATTGAAATGCTTATAAACTGAATTGTGGGGAAGTGCAGTAAAGAGAAGCTATCGTATATTGTGATTGGCACATATCAATATAAACTGACTTCGACACAGATTCCAATTCGAAAATCCAAGTGATTAAAGCAGCTGATGGAAACACTGTGAGATAAATAGATCAAGTTGAACCTAGAGAACAGTTGACCCAAATCGAAATGTTTTGATTTCCTCTCTTTCTGTCCCTCCCCCTTCGGTCTGTTAGCTGTTATCGATCTGAACTCGGCTAATGATGCCTGGTATGGCAGTTTGAAGGAGACCATACGAGATCAGCAGACCCACGCTGTGTGGGTCTCAGAGGGGAAGGTAAAAACAATGCACGATATAGTTCTCCACCACTTTCTATCCACTCTTAAACAAAAGCTTCTGTTAAAGTCAACGTGAAACGCTGTTTACACAACATTGTGTTTCTGGCATCGAATGTATTTCTGAGTCAAACTGAATCTAATATGAGAAGAATTGCAAGCTGAGACATCATTGAAATTGCTGTGTTCCCCAAACGTATGTCACATTGAATAAAACCTTATGGTAATTGAATAAATTTAAATGTAAATAATTAAAAAAGGGATGCAGCACAGTTTTACTTTTACAAGAGTTTTCTAATATTAATTAAACGGCTATTATATAAAAAGTTGTTTGTATAAAAGTATTATACTAATATATTAACATTATATATATAAAAAAGAATAATTAAATATATATGTATGAAATATATATTGATCTTAAATACCAACACATGATGAATCATGTACAGTACATGAAAAAATGATTTCATGTTGACTTTAATGCAACATTTTACAGTATCTCTTTACATTAAGACTCCTTCATTCACCTTTTCCCACTTTATCTTTCCCAGCATTCCTGAATGTTTTCTTTACAGTTAAACCTGTAGTTTACCTACTAATGCATGCTTTCCTTTTCTGAAAGTCATTATAGTCATTCCTCCTGTTTTTCTGTGCTTTTACTGTTCATCATTCTTTGGTGGTGCTCTACAGCTTTCGTTCTGTTTTGTTTTTGTGTTTTTTGTTTTCACTCCTCTCTGTACACAAGATCCATCATGTGTCTCTTTTAGCTGGACGGGACGGAGGGGGACCTTGACGTTCACGATGACCGCATGTCATATCTCTCGGCCATGAGCGCTGACTATCTCAGCATGGACAGCCGGCTGACCAGCGACTACGACGACACGGCGGATGAGGGCGGGACTTGCACAGATAACGAAACGGACGAGCCGCTCGATCGCCAGCGGGTGTCGGCCATTAGCCGCTCCTCTGAGCCAGTCATGCCAGAGGAGGTTAGAGTACACCTTTAACATTTCTACAGGGTTCCCACTGCCATAGAAGACCTGGAGATGTACATAGCTCCACACACACACACGCATGCATGCTAATACCAAAGCATCGTGGGCTGTTTATTATGCCTGAGGACACACATGGATAATGCATCTTTCACGGTGATGGGTGAACTGCTTGCACATGCATTGACATCTACACACTTAAACATGCTTACTGCGACGGCATCCCTCACAGTTGCCTAGATCAGCACAAAGTCAGCTCAAGGAAAGACAGCAGAGGTCAAGCCGGCAGGGAAATACATTTTCACATTAAGAACAAGACATTAACACATACTTGTCATCCACGAATGACATGCTGTAAAAGCAGGAAGCGCATGGTAATGACTTTACATGGCAAATCGCTTGGATTTCATGCTTTCCAAAAACAGATGAACGTTAAGTACATCTGTAAATGCAAAAAGCAGCCACTTCTGCCCCCTTCTGTTAGATGTTGGAACTATAATATTCTTGATCACTAAAAATGTATTTAATTGTGTTGTGATTGTTAAATCTAAATGTCTTTGTTAAATTAAGTGTTATAAATGTAATAAAAAGCTATTAATATAGTTAAAGTTAAATAATAGATGATAAAATTTTAACTTAAAAAACAGTTTTTAAAAAAATGTTGCATGGGCAACTAAGTAAAAATGAAAGCTAAATAGAAATAATGTTTCAAAAAGTATTACAATTTAATGATATATATATATATATTAATTAACATTTAATAAAAATGACAAGCACACAAATTTGAAATTGAAATTGAAACTAAAAAAGCTAATTCAAATAAAAACAAATTAAAGCTAAATAGAAATATTTTTAAGAGCTAATAAAAATGACAAAAGCACATGATAATGACTGTAACTTAAACTAAAATTAAAATGTAAAAATATTAGAAAATAAAGGTTAATTTTAAAATAAGCTTTTAGAGTAATACATATTATAATAAATAGAACAGAATATCAAGTATATAAATAATCCTAAAAGTTTGTATGCAATTGGGATAATTGTGATTTAAAAGGCCATTTAAATATAATTAATCAATTGTTAAATATGGTAATAAAATAAATGAATAAAATAATATTTGAGCAGCTTTTTAAACAGCTTTTTAAAGTAATCACAAAGGAAAAAAATGAATTGGGAAAAAAAAAGTAGATGGATAGAGTGGTTGATGTGAATGTTAAATCAGAAGCAAGACAAACAGATTCCTGACTGTATATTTTCTGTAGTGTGCATATGCAGGAATGCATAGACATCTTTCTATGTTATCTATCTTTTTCTTGTTCCTCTAGATCCTCAGGAAGTCAAGCCCAGAGATTCGAGGTCGCATCCCGCGGGTGGCCAGCAGAGAGATGCTGACAGAGGCTAGTCCCCCCTTAATGTCTACCTTCCTGCCTGACCCTGCAAAGGTGAGCTCGTGTCACGCTCCCTAATGGCTTTCTTTTTTTAAAAACGCCATTCATCAAGATATATGAAGTGTCAAAAAGAGACTGGAAACTTGCATACAGTGGACACTTAAGCCACACTTTAAAAGGATGAAATGCGTTAATATTTTATGTGACATGCATCCATTTTTAAGTTTACAAATACTCTTTGCAGTAAAGACTGTAAACTGACTCTGACTAACACAACTTTTCTCCTGACTGCACCCGCATTCATGCAGAAGAACGGCCTGATTTGGCACAACCACTTTTCCAGCAGCTCAGAATCCTCTCGCAGCAGCTCAGTGACACATTTTGGTACGCTGTAGAGCCGTGTTCACTGTTGTGCCAAATTGGTTAAATAACTAGTATAGTGTACTTGAAAGCCACTGTCAGCATCTAGATGGTTTTGAACTAATCGTACCAGTCACATACAGTGTGAACATGTAAAAAAAAAAAAAAAAAA
This sequence comes from Enteromius mattozi, assembly GCA_032359235.1. Taxonomy (NCBI): domain Eukaryota; kingdom Metazoa; phylum Chordata; class Actinopteri; order Cypriniformes; family Cyprinidae; genus Enteromius; species Enteromius mattozi. Next base: position 3,697,973 of record JAUMHE010000055.1, read on the forward strand.
CTTTCACAATAAGTTACAATAGTTAATTGCAAATTTTTACACTAATTTAGTGTAAATATATATTATAGACCTATTATATATTTATTGTATTAATTATTAATTCATATATTTTAAAAATGCACTTTGAAAGCCCCGTTCTCACCAAGTAGGATAAACTATAAAGATAAAGATATCAGCATTCACACCAGCAAACAGTATAGTTTGTTTATTCTAAGCACATGCTCATCTGCCACTTTTAATTCTCAAGCTCGTTATAGCAGGATGGATTCTGATTGGGTATCAAAAATCGTTCTGAAAGTGATTCCAATGATAATGTTTCTCTGTGCCTTTATCGTTATTCCTGTGGTGTGGATTCTGCTATTCTTAAATATTGAGGACGATTCTTAAAACTATATCTTTATTTATATATATATATATATAGTTATCATCCTCAGTGTAAATGGGCCTTAACTCCAAATTTAAAGGAATACTTCACCCAAAAATGAAAATTCTGTCATCATTTACTTGCCCTCAAGTAGTTCCAAACCTGCATAAATTTCTTTGTTCTCCCAAACACAAAGGAAGATATTTTAAAGAATGTTTGTGATCAGGCTGTTTTGGGTCACCACTGACTTCCATAGTATTTTTTTTTTCTACTATGGAAGTCAATGGTGACCAAAACAGCCTGGTTGCAAACTTTAACTTAAACTTTATACATGTTAAAAATTTATAAATATTAATATATTAGAAAATATATTAGAAAATAACAGCATAGATAAACTGGATAAATGCTATATAATATAACAATATTTAGTATTATTTACATTAATTATTTAGCTTGAATTTTTTACTTTTGTTTTTATTTTAATTTTACTTTCAATTTTAATCATTATGTGCTTTTCTTTTAATTCTTTTTTGTGTTTTTAAACATTTTTATTTAGCTTTAACTTTTTATTTCAGTTTTAGTCATTTTTGTTCTTTTTTTCAGTTAGTTGCCAAGGTGACATTTGAAAAATTCTTTATTTAAATAAAATTTTTGGGGTTTTTTTGTTTATATATATAGATGTTATATTATTTCAGCTTTAGAATTTTAATAGTTAATAGTGTAGGTTTAGTTTCATGATTCTTAATGCATTAATTCATGTTTACAAGTTACACCTTAATTATAAAGTGTTTTTAGTAGTTTTTACCATTTCGGCAGTGTTTATAGAAAAACTGAAGCTATTAGTTAGTGTTTTATTTATTACTAGTAGGTAGTGTTGTTAGTAGGTTTTGTGTTTGGAATCCGGAGCTCATTGTGAATGATATAATCCAGTGCTGTCTTTCCCTATGGTTTAGGAAGAGAAGTGTAGTAGGAAGCCCTGTGATTCAGTTTTGTGGTGCTGTTCTCCTTCATATTCATTTGTCTTTCAGGTAAAATTGCTGTCTCAAGTGGAGGCATCACGGGGGCAGTACGACCCCTCTCGAAACTACGACTCTCGTTCAAGCAGTCCCGCGAGCAGCGAGCACCCGCGCAGCCAGGAATCTCCTGCAAAAACCAAACCCCTGCCTCCCCCCGCAGCTCTCAAACCTTCCTACGCGTCCCGCAGCTCCAGAGGCCTTGTAAACAGCCCCCCGGTACGGGACAGCAAACCTCTGGAGGACAGCCCTGACGATCCCTCTCAGAGGTCTTTCCTGGGCAAAGTGAAGGCCTTTGAGCAAATGGATCACTTGGCCCGAACACAGAGAGTCCTGGAGATCCAAGAGGCCCAGAGCGCCAGGGTGAGTGTTCACCATCTTTAGGCTTTGCGAGAACAATAACAACAACATGACAATTCAAAAACTCTTTCTTCCTTGTATTTGTCAACTAGTAACTTGTTATCTATCTAAAATGCTAGTTCCAGAAGCTTGACCTACCAATCGGTCAGAAATAAATTTACCTACATTTACTGCAAAAGAAGCACATCACAATTTGTTTTTTTAATTCTTTGTGAAAGAGGCATTGTATTGAATAAATAAGCTTTCCATTAAGTGAATGTGTGGTTAGGACAATGTTTGGCTGAGATACAACTATATGAAAATCTGGAATCTGAGGGTGCAAATAAAATCTAAATATTGAGCAAATCTTTTAAAGTTGTCCAAATGAAGTTCTTAGCTATGCATATTAATAATCATGGTAGTGGTACAAAATATAGCACATATTGTAATGAAACATGATCTTTACTTGATAAAAGAAATATAAATAATTTTGACCCATACAATGGTAGTATTGTTGGCTATTGCTACTAATATATATGACTGGTTTTGTGGTCTAGGGTCACTTATAGCATTTTGTCAATATTTACACAATTTTTCTTCTTGAAAACAGAGTTTTGATGATTTATCATACAAACATATTTTCTAATAAAATATGCCTCCTTCCAATTTATAAATACCAATTCTAGTTCTGATATTTTCATTTTCTGCCTAAACATTTATTTATGTTAGCAATTCTGGGGTGTTTGATTTGCCTGTTTTCAGTTGGAGATTGCACAGAAACATCCAGACATCTATGCCGTCCCCATGAAATCTCAGAAACTGGACCACAGCAGGCCACAACCCATCGGGTAAGAGTCTGGTTTTGTTCAGAAGGTGTGGTCACATGAGCAACATTTTGTAGTGGTGTATGAAGCACTGCTAACACGAGTAACTTTCAAACCAAGCAGCTTTTCACAACTCGGACTTGTGAAATTCCCAATCATGTGCGTTCCTACTGAACTGTCTTGCTTTCATCCACAAAACTTAGCAGGATAAATGCACACTCAATCTCTCCCTGATCTTTGCGTCCAGCTCCAGTGCGCGACCAGAGCCCCAGACGCCTCCTTGCAAGCTGCCATACTCAGAGAGCCGCCCGCTCGGCCTCGGCGAGGAGCCCGGAGAGGAGTTTCGGCATCAGCTGGCGGAGCAGACCAAGCGCGGCTACTACACCACCACACAAAAGTATCAGGACACTGAGCTGTAGAGTTCCTCTGCTTCGGCTCACCGCACAGCTTCACCATTCCACCGGGGCACTGCCCTGCACCAAAACTGCTGCTGACTTGGAAGTCCCATTTGCTTTTAAGTTTCCCACACGCATATATTTGTCTTTTTCACTTCAGAGAAGTTCAACTTTCTGTCCATGAGGATAGAATCTTATTGTTTTTATATATATATATTTGCATTACTTTGTTTCCCTCCTTGTGATCCGAGAATCATGTTTTCTTGCCTATGCAATTTTTTAAGTTTCTGCAACGCAACAGAAATGTCTCGCCACGAGTTCCTCTTTCTCTCTTCGCTCCATGAAAACCTTAAACCTGTCGTGTGTGCTACAGACCAGCTTTTTGTTACTTTCTTTTTACAAGCCTGATGAAGCAAAACTTTTAAAACATCACTCTCTTCAAGGTTTATACTATCTTTGCATTCCTTCATTTCTGATCATGTGTGTGTATATGATGTAAGACAATACACTGGATTTTGTTACAACGTTTTGAAGTGCCTTTTACTTTACGAATAACGTTGGAGGTTTGTGGACTTGACAATCCAGCCCTCTGGACAATATTATTGCTGCTTACAGCTCCAAGGAAAAACAGGGAAAAGTCAACACCAAAACCCTTAATACCGTCCGCCCGTATCCTCAGTGTAGCGACAGCAATGACTGACGAGTTTGCGAGGGGATGCGTCACCAATCAGGTCGACACTGGTTGGTTCGAGTGATTGAAATTGCTGTGGTAACGGTTTGTCTTATTTCAACCCCACTGCATTACGTTTTTAACACGCTTGATTGTACGTTGGTCCGCTTTACCTCCACATATTAGTGCTTCTAAAACTCGTGGATTATATTTTGATGGCTTCCACTGTGTGTGAGGATCACACGCCCAGAGAATATTCCCTGGACATTTACGTTCAGGTCTACTGTGGAATTTCACTCTACTACACCAAATAAAATAAACTATATTGACATTACTGACTTACTTGTGTGTTTTTATTAATCCAGCAGGTTGGAATCCATCATCCAGTGGGCTATAAACTGAAGGGATCAATTTTCCTCAAGTTTAAAGGATAGTTCACCCACAAAATTTTACTCACCCTCATGGCATTACAAATGAGAGATTTTGAAGACTGTTGGGAACCAAACAACATTTGAGCCCACTGACTTTGTATGGACAATGGTCAAAATCTCTTTTGTTTCACAGAAGGCAGTTTGGAACAACATGAGGGTAAAGTAACTATTGTAAACAACTCAATAACAAATACATGACAATTAAAACCTTTCAAGCATCTCAAATTAGCTTGACTGGTTTATCATATACAAGAGAGAGAGAGAGAGAGAATTGATGTTATTTTACTGTGATTTCCCATCTGTGTGGTATAGGTAATGAAAATTGATTCTGTCATGAAACGCAGTGGTTTCATTGCGTCCAGTGAGTTGACTCTTGTTCAGCGCCGTGTTAAAGCCGTTATCCTTGTACATGCCACTTTTCAGAAGATGCTCAGAAAACTTCCGACGACTTCCATTAAAGGCTGTCTGCAAAATGAACAGTATGTGTAAATACTTCTGTCTGAAAAATCTTAACAATAGGACAGTGTGTGCTGTGTACTCACCGGCATTTCGTGTACTGTTGGTTTTTTGCTTCCATATGTTTGGTTTGTTGTTTGGTATAAAGGGTTGATCATTTTGTGTCTGGAAAGCATAACAAGGCTTATTATTATTTCTAACATAGGAAAATGGATTAACAACATATACAGTACACACACTTCTATCTATCTACTGCATGTAACGTTAGTTAGTTGGTGTGTGTGTGACCCTGGACCACAAAACCAGTCTTAAGTAGCACATGCATATTATTTGTAGTAATAACTACAAATATCAATATTATATTGATATATCAATATATCGTACCTTTAGATTCCAGATATTCAGATACGTTAGTTGTCTCTTGGTCAAATATTGCTCTATCCCAAACCATAAATTAATGGAAAGCTTATTTATTCAGCTTTGAGATGATGTTTTATAAATCATAATTTCGAAAAATAGTGGTCTAGGATCACACATACCTGAAACTGCTAATCAAGGTGTTCAGGATTAATATACGTTACTAGAAACTTCCAAGCTAAATACTAACACATGAATACATATACACTCATATATTAACGAACGAATAAATGAATTTAGATCCCATGATGCACCGCGGCTGAACGACTCTTGTCACCTGTATCCTCTGAAACACTCCGGATTATTAAAGCGAGTTGGTAAGTTTTTATCCACTTTGTACACATCGCTTGTCTTTATGTCAGTAGTATCAGACGATGGGTCAGGCTCCGCTCTTGTTCCCCCTTCTGCGGAAAGATCGTCCATGTTTTCGTTTGCTCCAAGGCCTCAGTGAATCTAGACTTTATGGACGCTTGGTTGCTATCAACATTGTAACTAAGTGACGTCATGCGTATTTAGTTAGTCGTTTTTGTGTCCCCCTAAGTTTAAAATGCAAATTAAGATAAGGAAACAACACACTTCTGCTGAGTGAAATTACATGTTACTTTTTGTCTTTGTTATTAAAGTTGATGAAAAACAATTAACTTCAGTAAATCAGTGCATAGTTTAATTAAACATAAGGCAACTTACTATTTCAAGTTCAAGACAGAATCCAATAACTGAACTACATTTTTATTTCGTAAAAAAAACACCACGTATTTACATGATTTACTCATTATCTAACCCTAACTATCTGCATCAATTGCAATTGACAATATTGTGTAACTCCATTAAAAAAAAGTAAGTAATTGTTATTTTTCTCATCTGGGGTGTTTTTTTTTTTTCTTCTTTATATAAAAATGATATTTTTACGGCAAATTAATTTCTGTACATATAAAAAAAAATAAATGCATTTTAATAAAGCGTTATTTATCTAAAGTCTTTTCTGCTTATTAGCACGGTTGAATTGGAACAAAGGCCAGTTGCAAAGACACTGAATGGGATTAAATAGCCTACATAAAGGATATTTGTGTTATGTAACATTTAATTATTGCAGGTTTGTATAATAAAGTTTGCATATCACTCTTTTTATTCATTTTGAGGAATCCTAAATCTGTTTTTGTGCAAGTAAATGTTCACATTTAGTCTAGAATACAGTAACATCATGTTTACAGTAATACGTTACTTCACAAAAGTAATCATTTTACTATTTTATTTATTATTTAGTAACCATTACATAACTTGTATCACTTGCACTATCGCACGGATGAAATTTGTTTTATTACAAAAGCAAACAGATTACAATGCACACTGATGTTAGCACGTTTGTCAGACGTCCACAGAACCATCAACCTATAGACAATGACAGAACAACCGATTCAACCATTATTGCTTCTTTACAAAATAAATTATTCTTAGATTGATTTATTTATTAGTAGGCCTACGTCATGCAACCACTTCTTCAAGAACTTTAACACATTTCTGTTGTCTTATACATAGAAAGTAATAGTAAAACCCAGATTTACAGCCATGCAAATTCTTAATTTCAGCTGGAATTTATTTTCCAACAGCTTTTAAATGCTCCGTACAGAAATGTAGTGCTGCACACCCTTTATGAACAGTTGTCATCCAGAATTTCCGCTCTTTGGATTGTATGCCGTTCACTTCATTTCAAACCTAAAAGGAAAACAATACAGATGTGAGAGGGCCCCCTCATGGTTGAGTTTCATGTGAGTGTAAAGTTATGCAAGTGAAACATACTGAAATGTTTCCTATTCATTTATTTGCTTCCAAACCTGTTTTGAGTTTCTCCACGCTGATAAACACACTGCCACAGTGCATTATTACTCACGGTACGAGTTTGAGTCTGGCCTAGCGCGTACCAAAAGTAATAATGGACTGTGAAGCAGTTAAAAAGGTCTCCTTTCTTCTCATCAAGGCACGATGATATCATCAAGGCAAGACATATTTATGATTTGCTACAATTTTGCATACTTTACCTTCTGCAGACTTAAGAAGTTACATCTTAGTCTTCACTTTTCTTCATTATTGGCCCTCAAAGGTTCCCGATTATTCATGAAAGTTAAATCCATCCATTGCTGCAGTGGAGTAGAAAAACATGATGTAATACTTCAAACAATGCAGTATTGTTAGACTAATTAACAGAGACTTCTCTATCAGAATGACATTCTTCAGAATAATGCTGAAAGGTTACAGATTAACAATTACACAAAACGATTATATTCCATTGCATTGTACATAAAGATAAATACATGCAGAAAACAAATCATTTAACAGTTCAACGCCCTTCTTAATATTACAGTTTGCCAAAAGAGGGCGCAAATTTTATAAAGTGTTAAACTAAAATGTTTTATTAAATAAATCAACAAACGCTGTTTAATACATATCAGGTGATCTAATGAAAAAGGGAAAAGTTTCTCACGTAATGTTTGCACTATACTGGCAACAAAACATCTAGATTGTACAGCTTTGGGAGTAAAGCCAATAGCCAGCTGAATACTTACCACTGCAGTGTCTGTGTACATCAGATATTAGCCTACTATAATGAACTAAAATATTACCAATGACTTGGTTGTAATTGAACTAGCTCCAAAAAGCAGTGGCATATTGTTCATTAGAATCCCAAAAGTAGCATATAATAGAAAGTGTGACCCAAAATCCTAGGAAAAATGTTAGTTCTGTAAACTCTACCTGAAAATTATGGATCTGTTTCCGAATATGTGCTGGTCCAGCTGGTGAACCTGAGATATGAGGAGGTCCACAGATGAAGGTTTGAGCTCCAGAAACAGGACTTCAGTGATGTGGTCATTGTAGCCTATACAGCTCTTGTCTGGACATGTGAGAAATTAAATGCTTTTGGGGTGTTAGAGGTTCTTTTTATTGAGTCTTCCTGTGGAAGTGAGGAATCAGGATGGTCATTCCCCAAACCGGAATTCCTGTGTGTGTTTGGAACTGATAAAACTGCTGTAAAGAACAAACTCCATCCTTCTAGAGCTGCTGGAGTCTGTCAGTGAACTCTGAGAAGAATTTAGCATGCTTTTGAAGTGCACACTTAAAAAAATAAAAATAAATAATAATAAAATATGTATATATATATATATATATATATATATATATTTATGTATATGTATATTTAATTGTAATGT
>JAUMHE010000055.1:3709651-3743174 GCA_032359235.1 Enteromius mattozi
GGCCTCAGGCAAATATAGGAATGGGGCCCTATATTTGCACACATTTACTGTTATTTGCTGCTGCACAATGGTGCCACGGTTATGTCCAGTGTTTCTACATTTTTTACGTACATATTATTATGGGATTCTTTCATTAACATTTAGCAGACACTTTTATTCTTTCATGTTGCAGACCACAAAATAGCAATTGATTTACAGTTGAGACGAAAGAACAGAAGTCTAAAATTCTTATTACTTATTCTATTTAATGACACAACCCTGCTACATTTTCGCTTCTCTGTGCGCACATACTGTATTTTGATGCAGCTAAATTCTCAATAAATCTGTTTTCATTGGTACCGTTTCTGTTGTCATAAAACGGGATGAATATGAAACAGTGACTTATTAAAACTACATAACCAGCTTCCAAAATGTTAATCTGCGCAAAAATTCAGATTTATAATCGAATCGTCGTCTGATAAAATCAAACAGCCTACATGAGCGCGAGCGCATCTCGTCTATGAAAAGCATTTTGGGGGCCCCTTGGCTTTCGGGGCCCAAGGCAGTCGCCTGCCTTTGCCTAATGGGTAAGTCCGCCCCTATTAGCTGTGGAACTTGTTGTGGCATTTCTCATTTTGTACATCTTAAGAGCTCGAGATGATTGAAGACATCTTTTGAAGAAATTCATTAAATAATGAGGTGACATAATATGTAAAAGCAGCAGTTGGGAGAGCAGTTGAAAGAGCAGCAGTCCTTATATCTGAAATTTAATGCCATATTTCCAGTCAAATGTCACATTTTACTATGTACTGTAGTGCTGCAGATGAAAAACACGTTTAGAAATGTTACCAAACTTGATTTGGGATCTGGTGCCCCCTTGTGGTCACATTCGCTATTAGCAGTTCTAAACTGCTGGGTTGTGCCCTAAAAAAAATTAGTGGCAGGTCTGTTTTAGAAAGAATTGCAGACAGCAGGCTAAAAATAATGCTTATATGAACCTTTTTCACGTTTCCGGGTTTCTCCGCAGCAGAAGCCATCATAGTTGGGTTAACTTGAAGAGCAGTGAATGGGAGAATACCACAAATATATCTTTTGCATTCCCATTTGCTCAAGTAGCAAAAGAAAAACTCCACGATAGTGTTTTCATGAATTCCAATAAAAGGAAGAAAATAGAAAGGAAAAAGGGTCCATTAGTGTTCATTATTTATTTTATGCTTTTATAATATTTAATAATATTTCTTTTCTTTTCTTATATTATCGGTTTTTCATTATGGTTTGAATTTTAGCAATTTTAAGTCCATCAGTCGTTTAATTTGTTTTTTAAACATTCCTATTTAGCTTATTTATTTCATTTTTAGTATTAGTAATTTTACTAGTTATTCCGCTTCATAAACATTTCAAATTTTTATTAAAACGTTTTCTACCTTTTTCTATATCTATTTCAGATTTATTTAAATTAGAATTTTTAATGGTTCAATATAGTTTCAATATATATATACATATATAAATAGATTTAATTTCATTTTAGTTAATAATAACTCCACAGGCTATTAGTGGCTAATACATAAAATTAAATGCAAAAATTCATATAACGGTTAAAATAGCAAAATAAAAGGAGAAAACACTGTTCTTGTGTATTAAAGGGTGAATCAAACTGATATACAGTAGTAGAAGTTCATAAACTAACAGTATGCTTTGTGTTAAAATATTGCCTACATTCATTTTTACTGCATTAATATTAATAATACATGTAATTGTTTGATTTTAGGGATGTGGTTTACTTAAAGAACAAAATTATACACAATGTTGCACAATCATTCCATCAAGATGATAAACAGGACAAACAGAACCATTTTAAAATGACCTTTAATTTGTTAAACTTCTACATAAAAACTGCCCAGTTTGACAGACATACAATTTTGACTTTTACAATATGAATGATTTGAATTGAACTGAAATAAAACTCAACTCAGTGTCTACTATACTGGTTAGCATTTGCAAAAAAGTCACAAGCCTTTCACACTTGATTTGGCAGTTTTATGTTTATGAGGTCTTCCAAGGAAAGGATCCAGCAAGTTCAAAAGCACAATATACAGAAAAACACAGACATTTCAGCTCTGCAGTAGTGTTTCCTCATGAATGGATATGACAATATTTGTCATGTTCAGAGCCTATTATTGAAGAGCAGCCCAAATCTATCCTGAATGAGGTAAATACTTGTGTTTAACATCAAAAATGAAATCAGAATGATATTGACAGGGTCCAAAATTAACAATCGACAGACTTTACCAACCATAAAGTATTTCTTATGTGCTCACAAAAAGTTTTTATTCAAAATACATGTTCATTCCTATGACAATGGAATTATTAAGCTGTTTTTCCCCATCGTATAAAGTACAAAGAACATGTGATTTTGGTGCAAGATATATAAAACATTTTTTAGTACTAGAATAAAAGAGAAATCTTAGTATTAGGGTTACATATTCAAGCATTTATTTGTCTTTGAATCACAATTTATTTTAGAATGAACCCATTTATTATATCCCATTTCATAATAGTTACCAACCAATAGGCATGTAAGCTTTTATTTACTCACCAAAGCCAGCTTTTTTTTACGTGCATGTGGCCTTGGTAATTGTTAATCTTGGACCCTGGATAGCAATCATTCAGAGAGAGAAAAAAAGAATCTAAAACAGTGTAAACAATTCAAAAAGAATAACTTAGGGGGGGATGTGTAGACACAAGACCATGCATATATTTTCCAAAAGAAATAAAACACTCAAGAAGATAAAAGTAGAGAAGAAAAAAAAAAACAGGCACAAACACAATTCAAAAAGCATAAGTTCAACCGTCAGAAAGCGAAGGCTTGAACTTTATGGAGAATTGAACCCCCTAAAACTGGCACACACACAGAGACAGGGCAAGCATGCATGCGTCGAAACACAGCACCAGCTGAGGACCACCATCAACATCTACTGGACTGCACCACTACAGCTACACCAGACACAGCCACATCCACTGCGCCGAGAGACAGAGAGAATGAGAGGAAAAGAGAGAGAAAGAGGCTATTCAGATACTCTTCTAAATGCCAATTAAGTTACATTTATTAATAGAGGACTTCTGGGATTTCATGAACTGATTCTGATGGAATCCACTTATATGATTATGCAACATTTGGTTGCAGTCCTCTAATCTGAATGGCTAAGCGACATTTCAGAGATTTTTCATGTTTCAGCAGGGCAATGTTTCAGCAATATCCTGTGACGTACACTACTGGACTTTCAAATTTGCATGTTTTTGGTTTGAATATTAGATTTGTTTTCAACATATTAAGCACACATTCACTACTGTGTGTATTTTAGAATGCAATTAGTTCAAAATAGTTCAAATGAATTACAAAAAGGTCTTTGTTCTTGTTTTTTTTCCCCTTAAATCCATTTAATCCTTTACTTAATTCATCCTGAAAAAAAAAAGTTCATCCTTTGCATGGTTGTGCCTGGTAGACCAGAATACACTGTAAAAAAAATAATATTATTTCAGTCTTTCTACTAAACATTTCCCATATAATTGAATTTGTTTCTTGCTATTTAATTGTGACATTTATTAGACATTTCTAAGTGCTAATTCACTCAAAATAAATCATACATATTTTTGTTTGCAATGAAAATTGAGGGACATTTTCTTTTCTTTTCTTTTTTTTTTTGCAAGTATCAACAATGCTGAACATGCTTACAAAGTTGGTTGAAAATGTACATTTATAACAAAGGTCTAGCAGGGGTGCCGTGGGATATATGGGGTAGTTAGGGTATTTGTCAAATAATATATTGTCCAGATTAGGTTAGACTTACTAAGTTTACCAGTTTCTGGTAATAGTTGTATGGGAAAAATATTGGATTCAGATTAAATGAATCTGTGAATCACTAATTTCAGCCTGTCACAACAGGGCAGATGCAGAAAAACAGGAGACAAAGAGGAGAAAGAGAAAATTTGCCTGAGAGAAGAGGCAGAAAGAGGGAGTTTGAGACAGCGAGAGTGAGAGAAACAGAAGAGGAGGTGAGAAAGAGAGCGAGAGGAAGAAGGGAGCAGCTGTGGCGTGTGTGTGCACATCGCAGGAGGAAAGTGTGAATGAGTGAGTGAGTGAGTGAGGTGACACTTCTTTCTTCTCTGGGAGGAAAGAGTAAGAGAACCAGAAAAGATGCTTACCACTTCACCTGCCATAGAGAAACTATTTATCTACAACAGCACCTCAAACAAAGTGTAGGGGATGATTATGCATTCATCATCATGTTAATAATAATGACTAGATTTGCATTTCCTGATGGAAATACCAGTGCTTGCAAGGCAGCAAAAGTGTTAATGTAAAATTATAGCTTGAAAAGAAATAATCCAGTATGCAAATATTACAATGACAATCACTGTCTGTTTTTTTTTTTTATTTTAAAAACATTCTATTGTCGGTTGGGGTTTGTAAGATTTTTGAAATACATCTCATAAAACAGCAATAGTGTGAAATATTATTGCAATTTAATATATATATATATATATATTATTATTATTTTTTTTTTTTTTTTAATGTAATTTATTCATCTGGTGGCAGCATAATTTCTCCATCCTTCAGAAAGCATCTAATATTCAGATTTGCTGCTTAAGAAACATTTATTATTAATGTTGAAAATATTTTTGCTGCTTAATATTTTTTTTTTTGTAAACAATGGTTCAAAAGAAACTATAAACTATAAGAAATATATATTTTTTACATTTTTATTATCATTGTCATTACTGTCAGTTTTGATCAATTTAAAGCACAATTTAATGCTTGCTGTATAAAGTATTATTATATATTTTTAAAATCTTACTAACCCCAAACCTTTGAATAGTAGTGTACCTAATTCCAAAAAGACAAGCTTTTTGATATAACCATCCCTGACTTGAACAGCAAATACATACAGGAATATACAATAGGAAAAAACTTAATCGTACATTTCTATGATCTAATCTATGTGAAAACTGAGGCAGAAGCAGGATTTAAATACACTGCCGCCTTGCAAACACTGCGATGATAACTGAAAAAACAATGCTAGCCTATGATGTATAAAACAAGTCCCATTTATCCCCCACATTTTTATAGTTTTCACATAACCGAGTCTGCACTGACAAATATTCATCAAAGTCTAATGTCTTCATGAGAAACTCCTCTTGGCTCTGAAGCAAGCCAGGCAAGAACAAGACATGTACACGGCACTTACTCTGTGCCTCAGCGAACAAACCTAAAGGCTCGGCTCTGACGGCAAGCAGCTACGGCACAAGGCTAAATACTCTAGGTCCATACGAGAAGCAAGCTTTTGCAAATAATCAGAACGCTAGTCATAAAAAAAATCAGTTTGCCTTCTTATGGCAGACGAGAGGGTTCAGTGAAAGTGGTTGCGTTAAAAATGGAATATCCTTTCAGTTAGTCCCCCATTTGCCAGCTCTCTGACTACAGTTACAAGAGGAGGACGTTTCACGCAAGGACGCTTGCCCTGCCACTCCTGTGCCAGCCAAACACTTTTAGGGATCTGCAAAGAAAGGAACAGAAACAAAAAGCAAAAAAAGAAACAAATAAAAAAAAAATCACACAAGATATGTTAGAGATGTTGCACAATAACTCCTGTACAATCGTTGATTCACAGACAGCAATGGGTTAAAAACGTTTAGTAAACCACGGAAGCTCAACGTCGGAGCGCAGCCCCACTATGAAGTGTGAATTAAAGACAGGGACAGTATAAAACCATACAAAAATTCTTCATATATTTAGCTCGCGACACTATCAAGCGTATTTAACAGCTGCTGATAAAGCTATGGACAAATGACGAATCGGTTAAGCAGCAATAAATAGCCTGTATGTTTTTCTAGCATGCACACAGAATGGTATTCCTGCTGTAAGCATTGCTTATACACACTGCCACGACCACCAGGAAAATTGTTCTTTAACTTCACGTTAAGTGTTAGTTTTCCATGCTGGTCAGTGTACGAATAACATGCATCTTTTCAATTATTGCTTCAACGCTCACTACACTGAAAGGCATCGCGTTAACTATGGGTTCATGAGTATATTTTGTACTTTTTTTTTTTTTTACAGCAGTAAATGCAAAGCTAGCAGAAGTCTCACAGAGGCATGCATTAATTTCTTAAGCTCTTCACATATAATGATTTGCGCTGAAATCGAATGCGATTTGCCGTCGGGGAAAGAAAAAACAATCCTGTATATATTCAGGATTTTTTGAGGTACAAGGATGTACACCAAAGTAAACGTACCTGAGAAAATACTCTATTCCATCTCTCATGCAAAAGATTCTCTCGAGTCAGACATTTCGATGTCTTAAAAAATTATTATAATTAAAAACACCAAGATTGCTACTTATTCTGTATTTTAAGGTCAAAACATTAGTAAGTAATTACTTTTTATTGCCAGAAGGTTTCAGAATATTTGCTTTTGATATTTTCTAATTATTCTTAATCTAAAAGTATTTGCTTGTAGATCATTAAAAATATGAGCATGAGTATCTACATGTCTTGGTTATAGCAGAAAACCACCATAATGCCAAGTTATAATGCTAAATATGAGCATGATATGTTGGTAAAGCAGCCATTTCCATCAGATATATCAAAATTACACAGCAGCTGTCTTTATTGCCTAATTGACTGTACCCTCATGTATGCAGAACTTGTTTAACACTGATAAGGTCTAAGGGAGACATAACAGAGAATTGACACATGGCATCTTGAACTTGTAAAAACAGAAAGTGCGCTGCTGTCTGCTTCCTCTGTTCAATGAGAACATTTTCATGTATAGTTAAACAGCGTTCACTAAAAACGCTTTTCAGTGATGTGGGATTATATGTATGTCATAGCACCTTTGGCATTCGTGTCCAAAAAGAGTTTGATGTAGGATGTGGGCACGTATCCTTCCTCATCCTCGTTTCTGCGGACACGGGTCCAACCGTCACCCTTATCTTCCTCGATTACGTACAACATCTCGCTCTCGGCCATGGATATGGTACCTTCGTTCTGACCTACAGACACCAAAACAGGGAATGTGGGTTTCCACAAATAAGGTAAAAATAAATGCATATAATGAGAAAATGAAACCTTGCATGCATGTCAACCTGTTGTTTGGGATCCCAAAACCAAAATATGAACCTTTCATAACCCATAATAGTGGCACTTTAATAAATAATTAGAAGTGAAAAAAAATATGTAAAATATTCTCCAGAACTGTTTAACAATCCTAAATACCTGACATAATTAACTAATTTTCTTTCTGGAAGATGATCGTTTTTGTGTTACCTTCAAATGGATAAAGTGCTTTGCATGTTCCAATGGTAGGTAAAGGCTCCTCATCGTCAAATTCATCATCAAACTCAGTACTGCGAGATTTGAACTGCATCGTAGTCTCTGTGCTGGGGTCTTCCGTGTAGCTGCCATCCGGACTATGTGCAGAAGACATGCAATACGTAAAACAGACCAAATTAACTTTGACGTTATAGTCAGATTGTACACTTAATGTTAGGCCACCTCATACGAGCTTATCAAGATCAAGTATTAATATAGCATGAACAGCAAGTTTGTTTTTTGACTTAATCCCACTTGTAATGTTAGTTTTGCTAATGTCAACAATTTCAGAAACACATTTACAGTCATTTTGAACTAACCCAAGGTTTAGAGTTATGAAAGTTAGGCTTTTCATAATAAAAATGAACTTCTCATTATATTAGCCCTTTAAAGACATGTAACAGTGTCAGTAATATTTATATCATCCCATTCAGTGCATGATGCTTGGAAGCCCTGCTGTCTAGGGACTGAAGTACCTCTCTCGGTTTTGACCGTAGCTGTTAGTAAGAGGCGTGTTGCCCTGCGAGTCAAAATGACTGCTCTGTCTTCTCTGAGACTCGGATCCCTTTTCAAGTAACTTCCTCTCTACCTCCGTCAACCAGCCCTGAAAACACACAAACAACAGATATTTCTGTTCATTGCATAAACTGCATAATTTAGTTTCATTTTAAGTCTCTCAAGACTTCCTTTTAAGTCTTAAGTCTTTCAAAATTCATATTTTAAACCAACTTTTGAGGGCCTCACCTCAAATTTATGAGCCTCAAGCTGCAATTTTTCCAAACTTTGTGTGATTTCTTCTAACCGTGGATCTATACTGTCTGGATCCCCCAAGTGAGGATTCTTAATGTAAACATCTTTCATTTTAGTCAAGGCGTCCCTGCAGATTATAAGAGTTAGTAAAAACAACAGACATGCACATATGAACCACATATGACAATTTGTTGCATCATGTCTGGTCATGTATGTAAACTATCATTCTAAAGTTTGGGGTTGGTAAGTTTTTTTGCGGTTGATGTTTTTGAAATAATTCTCTTATGCTTGTCAAAGATTCATTTATTTGATCGGAAATACAGTAAAAACTGTAATACTGTAAAATATTATTACAATTTAAAATAAATGTTCTTAATTATCTCATATTTTAAAATGTAATTTATTCATGTGACGCAAAGCTGAATTTTTAGCATCATTACTCCAGTCTTCAATGTCACATGATCCTTCAGAAATCATTCTAATATGTTGATTTGCTGCGATAAGCATTTCTTATTATTATCAGTGTTGAAAACAGTTGTGCTGCTTAATATTTTTGGTGAAACTGATACTTATCAGGATTATTTAAAACAGCAAAAAGAACAGCTTATATTTGAAACAGAACTTTTTTACTGTCACTTTAGATCAATTTTAAGCATCCTTGCTGAATAAAGGTATTAATTTCTTTGGAAAATTACTACTGACCCCAAACTTTTGAGCTGTAGTATATTATATAAACATATTGGTGCATGATGATGAGGTATTTGGCAGAAATAAAGGCTGATACTATTACCAGCATGGCAGCTACTGGATGATTTACCTCTGATCCATCTCTTTCTGGATGTCCTTGTTAATGTCATTGAGCTTGGCTTGAAGTTTCTTCCTCCTCTGCTCAGGGGGCAGATGACTGTAGTCCTCCTGGCCTGTTCCCTGCAGACAGACAGAAAGTTAAGATAATATAACAAATCAAACACAAACAAAACTGCATTAAAATATTAAATAAAAAGATACAACATAGTAGTCTCAGTCCTAGAAAACACATCCACTACCGGCCAGCACAAATTAGATCAAAAAGTGGAAAATTGGCTTCATGCCAAAAGTTTGATTGTCATTGCTTATTTACTTATATTTTAAACTTACTTTTTCTTTAAGCATTGGAACTAGAAAAAATTGTCAAAATAAAATAAATTATTAAGAAAATAGTTAAAGCCAAAGTCTTGGGGATTTTATAGCAAGTCATACTTACCAACTTTAGAGAAAGCTGTGAATGTTAAGACAAGAAAGATGTGTTAGGGGAAATGGTTAATACATACACTTACAAAGCTGTTAAGACAGATATGTTTAGGATGGCGTTGATAAAAAGCATGAAAACGAGACATGTTACACACCCACACATCACTTTATAAAAAAAACGGTGCTTTAATCTTTGGAGTCGTCCAATCAGATCTGCACGAAAGGCACAGGTGACGTGGCGGCTCGTGAACCTACCCCACGTTTCAGGCTCCTCAGGCAGTGCATTTTGTGTTTGGTGCCCATGAAGTCGTTGAGGCGCTGGCTGAGGGGCTCCTTGGGCTGCTGCGGGGACTGGGGGCCGTTGAGGAGGCCGTCCGGGGACGGGGAGGTAGGGGGAGGGGGAGGGGGCTGGCGGGGCGATGCCAACAAAGACATAAGCTACAGATGAAGGTGTGATGGAGCACATTGAGAAATGGAATGGAGGAAGACAGAAAGAGAGAAGATGAGGAGAGACAAACTTTCAAGGGCTAAGAAAATGCATTACAACAGACTAAAGCGAATGCATGTCTGTTTTTGTTAAAATACTCCTTTATCCAATCTTAATATTTCCAATTTTAAAGGCCGGTGCCATCAAAACAATCACTAACATATAAAAGAGATTATTAATCCTCAAAATAATCAGGATAACAAGAGTCCATTACAAGCTGCATGAAACTGCCACTATAAACCCTCCTAAATAGCAATAAAACTACTTAAATGTACTGTAAATAACATGATTTATATTTGGCCATTAAATCTACATGACTGCATCGCAATGAGCTGTAAATGAGCACCATAGTTTTCTGTTCTTTTACGTGCTTATTTGTGACTTTACAATCAGCAAATCATGAACTATATAATCAAAACTACAAGATTCCATAACAAGCTGCATGAAACACTCTGTAATAGCAATAAAACTACTTGAATGTAAATAGCACAAATTATTTATTCAGCTTTTTTCTGACATAAAAGCATACATGACTGCATCTCAGTTAAGCGATAGTGAGCAGCATAGATTTCTGTTATTTTATTTGCTTATTTGTGACATCTGTCTGAACTTGTACCTTATTTCTCTTGAGTAAAGGCCACAGTTTGCTCCTGCTCCGGCGTCTGCTCTCTCCACGAGCGTTCAGGAAGCTCGATTCTGACACTGCCCTCTTCATCGACACGCTGTAGTCCTCAAACTCCACATCACCCGGCGGCTCAAAGCCCGACTTATATGATTCTACAACTTGCTTACTGTCCTGAGATTTAAAACAGTAATATAGAAAGTCAGGCGTAACAGAAAAAAAGAGAGTTTAGGATAACATCACAAAATAGATGAGTTTAAAATTACTCTATTTAGTGACAAACTGTTTTATGTAAGATAGATATGTCACTTAACACATTCTGTTCACTGTAATGTACACCTTGGTAAATTTGAATATGATATATATACAGTATTCAAAATAGGTGAAATCAGTGTAACCTTCTGCAGAACTTTCCTCAATGACTAAACACAGAAGCAAAAACACACACATCCAATGTAAAAACATCCAATGCATTAACAAGTCGTTCAACTTCTTCAAAGGTTTTAGTCGAATTGAACTGAAAACTGAATTGTTCAGTTCTTTGCTGATTCAGAGGAGTGAACCGAAGGAAATGCTGAAATTAACCCAGAACTTTTAGGAGTCTTTCACACAAAACGTGTCTTTTCCAACATTTTTAAAAAAGAGCAGTGCATAATGCCTCCTCCTCCATGTTGCCATCAAATAAAACATTATAATACAGTATGCCAAATTGTTACTGTAAACAAAAGCTTGCAATGCTTACCCTGCCTCCGCAATATATATATATATATACACACACATTATCTATCTAGCTATTCAACTAGTTGAAAATCAAAAAGCACTTGATTTAGTGTGGAAATACAGACCCCACCTTCAAACTGATGTCATAATCGCAGCAATTATGTACTACAGACAATGAGACGCACATCCACTACAGAAATAAGACTGCTGCAAATCGCCTCCATCTAATCCCACTGCTGCTGTTCAGGTCAGACCAAGAAACTATTTTTAGCGTATATACATTGTAAACAAATGACTTTCTACAGCTGGATGTTTTTGTGGCAGTCCACTTCATACGGCCAGCACACCATCTCTGAAGGGACACTCACACAGTCCAGAAGCCACAGAGAGGCTTAAGTCTTTGTTGTTAAGCCACTTCAAATCTGCTGCAAAACCCAGCTCGTATGAGTCAATTAGTGCTGTGGTGGAAATTAGACTCCCCATCTGCCATATTTGGACAGGACGGCGATGGCCACATGAGCGCTGGATTGGGATTTAGCAGATGAGACAAACAACAAGCACATCAGCCCTGTTAGCTGCAAGCGATTCCCCCACAGCTGTAAATTATTGATGGTAACCTGGACGACGTCGCTCCGTGACGATCACCGCTCGTTAGCTTGTAAGTGGGCCAGCGATAATCACAGAAATCCAGTCAGCATTTTGAACTGGTATATTATTCATTTGCTGGCTTCATGTGAAAAAGTTAATTCACCCCGCAGCTGGAAAACTCCCTTTTACAAATCATAGTCCTATCTGTGATGCAGTGCATCAAAAGGCATTGTATTGCATCATATTAATTATTCTCCCCCCTTAAGGGCAAAAATGATCCAGAAATGGTTTTACATGTCCGTTTACAACCCTAGGATTTGTCCCTAGAATTAAATAGTCTTTTATTACCTTATTTGGAAAGGTCATGAATAATAATGTTGAGCTGTTTTTGACAGGTAAAATGGGTGTTTTTTTTACACTATATTACAGACTTTTTTCAATTAAGACCCTAAAAAATCATATCAGCTTGTGGAAAATTGGCATTATATGACCCCTTTAGTCAGCAAATCAGCATATTAGAATGATTTCTGAAGGATCATGTGACACTGAAGGCTAGAGTGTTGATATTGAAAATTCAACTTTGCATCACAGGAATAAATTAAAATTGAATATAAATTAAAGTAGAAAACAATTATTTTTAAATTGTAGTATTATTGTATTTTTCAGATTTGACTCAAAAGAGTCATTGGTTCATGAGATCACTGATGTGTGTGTTTTTTAAATAAAAAACAATTCTAAACAAGAGCCTCAATTCTCATCCACGCTGATAAAAAAAAAGTATTTTATGGCTTTATAAAAGATTTTGGCTGAATAGGATTTTCCAGCAGTAGGCTGATCAACAGATGGCTATGTAATCCGGAACTATGGTGCATTTTCAGCACAAAGGAGTCGCAGCACTTAACGTACCATTTTAGGCTCGATGGATTCAGCTGCCTTGGTCATGCCGTCCAGACACTTGCTGACGATGGGCAATACTTTACGCTCGACCTCAGTGTACACCCGCATGCTCTCCCTCACCCTGCCAACCCGCCTCTCCTCCATCTCCTGTATCCTCTGCAAGACAGAAAACACATATTGACCACATTATAAGAACTCAGTATGGTCCATCTGGCATTAAAATGAACATATTTGTCATTTATGAATATTAGAGACACGTACCTGAAAGATATGTGGTATAAGCGTGTAGTAGTGCTCGTGTTGGTCCTTGTTGAACTTCTGCAGGTAGGTCAGATACTCGTTTTTACTGTCCTCTGCTATCTGATGCCTCATCTGAGCTTGCTGTTTCGCCTAGATAGACAGAAAACACAAGAGACAGACAGCGAAAAAGGCATCAAGATCCTTTCTACAAGGCTGACATCAGAACGAAAAGGGCAAGGACTGACAAATAAAACGATCACCTTTATGACATGACACAAGTCAACAAACACTGAGAGTCAGTTAGCAGATTACAGAAAGATATAAGCGTAGCCTGGTGTCAACTTTAAATCGATACAGTCAGAGATCTACACACTTAACCAAATGCTCTGTGCAAGAGTGAGAGAGGACAAACAACGCAAACATCACATATCAAACACAGAAATATAATCAAATGATGTACTCAGAGAAAATAACACAACTGAAGACTTATGTTTATCAATCATTTATTCATCAGATTTGTGAGTCATAGTATATTATGCAGTTTAACTGATATGTGAGTGATTTCCAGTAGACAGTTTCATTCAGATATGAGCATGAGACTTTACACAATGTTTAGTAAGTGTCCACTCAACAATACATGAAAACAGAAAATGTGCCTTATCCAATAACAAGGTAGTCAGATCATTTACTGCTGAACTGATTTATGGTGGTGTTAGTACATTTATTTAATATAAGCAGACGAAATTATGGAATGATGCTTTAATCACAAAATGGTGAGATACTGTATCATCTATGACTAACCTCTACATAAACTATGTAAATATTTTCACTTGTGTAAACAATAAAATTAAATTAAAACTAGCAGAATAATAAAACCAACCTTTTAATGTTGGTAAATGTATAAGTAGTACAAGTGTGTGTGTGTGTGTAATTTGAAATATTTAAAATGGATAATATGGATTTAATGGATTCTATTCAAAAGCAAGATACTAAATATGTATAAATAATTAAATATGTATATGTATGTAAGTGTATCTATATATATATATATATATTTAATTATTCATAAATATTTATTTTGCTTTTGAATAGAATCCATTAAATATTTCAAGTTGCATGTTTCATTTATGGTGTTGAAATAGTTGTTTTGAAAATGGACAGTTACTATTTCAATTTGGTAAAAAAATGTCTTAAGTCAAAAGAAGAGTTTTCTTCAAAATTGGACATCCACTCCCACGTTTTAGTGAACAGTGGCTACAATGTACTAATTAGTTTTAATTAATTCAAAATGAGGAAACACATTTGTACACAACTTACTAAAATGAGGCCATGATAAATGTGCATTTATGTGTGCAGGCTCTGCAGAAATGGAAGTAAATGGAAGTTGAATGCATTGCATTGTGGGATATCTCTCTGATTGTATATGGCACACTTTGGGTAATGTAGGTTAGGTACTCCATTACATATACAGTAAGCAAATAGTATGGTGGTATGCTACTGATGAAGAAGACTTTGACAAGATAAACATGGTGGTGTACCAACAGTGTGAGAAAACAAACATATATACACACACAAAAATGACAAGGAATGTTCAATGATGTTCCAAAACAAAAGTCAAAATGGTCCAAATGAACTGCACCAGACACCCATTCATCATGCATACTAACTAAACACATACAGCAGACCAAAAAAGCATATGAACACTTCAGTAAACTGCATAAATTTGTGAACGTCATTGCAATAAACACAAAATATAAAATCAAGTTGCATATGCAAAATAGTTAACTTTACTTTCTAAACCGTTTTTGCTCTGTGTCTTTTAATCAGCTGATATTTTGTTGATTTTTAACATATTTTAAAGTTCTTTAAAAGTAATCACAGGCGTAGTTCATCACATATGAACATGCTCTAGTAAAAAGGGTTACTATATATATATATATTTTTTTTTTTTTTTATTATTATTAATTGTGAACAAGATATTTATATTATTATGATTATAAATATTTAATTATTTAAAATTTAATAAACCAAAATCTGTTGCTTGAAATGTGTGCATCTGCCGCTTAATTTAATGCAATGAAATTCATTGATTTTTCTTTTACGTATCAGAATGCTTTTTGGGGCCACTGTAAATAAACTACTGCATGTACATGAACCAGACAGTGTGCACAGACTCTGAGACTCAGGACTTTTTGTGGTTGACAGTAAATTGTGCGCTAATAGCTATTGATTTTGTGAAATCATTCTCCGCTGTAACCCTTACAACGTAGCCCATTTTCGCAATCGTAATGCATTTTAACGTCTTCCATGACGAGTCTTTTTCTGTACATTTGTACATGGTGAATACAGGAAAGATTCCCTGCAAGCATAGATGTGAACGTAACAAAAGCTAAAAACGAAAAACGAAAATTACGACAAACACTCTTTGCTGATATGGATAATACACCGAACAAGTTAACAAACTCCCCACCGACAAAGACGACTCTTGGATCAAACCTACCTTGAGAGAACACCGCTTTAAGACATGTTAAAAAACAAAGACAGAGTCGATTAGTGTCACAGACACACTAATAACAGAAGTTACTTAAGAAGACATCTACACATGGGCAAAAATAAATCCAAATCTCTTCATTTGGCCTTAGATTCAAATATATTTGTATTTATATTATATTGTATTTTCATTACTGATCATTTAAATATTAATTTCCTAATTTATATGATTCAGTAATTGCATTTTTATATTAAAGTATTTAGAAATAAATATTTAGATGGCTTAATAAATTGTAAGTAATTACATATATACATTTTCAATTTTATTACATTTTATAATATTAATGTTTTAAATAATTATTTATTTTATAATGTATGTACTGCGTCTATCTATCTATTTGATCTGAACTAATGATTTTTCACAAAAATCATTTTGTATTGAATGACTGAAACAGACCGTTTTAACTTATGCAAAGAAATTAGTGCTGTCAAATGATTAATCGCAATTAATCTCATCCAAAATAAACATTTTTGTTTACATAATATACATATATGTACTGTGTGTATTTATTATGTATGCATAAATACACACACAAAAATATATAATATATTTATTTACAATATCTGTTACATGAATATAAATATAGGCATGTACACATGTAAATATTTTCAAAATACATGCTGTATTTTATTTTAAATGCGATTAGTTGCAATTAATTGTTTGACAGCACCAATAATAATAAAAAAAAACTTCCCAAATCTAGCACTGTTTTTACAGTATGCTGTAAAATGACATTGAAGTTTACATTTTTAAAACACAATCAAAACATCTGTCTTTACATCCTAATACTTGCAAATAGCAAATAAAGGAAAGCTGCGGACACTAAACTAATTACCATCAAATAAAATGATTAAGTACATTACTCTCTATATTCACAATGTTGCATATTTTATTAATTAGTTTCAGCCCTGATGTTCATACTAAAGCTCCAGTTTATAATTTAGCTTAGGTGTTTCAATAGAAAAGATAGTACACTGTTTACATTTTAAAAACCTGGAATTTAACTGGAAATTATTTGGTTTGTTTGCATAAATAATGTATGATATATTTTATCTGTGTTAAACATCGGCCTAATCACCTCAATACCAAAAAAAACAAGCATTAGCAGGTACCAATATAATAAGATTTTTTTTCTTTGTGCTGTCCGACTTCACCTTAAAAAAGGTACTTTTTTGCAATATTGGGAAGGTACTGTAAGGTAGGAGCAGGTGAGGTATAAGGTATGAGGAAGACAGATTCAAAGTCCACATCAGTTTTATCAGCATCCGTCACCACCGCCCCATTTCAAAGAGGGTTCATCCACACAGACTCACAGAAAAGGATGAAAGCAGTCATGGAGAATGAAGGGTTTGAGATAGGATCTGTCTCTTCTCACACACACATGTGATCCATACCTTTTCCACATCTGCTTTAGTCACGTTAATGTCGGCGTCCATCTTGTCAAAGTAATGCTGAGCGCGATCCGCTTCCTTACAGTCTCGCTCAAATCTTCTCTTACTCTAAAAGAGACAAAAAAAACATACATTAAAATGAAAAATTTACATTTTAGATGTAACTACTAACTGCTGATGCCACTGTCATGTGACTGAAAAATGAAAAATTGTACTATAAATCTACCATTAGTTTTATGTTTTTTATGTATTAAAACCTATAGCAGGTTATTGTTCATTTTCAAAGAGGCTGGTTTTTTACAGGCACCTGTGGCTCATTTCACACAAGTGTTTATTGTATAAGGCTGCCCAGTTCTAGCTCATATCTTAGACTGGTGATGAAAGAGAGGCCAGTATCAGAAAAAATTTGAATATTCACACTATGTTTTGTTAAGTTAAACTGACTCACCGATTCCAGCTGCTTCCAGGAATTCTCAATATGTTGTTGCGCTCTGCGGCCATCATGGAAATGCTTGAGGAAAGAAAAGAATTATATGATTTTTTTGCATCATTGCTTCAGTCTTTAATTTCACATGATTAAGAAATAATTCTAATATACCAATTTGCTGCTCAAATCACATTTCTTACTATTATTTATAGCCATAAAAGTAGTCCATACCACTTGTTCGTTACATTCCAAAATGTTTATTTATGCGTGAACTCTTTTTTATTACTTTAAAGCACCAAGTAGATTAATAAACTGTATTTCTTGGTGGTAAAAAAGTTGAATCTGGTTATTATTAATATTTAAAAATATTTTTTAAACATTGGTGTTAAATATTTGGCTGTGAAAACAACCCATCAGAGACTGCATTTCTTGGTGGTAAAAGAGGTTAATCTGGTTATTATTAATATAAAAAATAAATAAATAAATATTGCTGTTAAATATTTGGCTGTGTATACTGGAAACAACCCATAAGAGACTGTATTTCCTGGTAGTAAAAAAACTGTTTAATCTGGTTATTATTCATATTTACAAATATGTTTTCAACATTAATGTTAAATATTTGGCTGTATAAAGCCCATGAAGAATGTATTTTTTACCTTTAAATAAGGCACTCCATTTCATATTAAGAAATTCAATTTCAGTTCTTGCAGAGTCATGACAACTATCACAGTTTGACTCATTATTGTGTTACTCACATGTCCTTTTAAAATATTATGCTGAAAAGACATTTAATTGGAATCTAAGCTGATTAAACAAAATGTGAGACAATCAAGCCAGACAGCAGCTGCTCAAAAGATTATATTCCAGAGCTATTGCCGAATCCAAATCCCTCGTCATTCCATAAAGAATTCAATTACAGAAGCAAAGACGTACTCATGTACAATAAATGTTAATTAACAGCAGAATTCCTCACTGGAACACAAATCATTTATTTAGGGGCTCTCATTAGCGTACACGTCACTGACAAACCAGCACAGGCGATCGCTTGTGTCTGCCCACTCACGGCATACCACGGCTCTCTTTATGAAAAATACATAAAGACCACTTTCTCTCGGCGTGACATTTGAACACAAAAGACAGACAAAATGCATCAGTGGAGGTCGGAGGAGAACGAAGCCTCCCTCAGCTCGAGCGTGGTGGCGTTTTACTCCGCTGTCGTATTACTTCCAGCCACCAGCCTCAGACAGAGGCCTCCTGAACCCGCGCGAGAACCTTTAGACAAGAGAGGCCGAGAGCGGGGGGAGGGCGACCTTCTCAAACTCCAGTGACCTGAATACATGACCCACATTGGATCTGGCTTCATTCCACGGAGCTGGGAGAAATCATAAATGCAATAATGCCATATTCCTATGCGATTAACCCTGGATTTGTAAGAGGTGAGCGCTGTGCTGGAGAGCAGAGAAGGAATTATTTTTGTGGTTTCACACATGTCGATTTGCGTTATTGAGGGATTTGATTGTTTTTTTTTTGGAAAGGATCAACTTTTTTAAATGATCTCTAGAAAGCCGGGAGCAGGCGTTTTTGGTTATGGTCATGATAATGAAAGTGTGAAAAAAAGACATGTTCGTACCGATTTGCGTTCAGCCTTCAGTTCTTGAGTGTAGCGGCTCAACTCTGCCATTATCTGAGTGGACAGGTTTTCAGCGATGACCTCGTGTTGACCCGCATAGTCATTCAGTTCATTTAAAGTTATTAGAAAGGCTCTACATGTGGTGTACCTGATGGAAAATGTAAAAATGTTAATACATCACAAAAAAATCAAGATGAGACATGAGCAAAATGTAGCTTCTCTTGCTTAATTAGAAAAATAAAATAAGTTTTTCAATGGCTGATACTGGTGTTAATATGAATACTGGCTGATATAATGACAAAATACATAAATATTAACACTTTTAGATCCTTAAGTTACATTAAAAACGTCACTTTTACCCAATTGGTGTCAACTCATAACATCATTTCTTTATATTTATCTTGAAAAGTGTTATTTATCTTAATATTTTTAAAAGTTGGGTAATTTGCATTTAAGCAAGTCAAGCTTAAGTGTCCGAATACCTTTAGGGCAACAGAATAATGAAATTTTATGACAGCAAAACATGTTTCACACAATGGATCCTTAAAATTAACTGTCAGTTTAATCAAACAACTTTGATTATATCTAAACAAAAACGGTGTATAATATGATTTATCACATTCAAAATAATATATGTGTGTGTGTTGTGTATGTTTATTATGTTTATGTATATACATACTATGTATATACTCTACTAGTCAAAAGCTTGGGTTAGATATGTATATTTTTCTACAGCAAGTGTGCATAAAATGAATATCAACCATATTGATAATAATGAGAACATTTTTTCGAAGAGTACATGAGCATATCAGAATGATTTCTGAAGAATCGTGAAACTGAAGACTGAAGTAATGCTGCTAAAAATTCAGCTTTGCATTACAGAAATTAATTTTAGATTTAAATAAAACCTTGTTAAGCATAAGAGAACTTTCAACTTTTAAAAACACAGAAATCTCACAGACCCCAAACATTTGAACAGCAGTATGACATAAACTCTTATCATATCAAAACACATGTGTATGATTTATATATGTCAAACTGTTCTGACTCACTTGAATTCCTCCTCTTCTTTAGAGTTCTTCTTGAGCTGATACTTCTTGGACAGATTCCTATAATATAAAAAGATAAGACACTTTGTTCAAATGTTAAAACGCTTTATTCTATTAAGCAGCTCTAAACACGTAATATGTAAATTATGTTTGTTTGAACCAGCCTGAACCAATGGTGTGAGTTTTATCTCTTTGCTCAACCAATGGCAGATAGAGAGAATATTCAGTCATTATTTTTGCAATTATGCTTGGTAAGCAGTAACGCATAAAATGCACATTTAAATAGGAATTTAAACAAATCCTTCAAAAACAGTTACTCTAACATAAAAAACAACATTTTAGCAAGCATTTCTTCCACCAAAAAAGCAAAGCAAACCAAGACATTTCACTGATTTCAAAGGCGTCTTTGTTTCCCATTAATTTGAATGAGTGAAATTGTGCACGTCAGTGACAAGATCTAATGCTGCTTGCGGTGCAACACGAGACTGCAGTGCCAACAAAAGCTAATATTGTCACCATCAGAATAATCGTATCATCCCACTGAACAAGGCGTCCGATTCATGAGGCTGACCTTTGTCAATCAATTCAAGAAGACGAGAAATGACACAGTGAAAACGAGAAAACCATTGCTTTATATACATGAATATCCTGTGATTAATTTCAAGAGGGCCTATAAATGGCTTAAAATCAATTACGATGGTGAGAGCGCATGCTGATGGTGCCGCCCCCTCGATGCTTTTTCCTGCAGCTTTCCTTCACTCTATCTCTCCCTCTCTCCGCACACACCCAACGGTACCTCCCAGGAGTCTGACGTGTTGCTAGGCAGATCACCATCTTGCAGTTTCTTGACAAGACCACACCGATGCAGTTGCTTTATTGTCTGCTAGTTTCCCTACGATTGGCCTAAATGGGCCGCCCTATGCGTCAACACGCAACGGCAAATGGGAAAGTGGTTGATAAAGCCATAAATAAATCCTCATTAGAATAACCCAACCCAGCTGTTTTTAAAGCACTATTATTCTTCACTCAGACAGATCCACGTCGATGCCGTTTATCTGCTAACATGTGCTTAGCGCTTAATAAATCTTTCACCCATGGCTGCGATCTGAACAAAACAACAACAAAAAAGCCTCTGGGAGATGTTGTGAATTAAAGACTCTTTCTTGAGAGCAAAATACAGTCTGGCACAGTTCTTAAAAATAACAACAATGCACGGATTGAGGGAATGGCTACGAAAAGAGGATTTTCTCTTATGCGATCAGAAAATACAAACAGAGAGGGCCTGTTTGTTGCACGGTGAGCAGCACTGCTGTGAGCTCCAGCTGTGGGGTTTGTTATAAACGCTGAGGTTTCTCTGCGTATGTCTTTGAGATGATGCTAGTAAGTCATCCGGTGTCCTCAGGGTCAACATCTCCAGTGGAAACGGCTGCTTAATAAACTTCCAAAATGCAGCCAGCAAGAAATATTACAGAATCAGTGGTAGATAATAGAATGTGGGTCAGAGCCGTGGAAACCCAGTATCCATGGTAATACACGCCGGACATGTGACCCGTTTTATGTTTGTTCTCACTGACATAATACCTTGTCCTCATAAAACACCATCTTTTTGAATATTTGTATGCTTCGGTTGACATTTACTGGGAATTATAATGCAGGTATATCCAGAATGAAAAAGTAAACTGATACATTATTAACAGTTCGGTACTCTGCTGATACAGTGATGCACAAATCTATGAGGATCAAAAATAATATTCACTGAATTATCAAAAATTACTGCCACGTGGTTCATTCTTTTTTAAAATGAATTTGCCACCAAAAATATACACAATTACTGTAGTTACACCCCTTCAAAATTCTATTATTTATTAATTAGTGTTGGTCAATGATTGATCACAATTAATCACATCTAAAATAAAAGTTTGTGTGTATATAATATATGTATGTGTACTGTGTATATTTATTATATATGTATATATAAAGACACACATACAGCATATGTTTAGAAAATATTTACATGTATATATTTATATTGATATAATTTATATTACAAATAAATAGATTTAATATATAAACATATATTTTTCTTAAGTATATACGTGCATGTGTGTGTATTTATATATACATAAATATACACACATATATATTATGTAAACAAAAACGTTTATTTTGGATTAACTGCAATTGATCGTTGCCCAGCACTATTATTAATATTTTATTACACTCAAAAAAATATTATTAGTTACATTACAACGAAACCCTTGAACTGAATTTGGCTGGATATAATAAACTGAAGCGAATCAACACTACATCTGAATTGAGGTAAATAATGATACTATTGTCTTCTGTGGAGCTGCTATACAGCTGGTATACATTTTGAAATATTAACATTTGCTTTTCTGTTTATCACTGCTGCTTTAAAAAATTCTGTACTGCATAAAGCACTTTAGACAACTGACAAATTATGAGCATCTAATTCATGACTTCTTTATAAGAACTACAAATATGAGCCACAGATTTGTCTTTATCTTACCTGATCTGTTTAGCATAGCTCAGTTCAATTTCAGACCGTTCCTTCACAAACTTGGTGTAGCGTTCCAAAAACTCAATGCCCCACTGAGTGTGTTTCTCTAAATTATCAAACTGATCCTGCAAAAGACAGAAAAACATTAGACCGAAAGTTAACATATGAGCGACTAACCATTTAGAGCGTCTCACGTTCATATAACATTGACAAAATATGAAATTGCAATGAAGGTAGAGTGCCAACAGAACACTTTAGGAGATAAAAATTATAGATTTTGCTTTGATGGATTTGATATAACTGTGAAAGAGGGCCCAAAGGAGAGATATCAAAATACCCTCCGAATGAAAGTCATCCCATATAATTTCATGAGTTTGCAGTATTGTCTGACATTGGCAATGTGTCAGATCCATTATTCAGCACTGCTGGCCCTCCAGCCGTAACATGCCTAATGCTTATCGCTATATACACAGTACAAACTTCATCCATCACAGAGCATTTAACTTGTTTTGAAACCTATTAACCACTAGGTTACTGTTACAAAACATATTGATCTGAATCTCCTGTGGTATCTATAATATAGCTTAAATAGTCAATTTGAATAATGATCAGTCTATTACTTATTATTAGTCATTTAACTATTTTATCCGCTGCAAAATTTCTGACTTTGTGTTTAATGCACAATGTCTTAAACTGTAATATAGTTAAGATTTTAAATGTTTCAAGTGTTTTAAAAATCAACTTTTCCTCACTAAATTTTAATTACTGTCAACTACAGGAGCATTGTAGTCATACCTACTAATGTATGATGTGGTTGTTTAAATAACTTTTTATATCATCCCATATCAACTCTGATATATTAAATATGATGATGGAAGGCTTTTAATTAAATTAAATTAAATGAAACTTGCTGATTCAGACGACACAAGTTCTGTCACTTAACATCCATTAACATGACCACTAATCAAACTTGGGTTTTAGTCCCATAAATCCTTAGAAAATATTACCCTCATAATATTTTACAAAGGCTTACAAGCTTCTACTGTCACCTGAAGAGGGTGGTGGCCATTTAAGATGATTTCACCCCATAACTTATTTCTCGGTTAAACTGATACAATTTACCCCATATTTCCATATTCCCTGGTCTCTTCTACAAAAATGACAACAAATTAAGATTAAGTGATAGCTTGCAAGGTCTACATTTTTTGGTTAACAGCCCAGATGTTTAACCACAGGCTACACAACCTTGAATCTTTTATCCTACATTATGGTGTTGTTACTAGGTTAAGGTTGCATGATGTTAAAGCCAGCAATGGACAATCTTGAAAATATGAAATATTAAAGATCATAATAGAAGCTGTAACGTGTGGTGCAACAATATTACACTATTACTTTCTTACATACACATTGCAACATCAAAGCTAAAAAAGGACATGCATTGGAATAACCTGTGCACCTGCTCCAGCCTCATTCAGTTGCATGTGGTTAGGGACAGTATTAGCCCAGGATTATTGCCATCCAGGGTATTTAGTCAATGCTGATGGCTAATAATTGCCTTAAATGAGCTTTAGAGTGCATACATTTGCTTGCATAAAAATATATGGACGTGCATACAAAAGATTCGGTGCTAAATGAAAGATTCCTATAACAGTAGCTGGAATTTGCGATCTGCATCACTGTAAAATGGGTGGTGCGGTGGATTATATATCTGATACAAATGGCCATATGCATATTGCTAACGGAGATCCTAAACATTTTGTGCGCTATACTGCTTAATATCTTGCAGATGCATTCGCCTCAGTGTCTCGCGGCTGTACTCACCCACAGCTCCGTCCCCCAACTGCAGCTCATGGTTTCAAGGCAGTTCCTCCGCGATAATCCTCTGTTTGAATGCATGCGTGATTCTCGCTCAGAACCGGCTTTCAGATAAGAAAACTAATACTAGCTGGTGTAATACCAGCATATACCGTCAAGGATTTGTGCCTCGATCGGCGAGACCGTCCGTTTTCACCTCCGCATTCTGTAAATTGCCGATGAAACTGGAAATGAGGATAATGCCTATGTACCCGTGCATTCACGCGCCTCAGACAGAGCTAGACGGCCACGCGCAGAGCAGCACGCAGCGCCAAATCCACCTCACAACACCAGTTACTCACAGATAAACTGCGAAGAAGAAGTGTTGGTGAATTCATGACACATTCGAACACAAAGGAGAATTATTATTATTATTTTTCCGCCATTTGGTTTCTTCCTTTGTCCCAATTCAGCTGTAAAAAATAATTCATTTTTTTTACTAGCTGTTCTCTTGTTACATCTAGTTTGTCCAGTGCCTGTATAGTGTACAAATTTGCTCTTGTAAAATAAAGAAAAAACAGTCAAGTAAAATGGACAAAGATTGAAGGAAAAAATTAAGAAAGGTTCTAGCCTGAAAACATAGTTTTATAATAATGTGTACCTATAGCTAGTAAATAATAATAATGGCAAATTTATAACAAACCTTTATAATAATGTGTAACTTATAACAATTTAATAATAATAATAATAATAATAATAATTCTGACCCAATAATTATAAGCATTTATTATTATTATTATTATTATTATTATTACATAAATATATTAATAATGATTTTGATGATAATAAAGTTGGGACAAGATAAAAAGATAAAAGGTAAAATTTAAAATATTTTAAATACGACTGCAGATACTTATAAGTTAGAGTTAAGTCTTGTTTATAAGTTACGTTAGGTAAGTTTAGCCTGGTTATTATTTGGTTATCCGTGGATATTTGGAACTAAATAAAATTAAATAAAACTATTCACTGACAAACTTCTGTAATTCTGAAAAAATTGGAGATTCAATATGAAGATTGATACTAATTGAACATTTTTGTCCTGTAATTTTTTTTTTTGCTTATATGTTATGATTCTTTGTGATATTTTATTAAAAAAACGTACTGAAAGCTTTTTCTTTTACAGTGCAGAAACAATTAAAAGTCTTTTAAAAGACTTTTATTTTAAAAAACGAGAAATCTCTTCAGATGACCGACTTCCTGTTAGCAACCAGGCCTTGTGTGACTACGGTTCCTAGGCAGGATTTGTTGCTGTGTTAACGGTGCTTGTACGGCGTATACAAGTATTTATCATTTTCATTTAGCAAAAGTCAAACAAAAAACGACATTCCGTGACAACAGAACTAACGTTATACTTCGATAATTAGCTTGACAATTAGCTAACTTACCGTTAGTTGGAAAAAGTCTAAACATCGCAGTCAAGTGAGGTTGTTTTTAGGTGTGAAACCCAGAATCAAGATGAGCGAACAGCTCAAATTTATCGTCGAACAGCTGAACAGGGAGCCTTTTAAGAAAAACTTCAATCTCATTACATTTGACTCTCTGGAGCCAATGCAGTTACTGCAGACTTTAAATGATGTTCTGGCGGAAATTGATCCAAAGGTGAGTAAAAAAATGATCTTTATTAATACAAATGTAAAATAAGTAACCTTATATGAGTATAATAATTTGATATATCAGTACAAAGCAGTGTTCTTTGTGTCCCTGTCATCAGTTTTTTTTTTTATGTTATTTATTTCATATTATATTACATTTGTATTTAACAATCTGATGTGCTATACAGACCCTATCTGTCAGGTTTATTCTTATGCTGTTTTTAACACTTTATCTTGTCTCCATTTATCTTTTCTTTCAGCAAGCCATTGATATACGTGAGGAAATGCCGGAGCAGACAACTAAGAGAATGTTTACTCTTCTGGGGATGCTGAAATACAAACCTCCTGGAGGAATGTCTGAAGTGTAAGACAGAAATATTCAAAAACAGTATAATATATGTAACGTAGAGATCTCAGGACATATAGGTATCGTACAGTAGCTTAGCTGGGTGCCACGTTTGTTTTTTTGGAGAAAGAAGCAGAAAGATGAAATGGATTCAGAGGATTTAATTTTGTTCTTGTGCTTTTTTAAGTTTTAAATATTTAATATCTAATCCGTTTTAAAATGTGTATGCCTTGACAGAAGCAGCTTCCGTCAGGGTTTGGTGATAGGAAGTAAGCCTGTGGTGCACCCCATCTTGCACTGGCTGTTACAGAGGATTCCAGAGCTGAAGAAGAGAGCGTACCTGGCCAGGTTCCTCGTCAAATTAGAGATTCCTGCTGAGTTTCTCCAAGATGATATCATTGCGGAGACCTACCACCAGGTGTTACTATACTGAATGTATGGCTTAAAGGTATATTTCACCCCAACATAATTTTTTGCTAAAAAAATTATATTCACCCTCAGGCAAGCCAAGATTCAGATGCATTTGTTTCTTCATCAGAACAGCTTTGGAGAAAGTTAACTTTACATCACTTGCTCACTAATGAATCATCTGCAGTGAATGGGTGCCATCAGATTGAGAGACAAACAGCTGATAAAAACAGCACAATAATCCACAACACAACTTCAGATCGGGTTAATAACCTGTAAAGTGAGAAGATGTTTAAACTATCATTCTGACGACACCCATTCACTGCAGAGGATCCACTGGTGAGCAAGTGATACTGGAATGCTAAATTTCTCCAAATATGCTCTGATGAAGAAACAAACTCATCCTATATTTTATATGGCTTGAGGGTAAGCAAATTTTTAGCAAATTAAAATGGTTGAGTGAACTATACTTTTAAGCCTTAAAAACATAGTTTTTTTTAGATTGTATTCTATTTGGTTTTATTTTGCTTTGTTTTCTATACTTTACACAAGGAGAGTGTGAACTGGTGTTTAACATGTTCTATAATATTTTCTTTAATTTATATAATTTTTTTCTATAATGAAAAAATTTAATTTAAATGTTTTTTGCTGGTAAATAATTAAATGATTAGTCAAAAGAGCTCATATCATATTTAGAGGTAAATGAAGTTAAAAAAAACCCCTTTTCATTACATTGTGAGTTTTAAAGCCTTTTGGTAACTATTGTTAACTATTAACTATGACTTTTCCCTCAATAAAAACTTAATTTGCTGCTTATAAATAGTTAGTGCAGTAGTTGTTAAGTTTAGGTATTGGGTAGGATGAGGGATGAAGAGTAAGGTCATGGAGAATAAGGCATTAATATATGCTTAATTAGCACTAATAAATGGCTAATATTCTAGTAATATGCATGCTAATAAGCAACTAATAGGTGTTACCGTAAAATGAAGTGTTACCAGCCTTTTTTGTGCCCATTTGTGTACCTCCTATAGATTCTGTACATCATTTTTAGATTAATAGGTGTTAATTGTTTGTGTTTTATTCTAATGTTTTCTTTCTGTTGTTTTCATAGTATGAGGAGCTGGTGGAAGGATTCAAGAACATCCACAAAGAGTGTGAACAGCTGAAGAGCTCGGGTTTCTCCACCGCTGAGATTCGACGGGTAAGAAAGCCAGTGTTGCTGAAGTCCCATCTGGTCATGTAGAGTTTTGCATTATATACACAATAACACTGTGTCGCTGCAGGACATTGTTGCAATGGAGGAGGAGAAGGATCAACTCATAAAAAGGGTGGAGCGGCTAAAAAAGAGGGTAAGAAAGACCAAATCCTTTAGAATCTATTTGTAAAAGTAAATGAAATGATGGAATCGCACCTGCAAATGCACACATTTACAGATTTTATTAACTATCAAACGAACTGCTGAGGTCAGTGCTTAAAAGGCATAAATGGAATAATGAATGCATAAATCCACACAAAATAAAGGACCAACACGGCATGTTAATTAAAAACTAAATAGGTTTAGGTTAATTAAATATTTTACAATTATAAAATAATTACTTCTGACTAGTTCTGACCAATGATTAATATATAAATACAGACACATGCATGTATATATTTCAGGAAAATATGACATTGTATATTAAATATATTGAGATATTTATTTGAATAGAAATATATACAAGTAAATATCTATCTATATCTAAAGTCATACTATTCTTCTCCACTAGGTGGAGGCAGTTTCAAACCATCAACGCATGCTGGAACTGGCCAGACAGTTAAGAGTGGAAAAAGAAAGAGAAGAATCTCTTGCTCACCAGAAACAGGAGCAGAAGAACCAGGTAGAGACAGTCCGAATACCTGCACAAATATGTCAGTTGTATGTTTATGTCTGAAGATACTTACTGGAGTTCCATGACCAGTTATTAAATCAGTTATTGTCTCCTGGACATTCGGTTGGCTCAGTCTGTATTTCGTCTCTGGTGTAGCTCTTCCAGGCAGAGCAGAGACTGCAGAGATGTCAAATCCAGCTCAAAGATTTGCAGCAGGCATCTGCAGATGAAAAGCCAGAGAGTGAGTTGCTACACTTAAGGACACCTGTCCCAGAATGACAGTTAAGCATGGGTGATGGGTTCGATTTCCAATGCACACTTATACTAAAAAATGTTTAAAATCTTTTTTTTTTTAATCACTTATATTTTATTTTGTGACCTCTTTGCACATTTTACTCATCTTTCAAGGATTTATTCATAGTGCATTAATTTCTTGTGTTCTCACATGGCAAGTTTCAGAACTCCACAACAGTTTCTTTATGATGTCCATCGTATCTTATTACACTCTCACTGCCATAAACAAGTATTGTGGCTCAATCAGATGACTTTAGTACTTGTATTTGTAAAGGTAACATGCATTTGATTCTAATCACAGGCCTTATGAAGAGGCTCGAGGAGGACATCAA
Source organism: Enteromius mattozi (assembly GCA_032359235.1). Lineage (NCBI taxonomy): Eukaryota > Metazoa > Chordata > Actinopteri > Cypriniformes > Cyprinidae > Enteromius > Enteromius mattozi. The sequence goes on from JAUMHE010000055.1 coordinate 3,738,799, forward strand.
GTTCAACTCCTACATGGTGTCTGAGAAGCTGCCCAGAGACCTGGAGAACATGAGAAAGGTGGTGCAGTACTTACAGAAGGTGGCGTCCGAGCCTGCTATGGGCCAAGCAGAACTGAGGGAGCTGGAGGACAAGGTCAGTCAGTGTGCATGGATGTGAATTTGGACAGGGCGATATTTCATCAAAATATATTCATGCGCATCTTGTCAGTAAAGCCGGTTATTTGATTAGTGATAAATCTCCATCACCTGTTTTCAAACGGAGCGGCAGTTAATACATAAAGCCATAGATCACTGACAAGCTGAACGTGAAACTGAACGTGATATTGCGTAGCTTGTCAGTGATCTAAGGCTCTGTGTATTAACTCCCATTTCATTTGAAAACAGGTGATGGAGATTTCAATCTAATCAAAGAACCGGCTTTACTGACGAGATGCACATGAATATATCATGCGATATATTGCCCAGCCCTAATGTGAATATGTTCATGATAAAGTTTGAGCATTTAGGCGTCATCCTTCAGAAATGCTTGTAATATGCTGATTAAGAAACCTTTCTTATTATTATATATATTAACATTTCTTATTATATGTTGAAAACAATTGAGCTGCTTAAAGAAAGTGTCAAAACAGCTGTACAGTTTTGTCGTGAGTCTTTGATTAATAGAAAGTTTAAAAGAACAGCATTTATTTATTTATTTTCACTCTCAACTTTACTGTATCTTTCTTTTACTGGCTCCGAACTTTTGAATGTAGTGTATAGAGTAATGAAATGTCTTTTGTTCATTAGATCAGAGAAACCAACACAGAGATCAGCCATCTGATTGAGAAGAAGATGATGCGTAACGACCCGATGGATGATAAACTCTCTTTGTTCAGACAGCAGGTAAGCTGTCGTCTCTGTTTTGACTTGAATTTGCTTGAACAGGTGTTGTTTTACCTGAGAGATCAGGTTTATTCTGGGCAGAGAGATTTCTGCCCAAACTTTGTTTTGCATGCAATCTTTATTCATGCAGGGTACTGTGTGATTTAGTATATTCCCCTTAAGCCCTTTGAAGCCCAGCATGTCCAGAATGGAAACACAGGGTATAGGTGAATGTGGCCTTCGTATGCACTTGTCCTGCATGTCTTTGAACTTGAAAGAATATTTGATGTTCTCTAATTTGCTTATACAACAGTGTGCATTTGTTTCATATGTAGTTGCCAGATGTGCATTATCATAAACTATTAAACGTCTCTCTTGATTCTGATTGGACATCAAAATGAAGAGATTTTTGTATAACAACAAGACTGTATAATTAACCTTTGTCCCAGGCAACTGATCTTCCTTCAGACAGTGGTTTCCAAAGGTCTATGGAGCCATTGACACAAAACATGTTTTTGCATTTAAAAATGTCAAATGTTGGGCAGTGGAATGAAAAAAAAGGTCTAGATATGCAGTTTTTAAAAGTCTTTTTGAAGGTCTTTTTTTTTTTTTTTTTAACATGAGTCCTCTGTTTTTGAATGTCTTGTCAAACAAGCTGTCTATCACGTTTACATAGAAAAACAAAAGCATAAAGCATTATTTATTAGTTTGCCAATTTGGGTGAAAAGTTTTATATAAAAATGCGCAATTTCAGAATGTGTGGAGTTTGTCCCACTTTTACCTGAATGTGCTCCAGCATGATTTTAGATTTTTTGCACATCTTCAATGAAAGTAAGAAATAGTGCAGAATGTTGCTTTTTTCATAGTTTCATTTTTATTCATATATTAAAAAACATTAAAAACCTAAACTTATTAAAACTTTTTATTTATATCCTTGTTAAAATTTTAATTAGGAAAATGGGGGAGTCAGTAAATCAGCAAAAAGTTATTAAAGTGTCCCTATTATGGGTTATGAAAGGTTTATTTTTTTGGTTTTGGGAGTCCCAAACAACAGGTTAACATGCATGCAAGGTCAAAAAACACTTTCATTTTTTTATAACATGCATTTGTTTTTACCTTATTTGTTCAGTGATTCCCAAACAATTCGTTCAATGATTATTTTTCAGAACCCCTCCGGTGATTGGTTGATTTCATTTAAAGCAGTGTTTTTGAGATTTTAGTGCACCAAAATTGACACCTAGTGGCAAAGAATGAATTTGCATTTTAATTATATTACATAGGTGAAAATCAAGTTTTCCCAGATCAGAGCATGCAACAAATGGGCGGGCAATATGCTAGTGTTTCATGTTAATGTCAACATAAAACGGCTTGGAATTCGTTTTGAAAATGAAAATGAATCAGAGTCGATTATTTCTTTTGAGAGACAATGACTTCATATACAGTGCACTTTCAGATTTAAAACTTTGCAGGATATTTTCATTCACTGTTACATACTGCATAAAAGGTAATTTTCAAAAATTCATTAAAGGGGCACTTTAATAAATAAACAGATTTGTGTGTTTAGGCTGCTATTATAGTCCGTAAGAAGGAAAGCAAGGTGGAGGAGTTGCAGGAGGCCCGTGAGGAGTTGGCGGCTGTGGAGAGAGAACTGAACATGAAGAGCAGTCAGGCACGAGAGCGGGGTGGAGCAGAGCTGATCCGTGGAGATGAGGTATTGAAAACACAGAGTTACCATCCACAACACAAAGAAACACAGCTGCAAATGCTTCAGGGTTCTCTCACAAATTCATCCCATTCTATTTAAAAATGTTACAACATTTATTATGTTATAAGTACTATAATAACAATTTAGATCACTTTACTTTTTACAATGTATATCTGAATTATCAGAATGAATTTTTTAATGAATCATAGAAAACCAAATATGCAATACCTAAAGAATAAGTTTGGAGGTTTTCAATCAGCTGTGTATTGTTTTGTATTGTTTCTTTGTGTTTATTGTAGCATTTATTTGTCAGGAAAAGTCTGCCAGATGCATGTTTTGCACCATCAGGTGGAATTTTGAAGTTTTTTGACAGCTCCAGGGCTTTTATTTTAAAATTATAGACCAAACTTCTGCATTTTGTCTATTCTTTTCTGGATCGACAGAAGGATGGCACCTTTTTCTCTTTTTTTTCTGGTCATATAGGAGCTATTTAAAAAAAATTTCACATATCTACTGCACAGCCAGGCAAGTTTTATTAAAAGATAATCTTGCCAGCGGTGAATTACCGCTTTAAGCAGCACAGCTCCAAAAGGGCAGGTGACAGTTATGTCATCTGGCTTGAACTTTCTCACACTGGCCCCAGAGCCAAAGCGGTAATGTTTTTCTCCCAGGAGATTTCCCGGAGTAACTGTCAGTGATGAACAGGCCTCTGTCTGTTTCTGAGACCTGTGAACTATCCTGTCCTCACTTTTTGCTGTCTGTCTGCATTTTTTTTTTTAACAAGCAGACGTTCCATTCCCTGGCTGGCCTTGGGCTGAGATATTGGCAGGCTGAGCAGATAGAACGGCACCCTGGCTAAAATAGCCACCATCCCTCCCCCAGTTCTGGACTTCCTGCGATTTTATCAGCCTTTCCATGATAACCCTCACTTCTGTCCATGGCTCATCCAACCATGAAAAGCAGGAGCCAAGTGATGGATAGCTGAAACTATAGAGAGAGTGTGTGTCTATAGATGTGATAGGGATGTGCAAGTCTGAGCCTCTGAAATAGACAGTAACCAAGTATGGTCAACTTGTGGCACAATGTAGAAGGAAACAGAAAGGAGGAATGGCTTTTGTTGCAGTGGGAGACCCAGCTATGACTCAAATTAACACAGATTGATTTCTAAAATAAATAAAAATAACGTCTAGGTTATGAACGTAACCCACGTTCCCTGAAGGAGGGAACGGAGATGTTACATATGGGAACTCGCCAGAGAGACCAATTGCCTTTGAGCTTTATACAAAAGGCCAATGAATATTGGCGTGCACTTGATTGCGCTCAGGTGCACCTCATCACTACGCGAGTATAAGAGGGCACGAGCGAAGTGCACATGCAGGTTTTCGCTGAAGAGCCGAGCCGGCGTCAGCGCGAGTCGTGGCACGAAAGTGTAACGTTCGTAACCTAGACGTTACCCTTACAGTTGAATCACTTCGACGTTACATATGGGAACACCCATGGAACAGGCCACGACTCTTGAGACCGTGTTACGCGGAGACCCCCCCGCCGACAGCCGAGATACTTTTCAACTTCGTCAGCAGAGGAGTCTGCACGTAACCTTCCCCAACACCCTGGGGCCAGATTGGGGCCCCACAGGGCTGCCAGTTGTACTGAAGCAGGAGGTTGGGTGAGCGGAGCACATGACTTAAACACATAGTTTCTGCATGTGGAATAAAGAAACTCAATATATCGAAAAGATTATGGATATAATTGAAGGGAAACACAGCCTTCTGGCTGACTGTGGAATATTGAGATTTGTAGCCACAACCTA